>CM061234.1:55892482-56492482 GCA_030844895.1 Ambrosia x helenae | reverse complement strand
TCTTCATGGGCAGTCTATTCTGCAGGATTGCAGAGCAGTTCTCGTTCAGGAGTACACAGGACAGGTCCTCAAGTTTTTGCTTATTTGTGAGGATGTCCTTCAGGAATTTGGCATACTTAGGCATCTGTGCCAAGGCCTCCACAAACGGGATGTTTATATGTAGCTGTTTGAACAGCTCGAGAAATTTCCCGTATTGCGCCTCGTCTTTCTGTTTCCTAAGTCTGCCAGGGTATGGAACAGGAGGAGTGTAGTCAGTGACTGGCTTCGGCAACTGTGCTGTACTTGCTGGGACTCGCCTAGCGTGCACTTTGTCCGAAGACTCAGTCTGGACCGTCTCAGTGATCGGTGGTGAGCCCGATGTGTCAGGTCCCATGGTTTTACCACTCCTCATCATGATGGCATTTACATGCCCCCTCGGATTAGGCTCAGTGTTGCCCGGGAGATTGCCCTGCTGTCTCTCGGACATCATCTTCGCCATCTGGCCTACCTGGTTTTCTATGGCCTGCATGGACGCCTTTTGTCCCCTCATCTCTCCTTTATAATTGGAGATGCGCTCCTCGTGTTGCTGGTAGCGCTGCTCAGCAATTTGGTTGGAATTTGTTGTGTTGGTGAGGAGTTGAGACATCATCTCCTCCAACCTAGACGTACCGCCCTGGGCGTGCTGCTGGGAAATGCCCCCGGCGCCCTGGTTTTGGTACTGGTTCGGTCTGGGCTGGTAGGATTGGCCATGAGATTGGTAAGGCTGTTGTTGTTGGGACTGCTGGGATTGGTGAGATTGGTGGGTGCGGAGGCCCTTTGCTGGAATCCGAGAGGGTTCTGGTTCGAAGTACCAGATCTCCACCCGAAATTTGGGTGGTTCCTCCATCCCGGATTGCAAGTATTACTGTAGGGGTTATTTTGGGGTCTCGACTGATTCCCCATGTAAGCCACATCCTCGTGGCCAGTATACATAACCCCTTGAGCACACGAGCCAGGCTCGTGAGACACCCCGCATTGATCACACAGACATTAGGCCTGGGCTACGCTTTGTAGAGATCTGTCAAATCTCGTGCCCAGCGCCTCTATCTGTGCAGAAATGGCCGTGTAGTTATCCACGACATGTACACCCGATAGGGCAGATGAAGACCTTGATCGGTCACTCTTTCGAGACTTTGACTTTTGGGACGCCTTTTCGATAATGGCCTATGCTTCATTGGGGGACTTTGTTCCGATGTCTCCCCCAGCATATACATCTAGGCGTTCCTGTGAGTCAAACTCGAGTCCCTAATAGAACATTTGCCCCAGATGTCTTTTTGAGATATCATGGTGCGGGACGCTCAAGAGTAGGTCTTTTAATCTCTCCCACGCGGTGTATAACGATTCCTCATCATCTTGACGAAACGTCATGATGCGATTCCTCAGTTTCTGTGTCTTCTCAAGAGGAAAATATTGCTGCATGAATTTTTGCGGCAACTCTGCCCATGTCGTGATCGACCCTGCGGGTTGTGACAGAAGCCAAGTCCGGGCTTTGTCCCGCAGTGAGAATGGGAAGAGTCTGAGACGGATAGCATCATCGGAGATGCCCGTCATCTTAAAGGTGGCTAAAACCTCTAAGAATGCATCAATATGTCGGCCTGGATCCTCGTGCTCCAGTCCACCGAATTGCACCGAGTTTTGTATCATGTTCACGATACTTGATTTGATCTCGAAATGGTCAGCCAAAATAGCCGGTTGGACAATACTCGGTGCGAGTCCATCTCCTCCTGGATGTCCACTATCATTCAGCGGAATGTCGTCGTCTGCCATGATAATGTCACTGTGGGCTTCCGACCCCTCGTCGTCAGCCAGATCGTGCCTCGCCTCGTCAATTGGGACCTCAACTATAGGAGCAGCAATTAGAATATCAGAAACAAGACACAACTTATGAAGTCTAATCCTCTCGCTTCTCCTCAGGCGCGTTCGCTCCTCGTCAGACAGATCACCAGAAGACCCAGGGTTTGTGGACATCAACCTGCATGTAAGAATGATACAGTTGCAACAGGCGAATATATGACAAACCCAAAAAGGCGATAAAAGACAGAAAAATAAATAAACGAAATAAAGAATCAATAAATTCAGGCGTAAATAACGGAAAGCAAATATATTTAAGAAAATCAAATAAAAACTAATAGAATCAATATAATGAACAGAAATAAGCAGACTAAGCCTAAAACTATACAAAGAATGAAATTAATAATTAGTCCGAATACGAACAAATAAATCTAATTAATCAAATAACGAACAAATCAAATTCATAGACAAACCAATTAATCCAATATTCAATAAATTAAATCTATCAACATCCTAATGAACGAAAAATCAAATCAAACAATCCTATAAGCAGATAAATGAACGAATCTATATGCAAACCTATAAACCAATCTAAAATTAATCCAAAATATCTACAGACAGATAAATTTAATAAAAAAATCAAATAATCATATATGCAAATAAATGAATGAAATAACGAATCAAAGAAGTATAAACAAGAATTCACAAGCATGTACACTGGTAAAAAGTTGACTCGGTTCGTTCCTAATGCTCGTCGCGTCCCCGGCAACGGCGCCAAAAACTTGACGTGTGCGGATATACACATAATTTTTCAATGAAATAACACACGTTTTGATTTAATATTTATAAAAATGATTTAGACCTTAATATTAAAACACACACAATAGGGCAAGTGTACCCTGACATATATGTAGTAACGTACAGATTAGAACCAGATATCAATCCATGGACGCGCGCGGAGCAATAGTACGAAAACTCTGTCCCCGATTTATCAGTAGGAAAAGATAGTTGAAGTTTGTTGTTTTTAACTACTTTAATTCTAAAACACAAAAATAACATATGTAAGACTCCAAATACAAAATATAACTATATAAACTATAATTTACCAATCCTAGCATGTCATCTAAATATAAAAAGTAATACAGGCGTGTGATCAACATTCCCATTTTCCGACAGTTAGTGTCCCTTTCGGGCATCCTAACATGACAACTATACAGAAAGTTAACACGAATACACACGTTAACCGCTTCAAGTCGTTTATTAGCGAGCAGCTGATATAATCTCATGCAGATCTTTTAAAGATAAGTTAGTCATCTGTTAAGAGTATTCTAACCTCACTAATTCAGGAAAGCGATACCGAATACACAATACAGCCGCCTAAACTAGCATAAAGTAGAGCATTTCACAACCTATTCCATTTTACCAACTTTGAACCCAGATGTACTAAGATCGCTATTTTTACCAAAATAACTACCAAAGATCATTAACCGTGTCAAAGACTAGTAACGGCACCATTAGGCTTTTTAAACCCTTTTACGTGCCGGTAAGCATTTTTAACCGTTATTCGACTGACTTTAACCAAACCAATACCCGGTTACAGTTTCATGGCATAAACTATTTAACAAGTTAACTAGTCTACTACCGGACGATTAAACGGACGGTTTTTCAACATTTATCCGCCTAACACATTCGACAATCGCCAAAGTCATTCAAATACAGCTACGAATCCAACAACAACGAAACAAGGTTGCGCTATGATCATCAAGATCTAAACATGAAAAACGCCAAATTTATACAAAACATGATTACATACTAACGATTGTTTTTTCTACTAACGATTACTAAACAAGATTACTAGACGATAATGTACTACATAAACAACACAAACAAGCTGAAAGAAACAGATTTGAATCAACTAAAAGCTTAATAGATCAAACCATAAAACTTGAATGTGATGGATTGGATGAGGATCGATGATCCGGATGAGTTCCCGAGCTCGTTCCTCGCCTTTGCAGTAGCTCACAGGTCCAGAAAATCGCCCCAAATCGCCCAGAGACCACCCAATAATTGATCAGTGGGTTATGCTCTGTTCTTATAGAAAGTTTGATTTTGTGCACGGCTGTGCGCATAAAGTGCACGGCCGTGCACTTTATCAAGTTGAGTCGACGTGCAAGTGGGCAAGTGGCCTGGCTCGTTTCTGGAAATATCTAGATATTCCGCACGGCCGTGCACCATAGGTGCACGGTGACGTGTGTGTCGTGGTACACGTAAAATTTCCCAATTACAACTAATGTATAGTGGTAAAAAGGTATCGAACACAGGGAGTTTGTGGAATATGTGTAAGCTAATAACTTGTGAATTAACTAATAATTAACGACTACAAGATTAAAGATCAAAGATTTGTTGATTGCTTTGAGTTTAGACTTTAATAAAAAGAAAACTAAATTAATGATTTGAAGTGAGTTTTGTTCTTCCAATTAACAAACAATGACCATCCTTGGATCCATTTTCCTTAAACCTTTATGCAAAAGTTCCACTAGAAAGAGTTACATAGACATAACTCGTGTTTAAATAATGATTGTGATAAAAGGGAACAAAGTACTCGGATTATAGCAATGCGAGGTTGTTTCCCGATGACCGATTAATCAATTATCCAACCCAAATCCTTCCCGCAATATCCCGGTTGTTAACAACACCAAGAACGTACGATTAAGACTAGAAATGGAGAAATTAATTAACTACTACAAGCAATTGTTCAAACACCATAATAATCAAGCAACATGTACTAAATTATCATTCTAGAAATGCAACGAACAAACATAAAGAGTTCAAGAAAAACTTCACCAAGGATGATCATCTAAAGTTCTAGCCAAGCATGACTTGATTGATCATCATAACAACCATAGAAATGTTCATATGAATCAAAAGCTAAAACCAATGTTTGTGATAGGTTCCTAAAGCTTCTTCTCAGCCAAAAATCGCCCAAGAGTGTGTTAGAAACGTTTCAAATGGAAGTGGTAATGATAAGTCTCTCATAATTGCCCTTTTAAAGAAGGAGTTACATAATTTCTGCAGGTCCACCGTACCCCTACGGTCCCACCGTAAGGGTACGGTGGTCTTCAAATCATTACGGTGGTTTAGGACTGCCCTACGGTGAAAAATTCATGTCTGATGCCACCGTAACCCTACGGTCAGGCCGTAAGGGTACGGTGGCCCTGGTAAAATCTTCATTTTTCATTTCTTCTTGTCCACCTCGTTCTGTTGCATTCCGGTCCATTCCCAAAGCCCGTATCTTGTCGTGTTTAGCTCCTTATTATACCTACAACCAAAGCAACCGTAGTCACCCAATTCCAAGCAATAACATGAATACATGTGGATAAAGTAAACGTTTTAACACTATTAACGGGTGTTCGTTGAACCACCCGTCACATCCCCACACTTACCCATTGCTTGTCCCAAGCAATCTACTACCACTTCTTTCCACAAATAAGCGATCATTTCAAAGTCAAGTTAAATGTGCAATTCTCGTACTAATCCATCCTCAACACCCCAATCAACACACCCCTCACAATATCTCTCCTCTCGGTATCAAATAAGCTCTAGCAAAGATACGCTAGACACACAAAAGGCAAACGGGTAGTTGTACAACCATAAGCTTGTACCTAAATCAATAATACTCCTAACATGAACATGAACATAAATCAAAGGGACTTAACGGTTGTAACTTGGCTAAGTGTGAAGGTAGGGAATAGGATATATATATATAAGTAGTGCAAACTTTACCCGGTCTTTTTATTACAATACAAACACACGCGAACAAAGAAACACTACTATATACAAACACAAACATAACTTAACTTGCTCTTTTTTTTTTCATCTTTCTATTTTTTCTTTTCATCATTTTTCTCAATTTCTTCTTCCTTTTTTTTTTCAATACATCAAGAAACACTAATACATACACATACGAACACACTCAACTAAAACTTCAACTTGTAATACTAAAATAACACACTAACACTCTATTTAAACACACAAGACCGGGTCAAGTTGGGTATTGATTTAGGGAACTAGCTAAAGGGTTAACAATCGATAGGCTTTTAGGCTCAAAGATGGGCAACTAAATGTCCAAACCCCCGCCCCTCTCGCTACCTTGCTCATATTTGTAATGTATGAGGTCCAACCCCCCCCCCCCCAAAACCCACACTCGCACTCACATGATGAGGCTACCTAATGCCCTTATCATTTTTACACTCATGTTCAATCAAGGATTCAAGCTGTATTCAGGCACAAGTTCTAGTTCACCCCCACCCGTTGCCACTCTCACAAAGGAAGAATTTATTTATTTACATGTGTGGCTTCAACTCTCACCAAGAAAAAGAAACAGGTATTAAGGGTTGCCGGTGTGTCTAATGGGGGTTAAATCAAGGTGTTCCAATTTTTACAACATTGCACTTGACCTCAAAATTTTTTTTTTTTTAAAATCTCCAAAAAATTTCCTCCCATCCCCACACTTGGGATGCATTGTCCCAATGCATGGCTTTGGAAAGAAACGCTCGTATACTCAAACCACAAATTTCTTTTTGTATTTTTTTCATTTTGTATTTTTTTTAGATTTTTCATTTTTTTTTAAACACAAACACACATCCAACTTCCACAACCCAAACTCACCAACAATTCACATGATTCAATACACCACCCAACCACCCAAAACCCAAAGGTAAAAACACAAGCATAAACAAACAGAATATAAAGCTATGTACAAGAAGCACGACCTGATCAATAGTAGCGCGGCTGCGGCGGCCCGAACACCGAAGTGAACAAATCATTCCATTCGCCAAAGCCGAATGCTCCATCACTGCTTCCTCCTTGATCTGTGGGTTGCTGTTGCTGCTGAGGATTGACCCATTGGGAATGGTGGATTGGTGGAGTCGGATAGGAGATGCTTCCATCATACGGCGGTAGGGACCCATAATCCACCGGTGGTGGATTTGCGACTACGGGCCTCCCCGCGTGCCAATCATCATTCATTCTCCTGTTCTGATCATCAATGTATCTGTGATTAATCTCCACTTGCTGAGCGTAAGCGTGTCCACGGTTTCATAATTCTTGACGATCAAAACCTTGTTGCATTCTTCGCTCCATGCTAGCTCCCATCATCGTTTGATGATCAAATAATGTTCGCTCCGACCCCGACCAAGTATCAAACACCGAGGCTTGGGGGCGTTGACTTTCAATTACCTCATTCATCGATCCCCCAAAGGCCCAACCATCCACATATGCCCTCTCGGTAAAATCATAAAATCCTCCACCATGATATCCACTCGAACTCCCTTGGCCAATATCCAAATGTCCACCCGCCGGATTGTCTTCATATTCTTCATCATCACTTGGTGGCGCTTCAGCTCCACTTTCGGGTTCATCCTCCTCACCGGGCAAAAGTGCCCGTGCATCTTTCTTTAACATCCTCCACTTTTGACCTCCACTTTTCAATTTATGATACCTTTCAGATTCAGAATACACCCAACCAGAACCCATTACTGCCAGATCAATAGGTTTAAACTTTTTCCTCTTTCTTCCTTCATCTTCATCAGTGATTGCACCTTGTTGCTTCAACAATCCAGTAATTATTCGACAGTAAGGAATGATTGTCCTATCCGGTGAATTTCTACATATCCACACATGATTCAAGACCAAGTACCGAAAAGAGAATTTCGGTCCACCGTGCATCAACGCATATAAAATAGGAACCTCAGAAAAGCGCACTTGTTCCTTATCAGCGCGTCTCGGTAATATGTTCAAGATGGTGAAATTCAGCAACAGTTTAGGCTCTATCTTCAAATTTCTTCGATATAAAGTACCATGATAAGTACCCGGCAAAAATAAATCACTCAACATGTCCATCCAACGTGGATGCTTGTCCGGATTAATCAACAACTCGTCAATGCTCGGATTCTTATATTCCTTCGCCGGTAAACTGTCAAACTTTGCAAGCCTTCGTAATGTCTCGTAAGACATTTCCACCTCTATTCCATTTACCTCACCAATTAGCTTCATCTTTGACGGTGAATCATATTTCGGACATCGTAGTGTTGCCATCCATTCCTCTACCTCGTCCAAAAATACCCTTCTCTCTTCTTGATCATAGCAATAAAGTGCAGCTTCCCATCCTAGCGCTTTAAACCTATCAAAAACCCCAAATGGCTCGAAATCTTTCCTGCTCACCTCTCTTTCATAGATGAAAGCCCCTGGCCTATCTGACAACTTTTTGAGTTGATCATGAAATAACATAGCTTGCCAGATTCTTGGTTTTGCATTCAACGGCCCAGTCTTCCATTCCGGCTTCTCGCCGGGTCTAACCTTGGTGGCTCTAGTGCTTGCTCCATTTCTACATCTGACTCAGTATTGTGAGAGACATACTTTCTTCTTTTGTACTGCTGAGCCGGTTGATTTCCCTTAGCCTTTGCAGCAGACGAGCTTGACCCAGCGGCTTCTCCCGTGCGTGCCATTTCCTATACAAGACACAACAAACAAACAAACCAAAAACAAGTAAAACAAAACCATTAGCTAACATGACCAAACATCCCCACACTTGCTTGTTACTATGGTAGTAGATGTTATTAAACATACGCGTCCTCTTTGATTTGACAAAATTTGGGCATGACGCCTCTACAATCATAACATTACCAAAACTCATATTTTCCATCTCAACAACACATCTACTACCACAATAATATCAAACAACCTATTTACATACTATAACATTAACAAGCAAGTGGGTATAAACTAGGTAAGAACAAAAACCTAAGTATCTTACAATGTAGCATAAAAATTCACAAATAGGATACATACCTTGGATTAGAAGATGCTAGAACACAAGAAAACAAGAAAACAAGAAAGAATCCCCAAATTGCGATTTCTAGGGTTTTGATTCGAACCCAAAATCTTGTTTTTCTTCCACCTTACTCCCCAAAATCAGAAACTAGGTGAAAAATTAGCCAAGATGGACCCAAGAATCGTTGATTTTAATGAAGGATTGAAGCTTGTATAGGTGTTTGAAGATTGAAAAGAGATGGGTGTTCTTGAGGGATTGTGAAGAAGAAGAAAGAAGAAGGTAGGTGAAAAAGTTTGTGGTGGGCCGGTTTTGTTTGTACGAGTCAAAGAAATTTTTTTTTTATTAAAATTGCTGCAACTCTCAGACCCACCGTAGGGGTACGGTCTCACCGTTCCCTTACGGTGGCCTAAATGGTTCCTTTTTCCACCGTAAGGCAGAAGCAAACAGCCGTCTGGATTCTACTTCCACCGTACCCTTACGGTGGGACCGTAGGGGTACGGTAGACCTGGGTAAAAATATTTTTTTTTTAAATTAGTAATTTACAAAGCATGAAAATTACCCTACCCCCTCGAAAATCCCGTGTTGTCCTCAACACAGTGCTAGAACCGTTTCGTGACCGGTACGTCCCCACACTTGTTTCAAACACGGATTTCGAACACACACAAACGAAAAATCAAATAAAATAAACACTAACTATTTACACAACCAAACCTGGCCTCTCATAGTTGCACCTCTTTCACCGGGCTTAAGAAATAGCCCGCTTTATCCATCTCCAAAGCATTGATGTCACTTCCATCCAAGTATGGCTTCAATCGGTGTCCATTCACCGTTTGTTGCTTGTTGGTGCTTTTGTCTAATATTTCAACTTCACCGAATTTACCAATCCTGCAAACAATGTATGGACCCATCCATTTACTTTTCAGCTTACCTGCAAACATCTTCAATCTCGAGTTGTACAACCACACCTTTTGACCCACTTCAAAGGTCTTCCTTCTCAACTTTGCATCATGCACTTTCTTCAACTTATCTTTATACGCCGATGCACTTTCATAAGCCTCATCCCTTATTTCCTCCAATTCACTTAATTGCAATTTTCTCGTTCGACCCGCTTCATCATAATCTGCATTTACCGCGGTGATTGCCCAATGTGCTCGGTGTGCCAACTCCATTGGCAAGTGACAACCTTTCCCATACACCATTCGATACGGTGTCGTGCCAATTGGAGTTTTATAAGCCGTACGATATGCCCACAAGGCATCATCCAACTTTCCCGACCAATCTTTCCTATCAACTCGAACCGTCTTCATGAGAATCTCTTTAATTTGACGGTTAGAAACTTCCACTTGTCCACTTGTTTGTGGATGGTACGGGGTGGCAATCCGGTGATTTACTCCATATCTCTTCAACAATTTGCCAAAATTGAAATTCTTAAAATGGGATCCACCGTCACTAATGATCACTCTAGGAATACCAAAACGAGAGAAAATGTTGGATTGCACAAACTTGCAAACCACTGAATGATCATTAGTCCTTGTAGCAATTGCTTCGATCCACTTCGAAACATAATCAACCGCTACCAAGATATACAAAAACCCATTAGAATTTGGAAAGGGACCCATGAAGTCAATGCCCCAAACATCAAATATTTCTACAATCAAGATTGGTTGTAGAGGCATTTCATCCCTCTTGGAGATACTTCCCATCTTTTGACAATTAATACAATTTCGGGCAAATTCGCAAGCATCTTTAAATATGGTGGGCCAATAAAACCCACATGATAGAACCCGGTAACCAGTCTTGTGCCCACTAAAATGCCCCCCACAAGCGGATGAATGAGCATGTGTAAGAATATCTTTCACTTCCGATTCAGGCACACATCTTCTAATCACTTGATCGGGTCCAACTTTAAAGAGATCCGGTTCATCCCAAATGTATTGCTTTACTTGAACCATAAATTGTTGTCTTCGTTTCTTGGTCCAATGATCCGGAATGACCCCCGTGGCCAAATAGTTAACATAATGAGCAAACCACGGTGCATGACTAGTAGATGTTGCCATCAATTGCTCATCGGGAAATCTCTCATTTATTTCTCCAAAGTCATCATTCTTATCCACCGGAATCCGAGACAAATGATCCGCCACTACGTTTTCGCTTCCTTTCTTGTCCCGAATTTCCACATCAAACTCTTGCAACAATAAAACCCACCGAATCAAGCGTGGCTTGGCATCTTTCTTTTCCATCAAATAACGGACCGCACTATGATCCGAGTATACCACCACTTTGCTTCCCCAAATATACGAACGAAACTTATCCAAAGCATACACCACCGCTAATAATTCTTTTTCGGTTGTGGTGTAATTCAGTTGCGCTTCGGATAAAGTTTTGCTCGCATAGTAAATCACCACCGGCTTTTTATCAACTCTTTGGCCCAAAACCGCTCCAATTGTAGTTTCACTAGCATCACACATAATCTCAAATGGCTTCGACCAATCCGGTGGTTGCAAAATAGGAGCCTTGACCAAGTGTTCCTTCAAAACAGTGAAAGCTTGCAAACATTCATTAGTAAAATCAAATGGAACATCTTTCAAAAGCAAATTAAATAAAGGTTTGGTAATGACACTAAAACCTTTAATAAACCGTCTATAAAAGCCCGCATGTCCCAAAAATGACCTTACCCCTTTCACATTCTTTGGTGGTGGCAATGATGAAATAACCCGGATTTTTGCCTTATCCACCTCCATACCTCTCTCCGAAATCACGTGACCTAACACAATTCCCTCTTGCACCATGAAATGGTTTTTCTCCCAACTAAGCACTAGATTTTTCTCAACACATCTTTTTAAAACTTTTTGTAACTCGTTGAGACAAGATTCAAAGCTAGTGCCAAATATTGAGAAATCATCCATAAACACTTCAAGCGACTCTCCAACCATGTCCGAGAAAATACTCATCATACATCGTTGAAAAGTAGCCGGTGCATTACACAAGCCAAATGGCATCCGCCTAAAGGCAAAAGTACCATAAGGACAAGTGAAGGTGGTCTTGTGTTGGTCATCCGGGTGAATTGCAATTTGGTTGTACCCCGAATACCCATCTAAAAAGCAATAGTATTTTTGACCCGATAATTTTTCAATAATTTGGTCAATAAAAGGAAGTGGGAAATGATCCTTAGAAGTGGCGGCATTTAATTTGCGGTAGTCAATACACACTCGCCACCCGGTTACAGGTCGAGTGGCTATTTGTTCACCACTTTCATCTTTGACTACTTGAATGCCGGACTTCTTAGGTACCACTTGAGTAGGACTTACCCAAGAGCTATCCGAAATTGGATAAATAATTCCCGCATCTAACCACTTAATTACCTCCTTTTTAACTACCTCCCTTAAGTTAGGATTCAACCGTCTTTGCGCTTCTCTTGTGGGCTTTGCATCTTCATTGGTGATAATCTTGTGCATCACAATGGATGGACTAATTCCTTTGAGATCGGCAATCGTCCACCCAATAGCCCCTTTGTTCTCTTTCAACACTTCCAACAAAGCTTGCTCTTGAGCCATCTCCAAATTAGAGGCAATAATGACCGGTAATGTGTCATTATCCCCTAGAAAAGCATACTTCAAATGGCTTGGCAAGTCTTTCAGCTCCAACTTTGGTGGCACTTCTAATGAAGGTTTGGTGCCCGAATCAATCTCCACTGGCAAACTATCAAACTGGTGGGACCATGGTGGTCGACCCTCCTTCAAAGCTAGCACATCTTGCTTTTCTTCTTCATTCTCCAAATCAACAGCATGTACCTGTTCAGAAAAATTACAAGCACACAGTTCCATTCCATCTTTCTCATACTCACATGGATTACATCCCTCAATGACATCTGCCATAAAACATTCTTCAACACCGGAATCATTAGTATTGTTAGTAAAAACATTTAAACGCATTTTCCGGTTTCCAAATGTCATGTCGACCGTGCCAAATCTACAATCAATTACCGCATGTGCGGTGTTCAAAAATGGTCGACCCAATATGACATTTTGTTGTTGTTTTGACTCGGCGGATGAGTAATCCAATACCAAAAAGTCAACCGGGTAATAAAATTCATCAATTTTTACAATGACATTTTGAACCATACCCCGGGGTAACTTATGGGACAAATCGGCTAAAACAACCGTTGTCTCCACCCTAGCTAATGGACCAAAGTCATATTGATCATACAACCCACCCGGTAAAATACTCACCCCGGCTCCAAGATCTAGCAACGCCTTTGCCATTTGAAAATTTCCAACTTGAATGTTTATTAATGGCGTGCCCGGATCTTGAAGCTTAGGCGGAAGCTCCCCGTTTAAAACTGCACTCACTTGACCCGTAACATTTACCCGCTTAGGCATTTTTTTCTTTTGTTGCCTCTTTTGCGTACACAATTCTTTCAAAAATTTAGCGTATGCGGGTACTTGTTTTATTGCATCAAGTAAAGGAAGATTTATTTTTACTTGTTTAAACATGTCCCACATTTCTTCTTTTTGGGGACCTCTTGATGCAATAAAATTTTTCTTACCCGGGTCAAGTAGAGCCGATGGAAATGGAACTTGATTCGGCTCATTTTCAGTTTTCTCAATCTCACTCGCTTCCGGTTTTTTAACATTTATTTCTTTTTGTAAAACCGGTGAAACTTCATCATTGTCACTTTCCTCACCCGTGACATCTTCAACCACCCCTTCGACAAAACTTGGTGACAAGTCCGCTTTAAATTCTTTCCCACTTCTTAAAACACCTACATGATTAACATTAACATTGTTACCTCGTGACGAGCCATGTGACGGATTTACCTGCGTATCGCTAGGAAGTTTGCCTTTACCTTTCTTCAACTCCGCCACATCGGTTGTCAATTGACCCATTTGAGTTGTTAATGCTTGAATGCTTTTATCACGAACTTCATCCTTTTGTATTCGTGCTTCATCAAGTAGATTTCGCCTTTGCATATCTTGTTGCATAGCTTTAAGCATCTCCATGACCTCATTTCCGCTTAACGAATCATGACCCGAATTTCGTTGTCCCGTTTGAGCTTGCCCTTGGTAGCCACTATTGTATCCGCCTCTATAATTCCCTTGGTTGTATTGTTGACGAGGCACATAATTACCTTGAGCAGCTTGAAAATTCGGGTTGGCTTGATTAGAAGCATTCCCATATCTAAAGTTGGGATGATTTCGTAACCCGGGGTGGTAAGTGTTGGAGTTCATGTCATAGTTTCTCCCACCCCCTTGAATAGCATTCACTTCTTCACTTGGTGCTTCTTGCACACCCACTCCACAAACCTCCGCCGTGTGACCTATCTCTTGACAAGTGCTGCAAACATTATACAATTGGTTAGTATTTTGCACATTACCACCTTCGACCGCATGTACCTGTGGTCTTTGAATCACATGTCTTGCCCTTCTTGAAGATTGGGCCTTCCTTTTTGAAGTCACCGCCATTTGCTCTAAATATGCCCAATCATCTTGTTCAAAATTTGTACCAAAAGTACCATTTGTGATGGACATAAGATCCTGTGCATCCTCCGATGTCAAACCTTCATGAAAAGCATTTAACAATTCCCATAGTTGGATACCATGGTGAGGGCAATTTCGTAGCATCATGTTAAACCTCTCAAATGCTTCATGGAACATCTCTCCCGACTGTTGTTGAAAGCTTCTCAACCCTCTCCTTGCATCATTGGTCTTTTGCGAACTATAGAATTCATCCAAAAAGATTTGTTGCATATCGGCCCATGTGAAAATTGATGCGGATGATAGAGTGTGAAACCATCTTTTCGCTTTATCTTCCAATGAAAATTGGAAAAGTACCAACTTGACATCATCCGGAGTAAATCAATGGCCCCCAATAGTGTTGCAAATTGAATCATAAGTTTCCAAATGAAAATAAGGCTCTTCCGTTGCTAGCCCCTTGAATTTTGGTAGACTTTGAAGTGCGGTTGTTCTAACTTCAAAAGTTCTTCCATTTGCATTTTGCGGAATCACTATGGGTGATGGATTATTAGTGATGATAGGCCGAAAATGTGCTTCAATTCCCCGTACAACATCACGGTGGAGTCTTCTAGGTGCTCCCAATGGCGCTCTTGGTTGACCCATTTGCCCTTGCATTGCACCTTGTGGTGCAAATTGTTGTTGATGTTGATTCGGATGCATAGGTTGTTGTTGGTGATTTGGCCTTTGATGTTGAGCTTGCATATTTGGAGGCCGCATTTGATTGAGTGGCGTGGGACGTTGAAACTGCAATCCTTGTGGTCTAACATGTTGCACACCAACCGGTAGTCTTGACGGGTCTTGAAATTGTAAAAGTGGTTGACTTACTTGACCCGTTTGAGCTTGAGAACCCACATATGCACCTTCTCCTCCATAGTAATAACCCTCTTCATTGTACCCACTAAACTCCTCATCATCATACCCCTCGTCATACACATCTCTTTGAAATCTTGAATTTGGACCACCTTGGAAAGATGAATGGTAAAAACCCGATTGATTAGGTGGTTGATAAGAAGATGTGGTGTGGACAATTGTTGAACCTTGTCCTTGTGGGTGTGGAATGGTAGAAGATGATTGACCCGTAGTTGGAAAAAAATGGGAAAATGGTGGAATGGTACATGATGGATTAAAGTTAAGGTTTGGATCAAATTGGGTGGAACTCGGTTGGGTGGTATGGCTTAGTGTTTCAGGACTAGTGGAAAAGTTAGGTAATGTGGTGTTGGGTGAAATGTGTGAAGAAGTAGGCATGAATGGTGAGGTCGTTTGACCCATTGTTGGTATGTGAGAGTCTTGCATTATGTTTCTTGGGGTGAACGGTGAAGTAGGTGAATCAATGACTTTGTTTCTTCAAATCAAAACTCGGTTCTTTCTCAGTGTTCTTTCAATCTCCGGATCAAACAAAAGTGGTGATGACTCGTGAGAGCCCCTAGTATGCATACACTTGAAGTACCTGCACACTAAACACAACCCGTGTAAACCCGAAAATAACAAAAAAAACTAAAAGCTTAACACACGTTGCGCACTACTCCCCGGCAACGGCGCCAAAATTTGACGTGTGTGTCGTGGTACACGTAAAATTTCCCAATTACAACTAATGTATAGTGGTAAAAAGGTATCGAACACAGGGAGTTTGTGGAATATGTGTAAGCTAATAACTTGTGAATTAACTAATAATTAACGACTACAAGATTAAAGATCAAAGATTTGTTGATTGCTTTGAGTTTAGACTTTAATAAAAAGAAAACTAAATTAATGATTTGAAGTGAGTTTTGTTCTTCCAATTAACAAACAATGACCATCCTTGGATCCATTTTCCTTAAACCTTTATGCAAAAGTTCCACTAGAAAGAGTTACATAGACATAACTCGTGTTTAAATAATGATTGTGATAAAAGGGAACAAAGTACTCGGATTATAGCAATGCGAGGTTGTTTCCCGATGACCGATTAATCAATTATCCAACCCAAATCCTTCCCGCAATATCCCGGTTGTTAACAACACCAAGAACGTACGATTAAGACTAGAAATGGAGAAATTAATTAACTACTACAAGCAATTGTTCAAACACCATAATAATCAAGCAACATGTACTAAATTATCATTCTAGAAATGCAAGGAACAAACATAAAGAGTTCAAGAAAAACTTCACCAAGGATGATCATCTAAAGTTCTAGCCAAGCATGACTTGATTGATCATCATAACAACCATAGAAATGTTCATATGAATCAAAAGCTAAAACCAATGTTTGTGATAGGTTCCTAAAGCTTCTTCTCAGCCAAAAATCGCCCAAGAGTGTGTTAGAAACGTTTCAAGTGGAAGTGGTAATGATAAGTCTCTCATAATTGCCCTTTTAAAGAAGGAGTTACATAATTTCTGCAGGTCCACCGTACCCCTACGGTCCCACCGTAAGGGTACGGTGGTCTTCAAATCATTACGGTGGTTTAGGACTGCCCTACGGTGAAAAATTCATGTCTGATGCCACCGTAACCCTACGGTCAGGCCGTAAGGGTACGGTGGCCCTGGTAAAATCTTCATTTTTCATTTCTTCTTGTCCACCTCGTTCTGTTGCATTCCGGTCCATTCCCAAAGCCCGTATCTTGTCGTTTTTAGCTCCTTATTATACCTACAACCAAAGCAACCGTAGTCACCCAATTCCAAGCAATAACATGAATACATGTGGATAAAGTAAACGTTTTAACACTATTAACGGGTGTTCGTTGAACCACCCGTCACACGGGCGTGCGGGTCTGGTGGTGGCCGAGTGTTGATGGTGCACTGCCTGGTGCACTGGCAGTGCACCCGAGAAGTTTGAGTCACACGGGCACCCGCACGGTAGTGCTGATCAGGGTGCCCGGGAACATCAGCTGCACGCCGAGTCGCACTGGCAGTGCAGCTCATCTGTGTCCGAGCCAAGCAAGTCCGCACGGGCGTGCACCTGGGGTGCACGACCGTGCACTATTTCCAGACTTGGCTGATTTTGTAGAAACTTTCCGTCTTGTCTGATTTTCGCCCGGTTTCTTCGACTTTGCTCGTGGGACGTTGTTTAAGACCTGAAATAAACATATGAAGTGGTTAAGTACCGAATTCGTGCAATTATGGTCAAAAACGCGTAATTTGGGAGTTAAATCGGGGACTTAAATATGTATATTTTAACGTATATCACTTATCCTTTTTCACTGAGCAAGGAGACAAGTAGTTTATGTTCCTTGTTACTTGATCTTTCTTACTTCCATTCGAAACTCAGACGGGACTGGGTTACACATATAGAACTTATTTCTTACTTTAGTACCTTACGCCTAGTATGAGCGGGCGGACGTATGACTGCATATCCCTGTTACTCATAAGTATATGGTAGATTCATGGGAACACATTAGATTGGGGCTTGATACACACACTCTTGGGGGGTTACGTAAGGCCTGCGATGCAGTGCAACATCTCAAAGGAAGACGAAACCTGCCAGTGACTGACAGTCACGATTGGAGGAACGAATGGTGTTGTTGACCATTGAGCTGACTTACACAGGACCGGAGAAGGAGACTGTACGTGATGAGAACCATATAACACTGACATCGCAAAAGAGGAAGGATAAGGGATGGAAGGGGAACCTGAGCAGGACGAGCACATGGAAAGTGAGGATGAAGGCTCTACTATCTAGACAGAGCATGGCGACGATTAGCTCTTACCTTTTCTTACCTATCTTTTCTTTCATTTCCCTTTGCTAACTTAAATAAGACTGATTTCTTATGATCAACGATAGGGTGGTTGAGGCCCTCGCATCTTTCCAAGCTAGTAAAGATCTATTTTGCTAAATCATTCTTTTCCCCTGACTTCCACATTTGAACTTTCTTATACCTTTCCACAACAACAACCTGCCATCATATTTTCGAGCCTTTTATTGGTCGTAAACCTCGATAACTCCAACAGAACTGAAGGAGACTGTCTGATTGCTTCGATAGTATAAGTCTTTGCCACGTGCATTTGCCCCAGGCAGGATGGGGTAATGTATGTTACATGCACACTCGATGAGTTACAAATACTTGGACGGAGAACGTAACACCCTGTGGTGAAATTTAGAAATTTATTATATAAAGACGGTTGGGTCTGAGATCGATTCCTACACTACCAAGCTACAGGAGTTAGATACGTTGTGCTCGAATCTAATTAATCAACTTTACCAGTGGATCAAATTTCGTACCAAAAGGGCGGGTCCCTCAGATTCGTGGCTTGGCCACTGCAGCTCACCTACCCAGAATCTAACAAATCTTTCACCTGGCTCGCAAACTCATTGATGAAGCTGTTGAGCGTGGTAATTTTCCGAAGCATGGTGCTTCATCTTCTACTTTTGGTGATAGCAAGAGAACATGGGATAAGGTGAGGTACAAGTCCTTCAACAAACAATAACCACAACGGTAACACCAACAATGGGGAGCATTCGTGATTGGCTCTGGGGAGGCTAGGACTGATAACAATGTTGTGACGGGTACGTGCTCCTTAAACGACACTCTTGCTTCTATTTTATATGACACTGTTGCGGACTATAGTTTTGTGTCATCGAAACTTAGCCAACAATTAGGGGTGGTTCCTACTCTTCTTGATACCCCGTACTCTATAGAATTGGCTGATGGGAAGCCTGTTGAGGTAACCCATATACATCGTGACTATAAGCTCGAATTGGATGGGCAATTGTTTGCTATCAACCTCCTACCTATCACCTTAGGTAGCTTTGACCTCGTGGTTGGCATGGACTGGTTGTCCAAGCAACATGCTGAAATTCTCTGTGAGGAGAAGATCATTCGTATCCCCCTCCCAAGTGGAGAACTTTTATCTATACAGGGTGATCGTGGTGGTGCCATGGTGGGCATCATCTCCTTTTGAAAGCCCAGAAGTGTACTCGTAAGGGTTGTCCAGCCATTTTGGCTAACATATCTGACACTCGAGCTGAAATTGAAACTAAGATTGAGGACATCCCAGTAGTCCGAGAATTCCCAGGTGTTTTCCCAAAGGAACTACCTGGACTTCCACCTGTTCGTCAAGCGGGGTTTCAAATTGATCTTGTACCTGGAGCAGTTCCAGTTGCACGCACACCATACTGCCTAACACCGGGCGAACTTCAAGAACTGTCTACCCAACTCCAAGAGCGATTGGATAGGGGCTTTATTAGATCTAGTTCTTCGCCATGGGGAGCTCCAGTTCTATTTGTTAAGAAGAAGGATGGGAGTTTCCGCATGTGTATTGATTATCGGGAGTTGAACAAAGTAACGGTTAAGAACCACTACCATTACCTCGTATTAATGACTTATTTGATCAGCTTCAAGGTTCAAGTTTCTATTCTAAGATTGACTTGAGGTCAGGATACCATCAGCTGAGAGTCCGAGAGGAGGATGTGGCCAAGACAGCCTTTCGAACTCGTTACGGGCATTATGAGTTTTTGGTGATGCCATTTGGGCTAACGAATGCACCGGCTGTGTTCATGGATCTAATGAACCGGGTGTGCAAGCCCTATTTGGACAAATTCATCATAGTGTTCATAGATGACATACTGATTTATTACAAGAGCAGGGAAGAACACGAGCAACACCTGCAGCTGATCTTGGAACTCTTGAGAAATGAGCAGTTGTATGCGAAATTCTCTAAATGTGACTTTTGGATTCGAGAAGTCCAATTTCTTGGACATGTGGTTAACGAGGCGAAAATACATGTTGATCCCGCCAAGATTGATGCTATTAAAAAGTGGGAGGCTCCTAAGACTCCGACAGAGGTGCACCAGTTTCTTGGTCTTGCGGGATACTATCGCAGTTTCATCAGGGATTCTCTAAGATCGCTCAACCCCTCACTGCTCTAGCACAGAAGGGTATTACCTACAAGTGGAGAGATGCCCAAGAATCTGCTTTCCAATTGTTAAAGGCAAAGCTTTGCAGTGCACCCATACTATCATTACCTGAGGGTATAGAGGACTTTGTGGTGTACTGTGATGCGTCTATCCAAGGGCTAGGGTGTGTGTTGATGCAGCGTGATAAGGTGATCGCGTATGCCTCACGGAAATTAAAGGTTCATGAGAAGAATTACACCACCCATGACTTGGAACTAGGAGTAGTGGTTTTTGCTCTGAAGATCTGGAGGCATTATCTCTATGGGACGCAGTGTACGATCTTCACTGACCACAAGAGCCTCCAACACATATTCGATCAAAAGGAGCTGAACATGCGACAACGTCAATGGGTCGAGCTTCTGAATAATTATGACTGTGCCATCAAATATCATCCAGGGAAAGCTAATGTAGTAGCTAATGCCCTCAATCGTAAGGAAACGAAACCCAAACGGGTGCGAGCTTTACAACTCACTATACATTCTAATCTTCCTGATATGATACGTGAAGCTCAGGGCGAGGCTTTGAAAGAAGAAAACATCGGGCTTGAAACTTTACATGGTGCTGATAAGCACTTGGAACTGAAGACGGATGGTCTTCAATACTTTATAAATCGAGTCTGGATACCACGTTTTGGGAATCTCAGACAACTGGTACTCGATGAAGCTCACACCTCTCGATATTCGGTACATCCTGTTTCGGACAAGATGTACCAAGATCTTAAAACTCTTTACTGGTGGCCAAATATGAAAGCTGAGATAGCCACTTATGTTAGTAAGTGCTTGACTTGTGCGAAGGTTAAAGATTGAATGTCAGAAACCTTCAGGCCTACTCCAGCAACCAGAAATCCCTATGTGGAAATGGGACGGAATTCCTATGGGTTTTATCACAAAGCTTCCTAGAACGCCAACGGGCCATAACATGATTTGGGTTATCGTGGATCGTTTAACCAAAACGGCACACTTTTTGGCAATAAAGGAAACGGACTCGCTGGAGAAACTAGCAAATCTCTACGTCAAGGAGGTAGTCTCTAGGCATGGCGTGCCTACTTCTATTATATCTGATCGCGATGCGCGATTCACTTCTCATTTTTGGACTACTCTCCAAAACGCTTTGGGGACTCGCTTAGATATGAGCACAGCCTATCACCCACAGACGGAAGGACAGAGTAACGTACCATCCAAACATTGGAAGATCTGCTACGAGCGTGCGTAGTGGATTTTGGCAACAGTTGGGATAAGCACTTGCCTTTGATTGAATTCTCGTATAACAACAGCTACCACACTTCGATATAGTGTGCGCCTTTTGAGGCACTTTATGGACGCAAGTGTAGGTCTCCCATCTGCTGGACTGAAGTTGAGGATAGCCAGCTAATAGGTCCCGGACTTGTGCACGAAACTTCTGAGAAGATAGTGCAAACTAGAAACTGGATGGCTGCTGCTCGTGATCGATAGAAAAGCTACGCTGATAAGCGTAGGAAGCCTTTGGAGTTCCAGGTTGGGGAAAAGGTTCTATTGAAGGTGTCACCTTGGAAGGGGGTGATACTCTTTGGAAAACAGGGAAAGTTGAACCCGCGATACGTTGGACCATTCGAGATTGTCGAAAGGATTGGTCCAGTAACTTACAGGTTGAACCTGCCTAATGAACTTAATGGGGTACACGATGTACACCACGTATCGAATATAAAGAAATGCTTATCGGATACAACACTGGTGGTGCCACTGGAGGATATCCAGGTGGACGATCAGCTTCGGTTTGTGGAAGAACCGGTGGAGATTCTTGAGCGGGGCGTCAAGAAAACTCAGACAGAGCATCATACCGACTGTTAAGGTGCGATGGAATTCCCGTCTAGGACCGGAATACACGTGGGAACGCAAGGGATCAAATGCAGCTCAAATATCCACACCTCTTTACTGAACCTGAAACTGTACATAGATCAAACGCGGAACATAAAACAGATCTTTCAAAGTGAATTTCGGGGCGAAATTCCTTTCAACTTGGGGATGATGTGACATCCGGGAACCAAGCACACATTTTTCTAGCTGGCTTTACTGTTTACTTGCTGAATTTCGGGACGAAATTCTTTTGAACTTGGGTTAGCTACCCTTGACATGCGATGAACTAGTGTTTACACGGTTCTTGGAACCTACTCAATACTTGTTTACGTGGTTTTGGAAACCAGCGCATTTACATACTCATTTACTTTACTTAGTGAACTCACCAACATTGTTTGTTGACCCACGATTTACATGCTTTTGCAAGTAGTTAGCTTTTGGTGCCAGGATTAGAAAGCACTGCACACTTCACTGCATTTGGGGTCTTGGGCATACACATAAATTACATATTATGCTTTTATATTTTCTTTCATATGGTTTTAATTTGGGCGCGTTGTTTTGCGCATGGTTTTTAAAAGGTTTAAATTTGGTTTACGCTTCCGCGGCTTAACTAAACTTGGTTTTTGAAAACGAACTAAATGGTTTGGGCATTTAGAGTTCGTTCATATGACTTATGGCTATGGGATCATGGTATGTCATGCGCCTCGCGGTATAAACCCCGCAGTGGAAATTTGAGGGTGTGACACGCTTGCTTTCTTACGCTAACACAACTCGAAAATCCTAGGCAACTCCTCGCTTAAACTTCTGCCGAACACCAGCAATCGGGCCAAAAGCCAACCTATTTGCCCTCACCAATGTTACAAACAATCTTCTTCTGTATTTGCAATCCGGCCACTAGCCATAAAATCTTGGCTAATCAAAGCAATATGACGCCAAACCCCCGACCCAACCCTGATAAAAGATATCATATCCACTTTCCTGCACCGACTATGTAAGGCGTCTATAACTTTAACCCATAATTGATCTGTCGATGTTTTGTAACGCCACCACCATCTAGATAATAAATCCAGATTCATAACTTTGATGCACCCCCCACCCAACCCCCCCCCCCACCTTTGGTTTGATTATCTTCTCCCACGCCACCCATCGAATCTTATTATGAGCCCCACCCCCCCCCCCCCCACCCCTAAAGGAACCGTCTTCTAATGCCCTCTAACATTTTGAGAACCCCGACCGGTGCTTTGAAGAGAGACAAATAATAATTAGGCAATGCTCCCAAAACGGACTTTAGAAGCATTACCCTACCTGCAAAAGAAAGGTTTCTCGTCTTCCAAGCGGATAGTTTGGCGTTATTTGTCGATAATCAATTTCCAATTCCTAGACTTCTTCATGTTAGCACCCACCATAAGTTCAAAGGTAAACAAAAGGGATTGTCCCTTTATCGCATCCAAGGACTACAGCAAGGTTATCCACCAAGCTATCTTCCACATTTACCCCAAACAACACACTTTTACCCAGATTAACCTTCAGCCCCAAGATTAAGAAGAAGCATCTCAGAATTCTATTGAAATTTCTAACATTTCGCTCCAACCATTCTCCCATGACAAGTGCGTCGTCAGCATAGAAGAGATGCGAGATTACCGGTCCCCCATTAGGTAACTTTACACCAGAGAAAACACCGGATACAATGGCTTTTGACAACCTTACATGTAAGGCTTCCTAATATACGTTAAATTATACATATAAAAGTCCCCGTTTAACTCTCGTTTATATAGGTTTTTGACCTTATACACGAGGAATTGGTACTTATTTGGGTATCTTTATGATTGCAGGTATTAAACGATGTCCTAGAAGCAAACCCGAAAAAAACAAAGGTTTCTGCGCAAGAATAGAGGCTTGGTTATTCTGAACGGTCGTTAGGTCAATGTGAACGGCCGTTCACTTTGACAGATATATTGTGCAACACTTCTAGAAGCCTAGGTCACTGCACTCGACGACTTTTATGCCCACTTGACACCTGAACGGTTGTTCAGTCATAGTGAACTGCCGTTCACTTTGTTCAGAGCCTTTAAAACAGAGTTTCATCCCCTGTATTCATCATTGGGTAATTTGGGACGATTTTGGGCGATTTCTAGAGCTAAAGAATTGCTGTGAAGGTGAAGAACAAACTCGGGAAGTGATCCAGATCCATTATCATCATCCAATCCATCACATTTGCATTTTATGGTTTGATCTTTAATCATTGAAACTTGTTCAAATCTGATTTTGTTAAGCATATTTGTGATGTTTATGTTATAGATTGTAACCTATGGGTAAAAACAATAGTATTTAGTAGTTAGAACTATCGTTTGTATGTTACTCATGTTTTGTATGATTTTGGCGTTTTTCATGTTTGAATCTTGATGATCATATTGCAACCATGTTTCATTTTTGTTGGATTTCTGGTTATGTTTGTATGACTTTGATGATTATCATTTTGTATTAGTCGGATACATGTTGAAAAAACCGTCCGGTTAATCGATCGGTAGTAGACTAGCTAACTTGTTAATGTGTTTACACCATGAAACTGGAAACGGGTATTGGTTTGGTTAAAGTCAGGCGAATAATGATTAGAAATACTTATCAGCACGTAAAAGGGTTTAAAAAGCTTAATGGTGTTGTTACTGATCTTTGACACGGTTGTTGATCTTTGCTAGTTATTTTGGTGAAAATGACGATCTTGGTAGATTTTTGTTCAAAGTTGGTAAAATAGAATAATTTGTGATATACTCTACTTTATGCTAGTCTTGGTGGTCGTATTGTGTTTTCGGTATTACTTTCCTTGATTAGTAAGGTTAGAAAACTCTTAACAAATGACTAACTTATCTTTAGAAGATTTGCATGAGATTATATCAGCTGCTCGCTAATGAACAATTTGAGGTGGTTAACGTGTGTTATCGTGTTAGATTTCCGTATAGTTGTCATGTTAGCATTCCCGAAAGGGATACTAATTGTTTGAAAATGGGAATGTTGATCTCACGCCTGTTTAACATATGTTATGTAGTTGACATGCTAAGATTGTTATTATAGTGTCTTATTATATATATTTTGCATTTGGAGTCTTACTTATGTTTATTTAGTGTTTTAGAATTAATTTAGTTTAAACAACTTCAAACTATCTTATGCTGGTAAATCAGGGATAGAGTTTAAGTTCTATTGTGTCTGCTCGCGTCCATGGATCGATATATGGTTCTTATATGAGCTTACTACATATATGACAGGGTACACTTGTCTTTTTGTGTGTGTTTTAATGTTAAGGTCTAAACCATTTTTATAAATATTAAAACCAAACATGTGTTTATTCAGTGTAAAATTATATGTATATCCGCACACGTCACTTCCATAACAAGTGTAAACAGGAATGGTGAGAGAGGGTTTCCTTGCCTATGACCATGTTTTAGTTGGAATTCATCGGTCGGGGTTCCATTTATAAGTACCGCAGCCTTACTAGTGAAGAGCAAACCCATAATCCAATTCTTCCACCTTGTCGGAAAGCCCATATTATGCGTAGTATTTATTAAAAATTTCCACGACACGCGGTCGTATGCCTTTTCAAAGTCAACTTTAAATAACATGGTTTTTTCTTTTGGATCTCTTGGCCCATCCTACAATCTCGTTTGCGATTAGTGGTCCATCAAAGATATTTCTTCCCTTTAGGAACGAGGATTGTTCCTGGGAGATTATGCTATCCAAAACCTTTTTAACCTTTGTGCCAACACCTTAGAAATTATTTTCTCGATCATGCCGACCAATGAGATGGGTCTGAAATCTGAAAATGTCATTGGATCTACAAATTTTGGGATTATAGCGATAAATGACCGATTACACGAGTTATGCACTGAACAGTGAATATAGAACTCATTCAAAATGTTCTTGACCGATCCTTCTAATTTGTCCCAGTATATCTTAACAAACCCGAAAGAAAATCCATCCGGCCCAGGAGACTTATCGCACCCACAATCCCATACCGTGTCTTTAATTTCTTCTTTCGAAAACGGGCTGATCAGATTATTAGCTTCCGCTTCTGAGAGTCTTTTGAAGTCACTGATATTCAGCTTCGGTCTAACATTCATTGGTTTGTTAAATTTGTTAGAAAAAACTTGGACTGCCTTTTCTTTATTACTTTTAGGATCCGAAGACCACACACCATCGATGATAAGGCCATCTACTTTGTTACGGATTTTGTTGTTGTTGATAATCCCATGGAAAAATGAAGTGTTTTCGTCACCATTGATAATCCATTTCATCTTTGATCGCTGGTTCAGGTCCATCAGCTTACTCCATTCCCACTTCCTAATTCATTGTCTTTTTTCTTTCCTGTTCCTTTCGACTTCACTGAGACCACTCGATTCGGCAATACCTTCTTTCCTTTTAACTTCTTCCCTGAACTTCTTCACTGAGACCACTTGATTCGGCAATACCTTCTTTCCTTTGAACTTCTTCCCTGGAAATCTTTATTTCCTTTTCTTCCTCATCGCACATCTCATTACGCCATTTCTTAATGAGGTTCTTGTTAGACTTTAGTTTTTGAAATAGTACAATGTCGCCCCTGTTCGCGTTGACTTCAGTTTCCGAACCCTTACAAATGACATCATCCAGACCCGGTTTATGTAACCACGAGTTAAGGAACCGGAATGGAATCGGCCCAAAGAATGACTCTTCAATCCTCAACACTAAGGGGAATGATCCGAAACATCTCTTTCAAGAGCTACAAGTTTTGCATCCGGCCATGTAGACATAAACCCATCACAGACAAGAATCCGATCAAGCTTGCTTTGTTTCACACCATCACTTGACAAGTATGTGAACCTTTTACCCCCATATTATATTCCAACATTCCCGCTGCAGCAATAAAGTTGTTGAAGGCCAATGCGTTTCCGGGAACAAAGTTGGAATTTAGCCTTTTGTCTTCATTTCTAACATTTAGAAGAGTAAAAATGATGTAAAATAGGATTCACATTTGGAACCCCTTTCACGGTCACTGGGGCATTCATGAGGAGGCCCTAGGCAACTCTCTTTAACGTCCATGGTGTGGTGTTGAGGCATTATTGAGTTGAGGTGACGATGATTGTGAACACACCATCCAGTCTTAGTAGTATACTAAGGTTTAATGAATCTTGGAACTAAACTATTAACCATACTAAACTATTTATATGAATAAAATTCTAATTCTTTTGGCAAGGCTAACATAAAGTTGTGTCAAATTCCCAAAAGATCAAGTTTTTTTATCATTTAGTTGTAAATTCAAGGGAAACATGTTGTACACGAGCCGAGCTGAGTCAAGTCGAGCCAGTCTAAGCTCGAGCTTGAACTTAAACAAGCCAGCTCGGCTCGTTTTTTTATCATCGAGCTGAAAAGCCGAGCTCGAGCTCGGCTCGTAAATGTTCGAGCCGAGCTCGAGCCAACTCGTTATTTTTTTACAAAAATTTATAAAATAAAAAACAAAAAAAAATAAAATAAAATTACAAATATACATATATATTTTTTTTAGTTTTCTAATATTTTAAAGAATGGAAGTCATAATTTGTGTTTTTTTCTATTAATTTTCATATTTTGTTGAATAATTAAACTTAAAATGTTAACACTTTAACCTCATCTCACATATTTTTTAATTTAAACATTTAAAAATAAATTAATACATATAAATAAAATAATTCGAGCCAGCTCGCAAGCTCACGAGCCGCGACAGGCCTAGCTCGAGCTCGTTTACAATCGAGCCGAGCTGGCTCATTTTTTCAAGCTTTTTTCGAGCGAGTTTCGAGCGAGCCACAAGTTGCGAGCTTTTTGTACACCCCTAAAAGCATGTCGAAGATTTCCGGTTTGTAGCCCAGTTGGTTGAGGGCCTAAAGTTTCCTATAGGAGGCTTGGGTTTAATTCCCACTAGCTACATTTGGAGGACATTGGTGGAGGAGAAATGAGGGATGACCCGGCCATTGGCTTGGGTTCGAGTCTTGATCCCGACCGGTTTTACCGATTATTTCACTGTCGTGCCTTCGGGCGGGTGAGTGGTCGGGTTTTCCCGGGAATTGGTGGCCCGAGTACTCTCGAGTACCTGATTCGCCAAAAGGGTGCCGAGAGTGCTCGGAATTGATTCGTTGGCCGTTAAAAAAAAAAAAAGAGAAGCTTCTTCCAACTATCTAAATCTTTTTTTGTTAAGGTCGGTTATTCTATTCAAAAGGGGTCTTAGAACAGCTTGTTGCCTGTTTAATTGAAATTGCATTGTAATTTGTTGATTTAATTAAAGTTTGTTTTACCAATAATAAAACTATCTAAACATTATTGAATTCTTATAAAAACAACTTTTATAAAAAAAATTAATAAAAAAAAATCCTTTTGTTTTAGGAAAAAAAAAAAAGAAGTCTTAAATTATCTTTTTCAACATTTTAGTTTTGAGAAAGAACCGAAGAAAAGAAACTTTATCTTTTATCTTTATGTTGAGCATATTTCTCCATTTTGTTGTTTTTATCAATGTTGAGCATATTTTCATTTGACTTTATACTTCGAAAAATATTACAGTGTCAATATAAGGTCATTGGTAGGGGGCTACGGGTAGTGTTGTTCACGAGTTGAGTCAAACCGAGCAGACTTTTGTTCGTGCTTGGTTCATTTGTAAACCGAATCGAGCCGATCGGCTCGTTTGCAATCGAGCCAGAAACCGAGTGAGCATTTTTCGAGCACACATTTTTTCAAGCGAGCATCGAGCAGCGAATATTTTCGGACAACCATAAATTTGGGATGTTTCCTTTAATATTCTCGCTGCCTAGTGATGAATGAAGTTCGACTGTTCGAGAATGAAGCTCTAGTTGAGGCCAGTGAGGTGATGATCATACTACAGAGAACGATTGTCACGTTGTGGCGTAGGTTGATAGTGGGAGACGATTGATTGTGGACAACTAATGGGAATAGGAAGTCAAGCATGTTTTTTCACGACTTAAAGTTTTACAATTAAACTTAGTGTTATGTTAGCATTGAGTTGACTGAGCTAATAACTATAAATATCTACATGTATATCTATACATATAATAAATCAGACTCAATTGTTACACATGTCCATCCCATATTGCACCTCCAATTCTCTCTCCTTCCATATGGTGACACATGGCAAAACAATAGAATTTTTAAAATTTTCTTATTTTTTAATATCCAAAATTCTATTAAAACATAAATATGGTCAAAGTGTTTAATAACTTTGACTATTCTATTTTTAAAATTCAAAAAAGAGTCATTAATGTTTTTATAAAAAAATTTATTTTTTAAAAATCGAAAATCATTCATTAATGTTTCGGTCAAAGTGTTTAATAACGTTCCTAAACACTATAATCCAGATTTTTAATTTTTTTAAAATAAAAAACATTTAATGACTATTCTATTTTAATCAAAGACTTCTTTTGTATGCTTCTCTTTCATTCTTATGTATCTATATTCTTTCCCATTCTCATTCACTGTCCCAAACCTTTGTTCCACCACAACATAAACATCGCCACCAAACAACCTTTCAACTCTTGATTCAATTACGTGTAGGTTTTATGTTCTTATTGTTTTTTTTATTTTTTGTTTTTAACCTCTGTGTATAGTTGTGGTCCATTTTTAGTATGAATATATAGTATTGGTTTTTAGGTTATATTCTTCATCAATTGCGGTTTCAACGATAAATTGAAGTTGATTACGTACAGCAGCATCTGGTGTCGACTTTCAGATTATATTCGTCATCAGTTAGGATTTTTTATTAGTTCATAAAATTGTTTTTTTAGTGCAAATGAATTAGGTTTGGACTATCGGAAGAAAAATAAAGGTATTAGCCTTAATTCTTTGTCTTTTTTTAAGTTCGTTAAATTACAGTATTATAAAGAATAGTATTAAAGTGTATCTTTTAAAATTATAAAGTATTCATCTTTACACAAAGAGTATGTTTTAATAATTCATATTCTAGAGCTATTGGTGATTAAAGAATGAAAAAGTTGTTTTTGTTGTGCCTTTTAGATACGAATTCATATGTTGTTAGGCTTGTCAATTTCTAATCAAACTACTAAGTGAATTTCTAACCCTTACTGTAGTTTATTTTCAACTGATGTAAGTTGTTATGAACACCAATAGTCCAAAGGTTATTTGTAAGTTTGGGATGTGGAATAATGTCCATTGTAGCTAATTATACGAATTTTGTTAACAGTGAGTATGAATTTTAATTCAGGTTTTGTTACCACCGCCGCTGCTGCCTTCAAATATCTTTTTCTGAAGGTATTGTGTCTTACTAACCCTATATCTTTTTCTTCTCAATTGTAAAGTAATTAGAATTTTTCAGATCTATATCGATATTTGTGTTTGATTCATCCATTAAATGTTTCAGATCTGAATCCTTTTGAACACAGTCCAATAATCCGGTATGACAATCGTTCTCTGTTTATTCCGATGTTATCTCAGATGTATATATATTCGCATACTTGTTTCGGTTGTATGCTATCAATTATAATCACATATTTGTTATAGTTGTTTGGTTATATTTATGTATTTTCCATTTATCCGCTATATCTTTATGTTCTCCAATGTTATATAATTTTCCCATAAATTTTTTGGGGCATTCGTATTTTCAGGTATATTCACACCCAATGATGACCTTGAAAAATAGATGGTTTCTGCCTCACAAGTCATCTGAGGAAAACTTTGGTGGCCACCTGTCATACACATCATCAAAGTCAATGGTGAGTGGTTAGATTACTTAAACTAATGTTATTGCACAGTTTGCTAAAAATGTGAGATTGTGTTTGACTATTTATGTCAAAATAGAATTACAATGTATGACTTTTTGTATCAAAGTTTATATATCAAAGTTTTTAATTACTTTATTTTTAAATATTCAAAATCAAAATTTAAAAAAAAATCGGTTTTTAAAATTAAAGATATTTAAACACAAAATAAATGCTTAATTCCTTGATTTGTCACATTACTATTTTTAGCGTATAATTAGCATGTATCATGATTTACACAATATTGGAAACATCTAATGTTAATAATTATGATTACCATTTGATTAATAACCTTTAAACACAAAATTGTTAATCATATATAAATATAAATACATTTATAAACAAAGTTAAATTTGAATTTTTTTTTCATTACAATTAATACGCCTATTTTCATTTGAATTACTTTATTTTCAAACATTCAAAATAAAAAATTAATAAAAAATCTGTTTTTAAAATTAAAGACATTTAAACACAAAATAAATGCTTAATTCTTTTATTTGTCACATTACTATTTTTAGCGTATAATTAAAATTTATGATGATTTACACAATATTGGAAACATATAATGTTAATAATTATGATTACCATTTCATTAATAACCTTTAAACAAAAAATTATTAATCATATATAAATACATTTATAAATTTATTTTTAAATATTCAAAATCAAAATTTAAAAAAAAATGGTTTTTAAAATTAAAGACATTTAAATAAAAAATAAATGCTTAATTCCTTGATTTGTCACATTACTATTTTTAACGTATAATTAGCATTTATAATGATTTACATAATATTGGAAACATCTATTGTTAATAATTATGATTACCGTTTCATTAATAACCTTTAAACACAAAATTATTAATCATATATAAATACATTTATAAATTTATTTTTAAACATTCAAAATCAAATTTAAAAAAAAATCCGGTTTTTAAAATTAAAGACATTTAATTCTTTGATTTGTCACATTACTATTTTTAGCGTATAATTAACATTTATCATGATTTACACAATATTGGAAACATCTAATGTTAATAATTATGATTATCATTTAATTAATAACTTTTAAACACAAAATTATTAATCATATATAAATATAAATACATTTATAAACAAAGTTAAATTTGAATTTTTTTCATCACAATTAATTCGCCTATTTTCATTTGAATTACTTTATTTTCAAACATTCAAAATCAAAATTTAAAAAAATCCGGTTTTAATTTAAAGACATTTATTTAAACACAAAATAAATGCTAAATTCTTTGATTTGTCACATTACTATTTTTAGCGTATAATTTGCATTTATCATGATTTACACAATACTGGAAACATCTAATATTAATAATTATGATTACCATTTCATTAATAACCTTTAAGCACAAAATTATTAATCATATATAAATACATTTATAAACAAAGTTAAAATTGACTTTTTTTCATCACAATTAATACACCTGTTTTATCTTTTATATAATCAATTATGTATACTTATTTTCGGTAATAAAGTTTGTTTACCTATCCATGTTTTAATTTATTTGTTACACAACTTATTGTTACATCATCTCTGACTTAATTTCATTGGTTACTTTTAATTATTATAAATGGCTCCTATAATTTATAAGGCCTTAAAAGTCAAACGAGATTGTTTTCATTTTAACTTCTCATTTTTTTTTAAAAAAAAAAATTCAGCTATTATTTTGAAAATTTGTGCATTTGATCTTGAAGTCTAATTATAACCTTCTTGTGTGTATCATTCATTCCTCTTAGTGGATGGTTACAGAAGCTTTATATCACAATTTTTTTAAGTTGACTCGACTTATCAAGATGAATAATTTAAACTTTTTTAGGTTGACTTGCTTGATTATACATTCATGTAATGGCAATGTAACTTGGAATACACATAACTAGGGTAAATTCAATAAGTTCTAATTACACTTTGCTAAGTTGTTTATATATATACTACTAGATCTCTATATAGTCTTATGTGTTATTTTTTTTTTTTTTTGGGTTTTGTTTTCATAACCATCAATGTGAGAAGGAGTAGTAAAGAGAAGTAAGAATTAGATTGAGTAAATGCACTATGTTTGACCAAATGGTTGAAGAAACCAAATGGTAAGTTATCTATTATTGCATTGTTTTATGTTTGAATGATGAGATTGTTTATCATTGTTACATAATGTAGTCAAAGTAAGCATTGCCTCATACTATTATTCAATTACATTATTTTATCTATTTAGATATTTTATTTCAGTTTTTTGAGTTGACTATTATTTTGTTTCCTCTTTTTTTTAATTATAAATGGCAGGTCGTAAAATATAAAGAGTGCTATAAGCAATGTGGTGCATAGGTGGTAATGTCATAAATACACTACAAATATACAAGTACAATGTTATGTTAAATATGTTGTTGCTTTATTCAATTTTATACATTAGTATCCATGTATACACTACAAATATCATGGACGCATCAGGTCTAATATGGTAATCATGCATTTTCAATCATATTGTAATCCCTTCAAACATACATTAAAGAATTTTCCTTTTATTTCGTTTGCTTAGTAGTTTGAACTTTTTTTTTTCAAATTAGCCTCATATGATTCATGTTCCTGTTCTTTCTACAGTGCTTGGCTATGTGAGTTGACGTGCTTGTCGTGGTACACGTAAAATTTCCCAATTACAACTAACGTATAGTGGCAAGAAGGTATCGAACACAGGGAGTTTGTGGAATGTATGTAAACTAATAATTTTGCGAATTAACTAAAATTAATCTACTAAATAAAAATAAAGATCAAGAGTTGTTGATTGTTTTAGATTTGAACTAGATTATAAACTAATTACTTAATCAAAGTGAGTTTGTTTCTTAAGATTATAAAAGCAATGACCATTCCAGGATCTGTTTTCCCTAAACACTTATGCAAAAGTTCCAACTAGAAAGAGTTACATAGACATAACTCGTGCATAAACAATTGCTGTGATAAAAGGGAACAAAGTACTCGGATTATATTAATGCGAGGTTGTTGCCCGATGACCAATTAATCAATTAACCAACCCAAATCCTACCCGAAATAACTCGATTGTTAGCAACACCAAGAACATACGATTAAGACTAAATATTGGTAAAGTAATTAACAACTACAAACAATTGTTCAAACACCACAATAATCAAGCAAACATACTAGATTATCATTCTAGAAATTCATAGAAAAACGCATAAGAGTTCAAGAAAAACTTCACCAAGGAATGATCACCAAATGTTTAGCCTAACATAGCTTGGTGAATCATCTTCATCTTCAAACAATTGTTCATAAGGATTACAAACATCAAAACAATGATTAGAAAATGTTCTCCAATGATTAGTTAAGCCAAAAATCGCCCCCAAGAGTCTTAGAAACGTTCACAATGAAAGAGATGCCCAAAAGACACCATAACTTCGCCTTAAATGGTGGGAGTTACAAGATTGTGTAGGGTCCACCGTACCTTACGGTAGCCACCGTAAGGTACGGTGGGTTATAAAAGCCAACGGTGATGAAGGACTGTCGTACGGTGAGAAATTTGGGTCCATAGGCCACCGTACCTTACGGTGGCTACCGTAAGGTACGGTGGAGCTCTCCTAAAAATCAATTTTTCATCTTTCAATTCTTGTTTTGCTCCATCCCGTTCCGGTCCGTTCCAAAGCCCGTATTTCTTCGTTTTAAGCTCTTTATTGCACCTGCAACCAAAGTACCCGTAGTTATCCAATTCCAAGCAATAACGTGATCAAATGTGGTTAATATAAGCGTTTTAACAATATGGAGGGTTGTTCCTTGAACCACCCGTCACATCCCCACACTTAACCATTGCTTGTCCCAAGCAATCCATCAAAAATCTATTTCCCACAAAAACGATCATTTTAAAATCAAGCATCAACATGTAATCCTTGTATTAACACATCCTCAACACCCAAATCAACACACCCCTCACAATGTCTCTCCTCTCGGTTACAAATAAGCTCTAGCATGAATGAACTAGACACACAAAAGGCAAACGGGCGGTTGCACAACCATAGGCTTGTACCTAAATCAATCTTCCCCTTATGAGTGTTAAACATGAATGAAAATCAAAGTGACTTTCAGGGTTGTAACTTGGCTAAGTGTAAAGGTAGGGAATGGAGTATATATGAGTAGCGCAAACTTTACCCGGTCTTTTATTACACAATGACACACACGCACATGGCTAACACACACAACATACATACATCCGAACACGAACATAATACTATCACCCATCAACTTCATTTTTTTCTTTTTTTTTCTTTTTCTTCATATATATTTTTTTCTTTTTTCTTCTTTTTCTCTCCCTTTTTTTTCGAACAAGTAAACTATATAAACAAACGAAACGCACACAACTAAACTTCAAACTTATACTTAGCATAACATACTAACATTCTATTTAACACACAAGACCAGGTCAAGTTGGGTATAAATTTAGGGAGCTAGTTTGAGGGTTAACAATTTATAGGCTTTTAAGGCACAAAATTGGGCAACTAAATGTCCAAACCCCCACCCCTCTCGCTACCATGCTCATGTATGTAATATATGAGGTCCAACCCCCCAAAACCCACACTCACGCTCAATCTAGACGAGGCTACCTAATGCCCTTATCCTTTTCACACTTATGTCCAACTAAAGATTCAAATTGTATCCAAGCACAAGTTCTAGTGCACCCCCACCCGTTGCCACTCTCTCAAAGAAATGTATTATTTATGTACATGTGTGGCTTAAACTTTTACCAAGAATAAAAGTGGGTGTTAAGGGTTGCCGGTGTGTTTATTGGGGTTAATTCAAGGTGTTCCAATTTTCACAATGTTTACGCTTGATTACAAAAAAAAATTTAAAAACCTCAAAAATTTCCCCCATCCCCACACTTGGGATACATTGTCCCCAATGTGCGGTTTTTGGAAGGAAACGCTCCAATACTCAAACCACAAACTTCTTTTTGGTATTTTCATTTTATATTTTTTAGATTTTTAATTTTTAAACAACACACCTCCTACTACCACAACCCGAACCAATCATCATCAATCATAACACCACCCAACAACCCGGTCCCAAAACAAAAAGGAAAAAACAAACAGAAAATAAAGCTATGTACAAAAGAGCACAACCTGGTCAGTAGTAGCGAGGCTGAGGCGGCCCGAACACCGAGGTGAACAAGTCATTCCACTCGCCAAACCAAACACTCCTTCACCGCTTCCTCCTTGCTCCGAGACTTGTGGTTGTTGCTGTTGTGGATCGACCCATTGAGAATGATGGAGTGGTGGGGTCGGATATGAGACACTTCCATCAAATGGTGGTAGAGACCCGTAATCCATCGGTTGTGGATTTGCCACTACGGGTCTCCCCACATGCCAGTCATCGTTCATTCGCCTATTTTGATCATTAATATATCTATGATTGATCTCCACCTGTTGAGCATAAGCATGTCCCCGGTTCCACATCTCCTGACGATCAAAGCCCTGCTTCATCATTCTCTCCATGCTAGCACTCATCATTGTTTGATGATCAAATAGAGTGCGTTCCGACCCCGACCACATGTCGAATACCGAAGCTGGGGGGCGTTGGTCTTCAATCACCTATTGCATACTCCCCCAAAAGCCCAACCATCAGCATAAGCCCTCTCGGTAAAGTCATAGAAACCTCCACCAGTGTCCCACTAGAACTCCCCTGTCCTATATCCATGTGTCCTCCATTTGGATTCTCCTCATAGTCCTCATCATCACTCGGTGGCTGTTCACCCCCACTCTCAACTTCATCTTCCTCACGGGGCAAGAGTGCCCTCGCATCTCTCTTTAGCAACTCTCCATCTTTGACCCCCGCTTTTAAGTTTATGGTACCTTTCCGACTTAGAATAAACCCAACCGGTCCCCATTGTTGATAGCTCAATAGGTTTGAATTTCTTTCTTTTTCTTCCCACATCTTCTTCAGTTATCGCACCTTGCTGCTTCAACAAACCTGTGATCAGTCTACAGTATGGGATAATTGATCTTTCCACCGAATTTCTACATATCCAAACATGATTCAGAATCAAATACCGAATGGAAAATTTCGGTCCACCATGCATCAAGGAGTAGAGGATTGGAATTTCTGGAAACCGCACCTCTTTCTTATCTGCCCGTCTTGGTAACACATTCACAATAATAAACGCCAACAGAAGTTTCGGCTCAATCTTCAAATTCTTCCGATACAGTGTCCCAGTATAAGAACCCGGCAAAAATAACGCATCCAACATCTCCATCCACCGTGGATGCTTTTTCGGGCTAATCAACAAATCATTAATGCTCGAGTTTTTATACTCCTTTGCCGGTAGACTATCATACTTGGCCAACCGGCGCAATGTCTCATAGGACATTTCCACTTCCACCCCATTCACTTCACCAATTAATTTCATCTTGGATGGAGAATCATACCTAGGACATCTCAATGTCGCCATCCATTCCTCAATTTCTTCCATAAACAAAGACTTCTCTTCCTAATCATAACAATGGAGCGCCGCTTCCCAACCTAAAGCCTTGAATCTATCAAACACTCCGAACGGTCCAAAATCTCTTTCGCTCACTTCTCTTTCACAAAGGAATGCCCCAGCCCGATCTGACAACCCCTTAATTTGGTCATGGAACAATGTCGGTTGCCAATCCCTTGGTTTTTCATTCAGAGGACCCGTCTTCCATTCCGGCTTATTAGCCGGGTCTAACCTTGGCGCTTCAGGTGCTTCTTGCATTTCCTCATCAGATTCGTTATTCTGTGCAACATACTTTCTTCGTTTATATTGCTGCGCGGGTTGCTTCCCTTTAGCCTTGGCGGCGGATGAACTTGATCCTGCTACTTCACCAGTTCGTGCCATATTCCTACAACCAAACAAAACAAAATCAGTTCCATATGTTTAACCCTTCCCCACACTTGCTTGTTAACATGGTAGTAAGTATTTGTGAACGAAAATATCATCTTTGATTTGACGAAAATTGGGCATGACGCCTCTACAATCTTAACATTTCCAAAAGTTCACAATTTCCACTCAATATTTCATCTACTACCACATTATTACCAAAACACAATATATACATACTAATCTTAACTAACAAGCAAGTGGGTATGAACTAGTAAGAACAAAACCTCTATTCTTCATAATGTAGCATCAAAATTAAGGAAATAGGGCACATACCTTTGTATTGAAGAGATTAAAACACAAAAACAACAAAATCTTGCAAAACCCCCCAAAATAGGCGATTTCTAGGGTTTTGATTCGGCCACCAAAACGTGTTTTTCTTTCAATTTACTTCCCAAAATCAGAAACTAGATGAAAACTAGTCAAGATAGACCCAAGAATCGATGGATTTGGTGGAGGATTGAAGGTTTTATGGATGATTGAAGATTGGAAAAGATGGGTGTTCTTGGTTCTTGTATGGTGAAGAAGAAGAGGAATAAAGGAATTAGGTGGAAGAAGAAAAGGTTATGAACCGGTTTTGTTTCACGTGCAAACATTAAAAAAAAAAATTATAAGATAGCGTGAACTTGCAGACCCCACCGTATCATACGGTGGGGACCGTATGATACGGTAGACCAAACTCACAAAAAGGCACCGTATGGCAGCGTGTTCTCACCGTTGGGTTTGTTTTTTCACCAGGTCCACCGTAAGGTACGGTACCCACCGTCCCTTACGGTAGCCCCTGGAACTTTTTTTTTTCAAGAAAACTAATTTTAAAACACTAAAATTACCCTACCCCCTCGAAAATCCCGTGTTGTCCTCAACACAATGCTAGAACCGTTTCGCGACCCGAACGTCCCCACACTTGTTTCAAACACGGGTTTCGATGAAAAACAAAATTAGGCAATAAAACAAACTAAAATAAAAAATAAAAATCTAATTATTTACACTACCAAACCTGGGCCTCTCATTGTTGCACTTCTTCCACCGGGCGTAAAAGATAGCCCGCTTGATCCATCTCCAACGTGTTGATGCCGTTGCCATCCAAGTATGGCTTCAAGCGATGTCCATTCACCGTTTGTTGCTTGTTGGTATTTTCATCCAATATTTCAACCTCATCAAATTTACCAACCCTGCATACGATGTACGGACCCATCCATTTACTCTTCAACTTGCCCGCGAACATCTTCAATCGTGAATTGTACAACCAAACCCTTTGACCTACCTCAAAGGTCTTCTTTCTCAATTTGGCATCATGAACCTTCTTTAGTTTGTCTTTGTAAGCCGATGCACATTCATAAGCCTCATCTCTAATATCCTCCAATTCACTTAATTACAACTTCCTTGTTCTACCCACCTCATCGTAATCCGCATTTACCGTCGTGATCGCCCAATGTGCCCGATGCGCTAACTCCATTGGCAAGTGACACCCCTTTCCATACACCATCCGATAAGGTGTCGTGCGAATTGGAGTTTTGTAGGCCGTACGATATGCCCACAAAGCATCATCTAATTTGCTTGACCAATCTTTTCTATCTACTCGAACCGTCTTCATGAGAATTTCTTTGATTTGACGGTTGGACACTTCAACTTGTCCACTCGTTTGCGGATGGTACGGTGTTGCAACCCGGTGATTCACACTATATCTCTTCAATAGCTTCCCAAAATTAAAATTTTTGAAGTGTGACCCACCATCACTTATGATTACTCTTGGAATTCCAAACCTGGCGAAAATGTTAGATTGAACAAATTTACAAACAACCGAATGGTCATTTGTCCTTGTAGCAATTGCTTCAATCCACTTCGAAACATAGTCCACCGCAACCAAAATGTACAAAAACCCGTTTGAATTAGGAAACGGCCCCATAAAGTCGATGCCCCAAACATCAAATATCTCCACAACCAAGATCGGTTGCATTGGCATCTCATCCCTTTTAGATATGCTCCCCAATCTTTGACAATTTAAACAATTCCGGGCGAACTCGCAAGCATCCTTAAAAATTGTAGGCCAATAAAACCCACATGAAAGCACCCGGTAGCCGGTTTTATGTCCACTAAAGTGCCCACCACAAGCGGAAGAATGAGCATGTGTCAATATTTCTTTAACTTCCGACTCGGGAATACATCTTCGGATCACTTGATCGGGCCCAATCTTGAAAAGATCCGGTTCATCCCAAATATATTGCTTCACTTGAACCATAAATTGTTGTCGTCGCTTCTTGGTCCAATGATCCGGAATAGCACCCGTGGCCAAATAATTAACATAGTGGGCATACCACGGTGCGGCTTGAGTAGACACGGCTAAAAGTTGCTCATCCGGGAATCTTTCATTTATTTCCGTCACATCATCACTCCCTTCTACTGGAATTCGAGACAAGTGATCCGCTACAACATTTTCACTCCCTTTTTTATCCCGAATCTCCAAATCAAACTCTTGGAGTAACAAAACCCATCGAATCAATCGTGGCTTGGCATCTTTCTTCTCCATCAAATATCGAACCGCACTATGGTCTGAATATACCACCACCTTGCTCCCCCAAATATACGAACGAAACTTGTCCAAAGCATACACCACCGCTAATAATTCTTTTTCGGTTGTGGTGTAATTCAGTTGCGCTTCGGACAAAGTTTTGATCGCATAGTAGATTACCACCGGCTTCTTGTCAACTCGTTGGCCCAAAACAGCTCCAATTGTAGTGTTACTTGCATCACACATTATCTTGAAAGGCTTCGACCAATCCGGCGGTTGCAAAATAGGAGCCTTGACCAAATATTCCTTCAACACATTGAAAGCTTGCAAACATTCATTAGTAAAATCAAAAGGAACATCTTTCAATAACAAATTACATAAAGGCTTGGTAATGACACTAAAACCTTTAATAAAACGTCTATAGAAGCCCGCATGTCCCAAGAATGATCTTACCCCCTTCACATTTTTCGGTGGTGGCAATGATGATATTACCCGAATTTTTGCCTTGTCCACCTCCATACCCCGCTCAGAAATTACATGGCCTAACACAATTCCCTCTTGCACCATAAAATGGCTTTTCTCCCAACTAAGCACTAAATTTTTCTCAACACATCTTTTTAAAACTTTTTGTAATTCGTTGAGACAAGATTCAAAACTAGTGCCAAATATTGAGAAATCGTCCATGAACACTTCCAACGACTCTCCAACCATGTCCAAGAAAATACTCATCATACATCGTTGAAAAGTCGCCGGAGCGTTACACAATCCAAATGGCATCCGCCTAAAGGCAAAAGTACCATATGGACACGTGAAAGTGGTCTTGTGTTGGTCATCCGGGTGTATTGCTATTTGGTTATACCCCGAATACCCATCCAGAAAGCAATAGTATTTTTGACCCGAAAGTTTTTCAATAATTTGGTCAATAAATGGAAGTGGGAAATGGTCCTTAGAAGTAGCGGCATTCAATTTTCGGTAATCAATGCACACCCGCCACCCGGTGACAGGTCGGGTAGCAATTTGTTCACCATTGTCATCTTTAATTACTTGAATACCGGACTTCTTAGGAACCACTTGAGTAGGACTTACCCAAGCACTATCCGAAATGGGATAGATAATTCCCGCGTCCAACCACTTAATTACCTCTTTCTTTACCACTTCCCTAAGGTTCGGGTTCAACCTTCTTTGCGCTTCTCTCGTGGGTTTTGCATCCTCGGTTGTGATAATCTTGTGCATGACAATGGATGGACTTATTCCTTTAAGATCGGCAATTGTCTACCCAATAGCTTCTTTATTCTCCTTCAAGACTTCCATCAACGCCAACTCTTGTGCCATCTCCAAATTAGAGGCAATAATGACCGGTAATGTGTCATTATCCCCTAAGAAAACATATTTCAAGTGGCTGGGCAAATCTTTGAGTTCCAACTTTGGTGCCACTTCTAACGAGGGTTTGGTGCCCGAATCAATTTCCACCGGCAAACTATCAAAATGGTGGGACCATGGTGGTCGACCCTCCTTCGACGCTAACACATCTTGCTTTCCTTCTTCAATCTCCAAATCAAAAGCATGTACCTGTTCAGAAAAATTACAAGCACACAATTCCATTCCATCTTTCTCATACTCACATGGATTGCATCCCTCAATGATATCTGCCATAAAACATTCTTCAACACCAGAATCATTAGTATTGTTAATAAAAACATTTAAACGCATTTTCCGGTTTCCAAATGCCATATCGACCGTGCCAAATCTACAATCAATTACCGCATGTGCGGTGTTCAAAAATGGCCGACCCAATATAACATTTTGTTGCTGTTTTGAATCTGCGGATGAGTAATCCAATACCAAAAAGTCAACCGGGTAATAAAATTCATCAATTTTCACAATGACATTTTGAACCATTCCCCGGGGTAACTTATGAGACAAATCGGCTAAAACAACCGTTGTCTCCACCCTAGCTAGTGGACCAAAGTCATATTGATCATACAACCCACCCGGTAAAATACTCACCCCGGCTCCAAGATCTAGCAACGCCTTTGCCATTTGAAAATTACCAACTTGAATATTTATCAATGGCGTGCCCGGATCTTGGAGCTTAGGAGGAAGCTCCCCATTTAAAACTGCACTCACTTGACCGGTAACATTTACCCGCTTAGGCATTTTTTTCTTTTGTTGCCTCTTTTGCGTACACAATTCTTTCAAAAAATTAGCATATGCGGGTACTTGTTTTATTGCATCAAGTAAAGGAAGATTTATTTTTACTTGTTTAAACATGTCCCACATTTCTTCTTTTTGGGGACCTCTTGATGCAATAAAATTTTTCTTACCCGGGTCAAGTAGAGCCGATGGAAATGGAACTTGATTCGGCTCATTTTCAGTTTTTTCACTCTCACTCGCTTCCAGTTTTTTAACATTTAATTCTTTTTGTAAAACCGGTGTAACTTCATCATTTTCACTTTCTTCACCCGTGACATCCTCGACTACCCCCTCGACAAAACCCGGTGACAAATCAGCTTTAAATTCTTTCCCGCTCCTTAAAACACTCACTTGATTAACATTAACATTGTTACCTCGTGAAGAGCCATGTGACGGATTTACCTGAGTATCGCTAGGAAGCTTGCCTTTACCTTTCTTCAATTCCGCCACGTCAGTTGCTAATTGGCCCATTTGAGTTGTCAATGCTTGAATGCTTTTATCACGAACTTCATCCTTTTGTATCCTAGCTTCATCAAGTTGGTTTCGCTTTTGCATGTCTAGTTGCATAGCTTTAAGCATCTCCATGACTTCATTTCCGCTTGATGAATCGTGACCCGAATTTCTTTGACCAGTTTGAGCTTGTCCTAGGTAGCCACTGTTGTATCCACCTCTATAATTCCCTTGATTGTATTGTTGGCGAGGCACATAATTACCTTGAGCAGCTTGAAAATTCGGGTTGGCTTGATTTGATACATTTCCATACCGAAAGTTTGGATGATTTCGTAACCCGGGGTGATAAGTGTTAGAATTCATGTCATAATTTCTACCACCCCCTTGAATAGCATTCACTTCCTCTGTTTGTCCTTCATTTACCACCACTTGACAAACCTCCGCCGTGTGGCCTATTTCTTGACAATTGTTACAAACGTTGTACAATTGATTTGAATTTTGTATATTACCACTTTCTACCCCATGCACTTGAGGTCTTTGAATTACATGCCTTGCTCGTCTAGATGATTGAGCCTTTCTTTTGGAAGTCACCGCCATTTGCTCTAAAAATGCCCAATCATCTTGCTCATAATTTGTACCAAAAGTACCATTTGTAATAGACATTAAATCACGAGCATCCTCCGAACTCAAGCCTTCATGAAAAGCATTCAATAGTTCCCAAAGTTGAATCCCATGGTGAGGACAATTTCTTAGCATCATATTGAACCTCTCGAACGCTTCATGAAACATCTCACCCGATTGTTGTTGAAAGCTTCTCAACCCTCTCCTTGCATCATTTGTCTTTTGAGAACTATAGAATTCATCCAAAAATATTTGTTGCATATCGGCCCATGTAAAAATGGATGCGGATGGTAAAGTGTGAAACCATCTTTTTGCCTTGTCTTCCAATGAAAATTGGAAGAGAACCAACTTCACATCATCTGCAGAAAAACCTTGTCCCCCAATAGTATTGCAAATCGAATCATATGTCTCCAAATGAAAATAAGGCTCTTCCGTTGCTAGCCCCTTGAACTTTGGTAGACTTTGGAGTGCGGTTGTTCTAACTTCAAAAGTTCTTCCATTTGCATTTTGCGGAATCACTATTGGTGATGGGTTATTAGTGATAATTGGCCGAAAATGCGCCTCAATTCCCCGCACAACATCACAGTGGAGTCTTCTAGGTGCTCCCAATGGCGCTCTTGGTTGACCCATTTGTCCTTGCATTGCACCTTGTGGTGCAAATTGTTGATGATGTTGATTTTGATGCATAGGTGGTTGTTGTTGGTGAATCGGCCTTTGATGTTGAGCTTGCATGTTTGTAGGCCGCATTTGATTAAGTGGTGTGGGACGTTGCAAATGCAATCCTTGCGGTCTAACATGTTGCACACCAACCGGTAATCTTCCCGGGTCTTGAAATGGTAAAAGTGGTTGACTTACTTGACCCGTTTGAGCTTGAGAGCCCACAAATGCACCTTCTCCTCCATAATAATAACCCTCTTCATTGTACCCACTAAATTCTTCATCATCATACCCATCGTCATACACATCTCTTTGAAATCTAGAATTTTGGCCACCTTGAAAAGATGAGTAGTGAAAACCCGATTGATTAGGTGGTTGATAAGTAGATGTGGTGTGGACAATTGTTGAACCTTGTCCTTGGGGTTGTGGGATAGTAGAAGATGATTGACCCGTAGTTGGGAAAAAATGGGAAAATGGTGGTATAGTGTTTGATGGATTAAAGGTGAGGTTTGGATCACTTTGAGTGAAACTCGGTTGGGCGGTATGGATTGGTGTTTCAGGACTAGTGGAAAGGTTAGGCAATGTGGTGTTGGGTGAAAGTTGTGAAGAAGTAGGCATGAATGATGAGGTCATTTGACCCGTTGTTGGTATGTGAGAGTCTTGCATTATGTTTCTTGGTGTGAACGGTGAAGTAGGTGAATCAATGACTCTGTTTCTTCTTATCAAAACTCGGTTCTTTCTCAGTGTTCTTTCAATCTCCGAATCAAACAAAAGTGGTGATGACTCGTGAGAGCCCCTAGTATGCATACACTTGAAGTACCTGCACACTAAACACAACCAGTGTAAACCCGAAAATAACAAAACAAAACTAAAAGATTAACACACGTTGCGCACTACTCCCCGGCAACGGCACCAAAATTTGACGTGCTTGTCGTGGTACACGTAAAATTTCCCAATTACAACTAACGTATAGTGGCAAGAAGGTATCGAACACAGGGAGTTTGTGGAATGTACGTAAACTAATAATTTTGCGAATTAACTAAAATTAATCTACTAAATAAAAATAAAGATCAAGAGTTGTTGATTGTTTTAGATTTGAACTAGATTATAAACTAATTACTTAATCAAAGTGAGTTTGTTTCTTAAGATTATAAAAGCAATGACCATTCCAGGATCCGTTTTCCCTAAACACTTATGCAAAAGTTCTAACTAGAAAGAGTTACATAGACATAACTCGTGCATAAACAATTGCTGTGATAAAAGGGAACAAAGTACTCGGATTTTATTAATGCAAGGTTGTTTAGGGCTGTTCAAAATCGGATAATCCAAAATTCGAATCCGAAAAATCCGAAAATCCGAATCCGAATTATCCGAAATTTTGGATAATCCGATTTTCGGATATCCGAAAATCGGATTATCCGAAATTTCGGATTCGGATTCGGATCCTGATTTTGAAAATTTTCGGATAATCGGATTATCCGAATCCGAATATTAATATTAAAAATATATATATATAAATATATAATATTATATACACTACATAACACAATACACAATTCTAAATCCTTAATCCTTCTAACTCTAAGTCCATACTCCTCTAATCCATAGTTGTTGCTCTCTCTTCTCTCCTCTATAACAGCCCTCGTCCACCTCGTATCCGACCTCCACAGCCCCCTTCCATCAAAATAATAAGTTTGTTTTTTTATATATTTGTTGTTCAAATTTCGTTTATCTAACTTCGATTTTTGTTTTTTTTAATAGGTTCACGTTTTAGGCATAAAGGAGAACGTTTTTTATAGTTTTTTTTTTATTATTTTTTATTATTTTTTATTATTTTTTTAAATTTTTTTTAAGTTTCGGATTATCCGTTGGATGATCCGAATCCGAATCCGAAATTTCGGATATCCGAATTTCGGATATCCGAAATTTCGGATTCGGATTCGGATCTCAATATTGACTATCCGAAATTTCGGATTATCCGAAATTCGGATATCCGAAATTCGGATTATCCGATTTTGAACACCCCTAAGGTTGTTGCCTGATGACCAATTAATCAATTAACCAACCCAAATCCTACCCGCAATATCTCGATTGTTAGCAACACCAAGAACGTACGATTAAGACTAAATATTGGTAAAGTAATTAACAACTACAAACAATTGTTCAAACACTACAATAATCAAGCAAACATACTAGATTATCATTCTAGAAATTCATAGAAAAACACATAAGAGTTCAAGAAAAACTTCACCAAGGAATGATCACCAAATGTTTAGCCTAACATAGCTTGGTGAATCATCTTCATCTTCAAACAATTGTTCATAAGGATTACAAACATCAAAACAATGATTAGAAAATGTTCTCCAATGATTAGTTCAGCCAAAAATCGCCCCCAAGAGTCTTAGAAACGTTCACAATGAAAGAGATGCCCAAAAGACACCATAACTTCGCCTTAAATGGTGGGAGTTACAAGATTGTGCAGGGTCCACCGTACCTTACGGTAGCCACCGTAAGGTACGGTGGGTTATAAAAGCCAACGGTGATGAAGGACTGCCGTACGGTGAGAAATTTGGGTCCATAGGCCACCGTACCTTACGGTGGCTACCGTAAGGTACGGTGGAGCTCTCCTAAAAATCAATTTTTCATCTTTCAATTCTTGTTTTGCTCCATCCCGTTCCGGTCCGTTCCTGAAAGGACTCGAATTTTTTTTTAAAACATGTAGATAATATATAAACATCCATTATATATATATATATCCAAAACGTCAAGTTCAACAACGTGCCAACAACCTTGGCGACACTAGTTAAGTTACAAAAGACAAAGCCTAAGTTGGCTACCATGCGAATCTTTGACCCATATCCAAACCATATACAAAACATTAACAATTTGTTTTTAAAGACTCAAAGATCCTAACACAACTATGGTACCCAACCCAAAAGAACGCGAGCATGCATAACCCATCCTTGCTTGAGACTTGATCTTCATTCATGTGCTTTACCTATTTCAAATCAACAAAGCAAACATTTAGTAGGTTATAAACCATATGATCATCTTATCCAAGGAACCCAAGGAGTCCATGGAATCACAATGAAATCCTTACTTCTACCATTTTGACCCGTTAAGGGTATTCCTACCATTTGACCCGTTAAGGGTATTCCCACCATTTTGACCCGTTAAGGGTATTCCCACCATTTTGACCCGTTAAGGGTATTCCTACTGTTTTGACCCGTTAAGGGTGTTCCTACTATTTTGACCCGTTAAGGGTACTTCCACCGTATTGACCCATCGAGGGTGTTCCTACTATTTTGACCCGTTAAGGGTGTTTCCACCATCTAAATCATTCTACCAATTTATACCCTTCTTAGCCACAAGGATACTTCATGTTACTTCCATTCTACCAAATTCATTCACAAAATGCATACATAACAATTATGACTAACATACTCATTAAACTACATAGTTGGTAGTAACCAACTTACCTTTGTCGTGCGCGCCTTGCTCCTTGTAACCGCTTGTACCTTCCACCTTCACACCTACATAGTGAAGGAATTCATACTTTAGCTTTTCGTACTTTACCCTTTACCATTCTTGGTTCAAGGTAGATAAACTAGCATAATCACATAGCTACAACATCTACTATCATATTTATCATGTATTTTTCTACAATTTCACCTATTCTAAGATACTAGGCATTTCATCATACAATTGGTGTGCATATCCATACATCCAAGTGGTTATATCATTCCATGACACAACATTCCCAATTCTATACTTATACTTACAATCTTCATGAATTCCTAACAATAAGCATAATCAATTGAGCTCTTATGAGATTAAGGTCATGTTTGACTTTTAAAAAGTCAACAGAAACCTTCATTCCAACACCCACTTAACAATTGTCAATTCAGCCCTAACCCACCCAATTTAACATGAAATCTCATCAATTTACACTATCATACATACAAATCATGCTTTCCTAAGCCACAAGAGTAATTATCACAACAAAATCATGAAATCCCACCAAACTACTTCCAAACTCTACCAAAATAAATCATACAACTTACCAATGAGATTAGCACCACAAGAGGGTTAATAATCCAAGAACATGCAGGGGATTAGAGGTGTTTTTCTCACTTAATCTCAGCTATAGAGGGTTGTTATGGAGAACCCTCTTTGTCACCCCTTTCTCCCTCTCTCTCTGCGTTTCTATTCTTTTCTTTCTTTCTTTCTTTTTTTTTTTTTTGTTTTTTAATCCCTCCTAACTTGCCACTTCTAATCTTCCCAAACCACCCCTCAAGTGTGTGTTATTTCATATTTAACCCCTCCCTCTTATTAGTTAAGTTTCTACCAATTTACCCAAGTGACTAACTTGGTAACTTTTATGTTTGTCAAATGTACAATTACCAATGCACCACTTACAACTAGGGGTACAAACATCTACATACATGCATATACACGCATACATACATACTCATACTTATACGTTTTTACACATAGGTATGTATATATATACATATAATTTCCACCATACTATTATTTGTTAACATTTTTGGGGTGTTACAGTTCCAAAGCCCGTATTTCTTCGTTTTAAGCTCTTTATTGCACCTGCAACCAAAGTACCCATAGTTATCCAATTCCAAGCAATAACGTGATCAAATGTGGTTAATATAAGCGTTTTAACAATATGGAGGGTTGTTCCTTGAACCACCCGTCATGAGTCTACGAGTTTTTTTTTGTTATATTTTTAAGTCTTACACACGGGGCATTAGTGGTATCATGTTTACTGCGTATATGTTCGCATAAACGTTGTTAAGCTGTTTCTATACTTTATATTATTTTTTGGTTAGTAGGTTGTATGCACTAGAGGTACACTTTGTAAAAGTTTTGTCCAATTATTCCGCTTAGCAGTAAAGGTGGGTGTACTTGTTATGTTGTTGAGAAACATAGATCAGCAAAATGGCTTGTGCAACGGCACGAGATTAAGAATCATGAAACTTGCAAAGCGTGTTATTGAATCCGAAATCATATAAGGTGGAAACATTGGTACCAAAACACTTATTCCTAGAATAAATATGATACCATCGGAAAACAAGATTCCAGTGAAGTTTCAAAGGCGTCAATTCTCAATATCCGTATGTTTCGTAATGACCATCAATAAAAGCAAGGACAATCTCTATCGAAGGTTGGATCGTATTTAAGAGACCCCGTATTCTCACATGACCAACTTTATATCGCATTGTCAAGAGTTAAAAGCAGGGCAGCTGAAGAAACACCAATATAACAATCCAATATAACAGTATTAATGCATGAATATAAGAAAGGACGTAGTTCTCATTAATTGATAAAATGAATACAAGACACTATTTAGGATTATTACAGAGTTTCGACTATAATCTATTTCTCACAGCTTGTGATATGAATTCTCTCTTGATGAATCGATCCCTTCTTCTGATGATGAACGAGGGTATTTATAGGCTCCTAAGGTGGCCTGTGATTGGCTGTGAGAGGAATGGCAGCTGTCTTGTACTATCGTGACCGTTGTCATTTCTCGTGTTGTCTTTCTGCGATTGGTCCACGTGTCCTGTTATTGTCCTTTTCGTCCTTTCTCGTACCTCGTACTGGCAGGCGATCATGGAGCAGGGAATTCACGCCTCTGATTGGCTATGTGTCCTGCTCTTGTCGGGTGACACCTGTCCTTTTTGTGGCTGCGTGCGCCGTCTTCTAGAACTCCACGTCACGTTGTTGCGCTGACGTGCATGTGAGTTTCGTCTCTGTGCACGCGCGGGTACATATCTCTTCAAGTCCCCCTAGTCCAGTGTGTTGTATGCGTAGTATGCGGGACGCTGGACTCAGAGTGATAGAAGTGTTTGTGCGAGTTGTTTGGCGCATTGGTTTGACGTTCGAAGTTTATGCGCGGTGTTGTGCAAGTGGGGAAACTGCGGATGTCTCGTAATTAATGTGCACATCAATATTGTCAGTCCGCGTGTGTGACGCGACAGGTTGGTAGCCGAAAAGTCCCTGACAGTTGTACAGTGTCAGGGACGTGGTGGGCCCATGTAGTCTGTTCGAGTCGCTTGTTTCTCTCTCCTCTTGTGACGTGTCAGTCACTGATTTGTGGTCTTTTCAAATTCGAAAACCATCGATCCACGTGTCATCCACGTGTGGTTTCCCTATTTAATCCCTCTCTCTCATCCATTCGGTTTACTTTTTCCATCAGAGCCTTCTTATTTTCTCTGTGCTCTTCATCCTTGCAACTCCATCCAGTCTATATCTTTTTCTTAAAAAACTGCTGTATTTGTGAGAAAATGGAGCATATTATAAATATTCCCAAGAAGAAACGTGGAGGATCCAAGAGGGGTGATGACGGATCGAAGAAGAGGCCGCCCCACGCCGGAGAGGTGACGGCCGTGTGGGGAAAAGATGAGTTCCGGGAGTTTAGGAAGGGGGTTGGGTTCCCTTCTTCATATGGCGTGGAGATGCCTGCCCCGGACAAGACTATATTGCAGCCCCCCGTTGGGAAGATCGGATTGTATGCTTGTTATTTCCGGGACTGCAATTTTAGGGTTCCGGTCACCCAATTTTTGGGCACTTTTATCCGGGCGGTTGGTGTTCATATCAACCAGATCCACCCTGGCCTTATGTCAAGACTCATGTTTTTTGAGTTTTGTTGCCGTGCCCACAAGATCGAACCCTTGGTGGACATGTTCTTCGTTTTCTACAGTTTGAGTTTTGTGGAGAGTTGGCTCTCCTGTAGGCCGCGCGCTGGGGTCTCTGCCTGCGCTGGGGCCGGAGTGAAGAGTTTCCGGGAATGGAAACCCAAGTTCTTTTGGATCAACCAAGGAGTTGTCCCTATAGAGATGGGTCGGTTGGACCCGGCCGAGGGGATTGGGAAGATTGTGCTCATAGAGTACAAGGAGCAGGAATGGTTCAAGACTCTGACCAGCCATCCTGTTGACTTGTGTGAGATCCCGGAGACTGGCCTGGTGATGGCGGGGATGAGTATAAAGTATTATGTGAAGGGTCGCAATCCGCACCTTACTGAAGATGGCTAAGGTTTGTTGTTACTTGTTTTTTCCTTCGCGCTCCGCGCAAGGTTTTATTTTGTTATTGCTAATTCATTCTTATTATGTTTGTTGGTCGCAGATGTCGAGTGTCTGTTTGACATGCTGTTGGGCGGAGACAATATGGGCTTCGCCTTTAGAGAGCTGGCGGATAACGAACTATATATCCTGGAGAAGGCGTGGGACACACTCATCCGTCCAAAATTGGATGATGCGTCACGGGAGCCCGCTCCATCGCAGCTGCTGATTACTGAAGCAGGTGAGTCCTCACCGCTTTATGAGAATCCTTCGCCCGTCAACATGTTCATGCGGACGGGCTTCCCTTTAATTGTGATATCTAGTGATGAGTCATCTAACTCATCTGGGCTTTCGCCACTTCCGTCGTCTGCAGGCGTTCAAGGCCCGCAGCTGTCTCCTGCGCGTGTTGAAGATGACTCCGCTGAAGAGACTGAAGAAGATGACTCCCTTGTACATCGCATCATGAAGCCGCAATCGGACGCGACCGGAGGTGAAGACTATTTTTTTATTCTAAACCACGAAGTGGTTAATAGGTATTTTGAAAATTATCAACCTTTTGAACAAAGCTACGTTGAACTTTCAGATGCGTTCGTGCAAGGGGAGTCCTTGGAGAAATTGACTGAAGAGACCCAGGGCGCGTTGGTGGCGAAGCCTGTTTCTGTGGGTGTATCTGGGACTGGGTCCGTTGTTGTTGAAGCGTCGCGCTCTAAAAAGCGGTCTAGGCGATCCAAGGGGAAGACGGTTGCTGGGGAGCTGACGCCTCCTTTTGAAAAAAAAAACTAAGTTGGACGACCTTGTTCAATCCGCAGAGGAGAGCTTATTGGGTAAGTATTTGAATCTGCCCTCCTTTGCTTATGTAGTTTAACTTTTTCTTTATTGCTGATCCCTTGGCATTATGTTTTTGCAGCGGATTTGTTGAATGTTAGCGCATCGGAAGATGTGTTAATTACCCCAATTGCGGAGGGGTTCAATGTTGAGCCTGCGAGGCCAGCGTCTCCCGCTGTGCAAGCTGAAGAGCATGTGCATACTGAAGCGCAAGGCAATGTTCTGGCAACGTCCCCTCCGGTGCATCAGTCACCGCCCTTTCATCAACCTACACCTGTGCGGGAGCCGACGCCTGCCCGTTTGCCCACGCCTCCGCGGTCACCGACACCCGCGCGGCTTCCCACCCCGGCTCAGGATGTTCCAGAGGGTGGTGAAGGACGGGTGTCGCCGGCTGACATCAGCGAGGGGTACGAGCATGGCGTGGACATGACCGTCGATGATGATGACGAGAATGAGAAGCGGGTGACAACGGAGCCCGGGCCTAGTTTTTCAAGTGCCCTTCCTGTTGGGGGCGGTGAACTGTCCGCTGGCATATTTGTGCCCAGCTGGACTCTGACACCGGCCACCCGGTTTTTAAATGTTGAAGAATGTCGTCAGTTTCTGGCGAATGCATCCCTCCTGGGGAGCGCGAGTATCAAGCTACGCGTCCGCGCAGGGAGCTCATGGATGACCACATCTTAAGTGTGGCCAACATGTTGTCTACTTCTGCGGAGATTGTGCGTGAGTGCGGATTGATGGCGCATGACCGCCACAAGTTCCATTAGGATTTGCAGCGGGTGACTGAGGAGCGCGATCGTATGCACTCAGAGCTAAAACGCGCCAAGTGGGACGCTGTTACATTCCGAGAAGAGCGTGACAAGCTGCAGGAGCACATTTCTGAAAGGGAGGAACAATGGAAAGTTGCTTGTGCGAAGACAAATGCCAAGATGGAGGCGTCTAAGAAGCGCATTAGTGAGGTTGAGGTGCAGAATGAAGAGCTCTCCAAGGAGTTGGATGTGAAGGGAAGGCTCGTGAAGCAGCATTATGACAAGTTGCTTGAGGCCCGCGACTTGTTGCGGGAAAAGGATAAGGACATTGACCAGTGGCGTGAGGCGCACAAGGGGTTAGACAAGGAGAACCTGTCTTTGCAGCAGAAGATCCTCAAGTTAGAAGGGCAGTTGTCCCTGAGGTTTGTCTTTATTTTGTATTTATGCCTTGTCATCCTTTGTTCATATATGCCTACTAAACGTAGCTGTTGGGTGTTTGCGCAGGTTGCTAATAATGTCAAGAATTGTGCCCAGACGCGCCAGGCTGTGGCTGCGGTGAACGTTGCCGCGAAGCTGGTGGGGCGCAAGGCTGGTTTCCTCGAAGGTTATCAGCATGCTCAAGATGGTAAGCCTTTGGAGCAGTTTGCGCTGTATAAGCAGGACTTGGATGCTGTGTTTGCCAAAAAAGCTGCTGAGTTCGATGCGTTGAAGTACGAGTTAGTCGATTTTGTCGTTGGTCACCGCAATCGGCCAAGCTGTTTCGAGCTTAAGGAATCATTTGACAAACAAGGCTTGACTCACACACGGCGTGATTATGCCATGAAGAAAATGAAGGTGGCCGACTTGGCGCCTGGCGAGCAGCCAGAAGCTAGCGAAAGGCTGGATTTATCTGGATCAGATGAAGATGATGATTTCAGCAATGTGTCTTCTGAGCCCAAGAAATGAAGATAGCTTGTTTATTTTCTTTTTCCATGCTTGTTTGTAAATATTCCTCGTAGTTGTAATCCTGACCTGTTTTTGGATATATATGTTTGTTTTTAAAATTTGGTTGCGCAAGTAATTTATTTTGCTAATGTGAAGCATATGTTTAAGTGTAGATTTGAATTATATACACATGACTTGCTTGTATTTTGCACTTCGCATTCTAATAGTGTGACGCTTTTGGTTAGGGAAGTGCAGATTAGTCAAGGCATTTTTTTAGTTTAGGACATTGTATCTTAACCATACAATGTTTAAGGCGCGCGTTGCATCTTAACCATGCAACGCGCAGTTTAGGGAAATTGCAGATTTCTCGATGCAATTGCTAGTTTTAAGACATTGTATCTTAACCATACAATGTTTAGGGTGCGCGTTGCATCTTAACCATGCAACGCGCAGTTTAGGGAAATTGCAGATTTCTCGATGCAATTTCTAGTTTTAAGACATTGTATCTTAACCATACAATGTTTAGGGTGTGCGTTGCATCTTAACCATGCAACGCGCAGTTTAAGGAAATTGCAGATTTCTCGATGCAATTTCTAGTTTTAAGACATTGTATCTTAACCATACAATGTTTAGGGTGCGCGTTGCATCTTAACCATGCAACGCGCAGGTTAGGGAAATTGCAGATTTCTCGATGCAATTTCTAGTTTTAGGACATTGTATCTTAACCATACAATGTTTAGGGTGCGCGTTGCATCTTAACCATGCAACGCGCAGTTTAGGGAAATTGCAGATTTCTCGATGCAATTTCTAGTTTTAAGACATTGTATCTTAACCATACAATGTTTAGGGTGCGCGTTGCATCTTAACCATGCAACGCGTAGTTTAGGGAAATTGCAGATTTCTCGATGCAATTTCTAGTTTTAGGACATTGTATCTTAACCATACAATGTTTAGGGTGCGCGTTGCATCTTAACCATGCAACGCGCAGTTTAGGGAAATTGCAGATTTCTCGATGCAATTTCTAGTTTTAAGACATTGTATCTTAACCATACAATGTTTATGAGACGAAGTGCGTGTAAAGTAAAGAAACTGCCACTTTTCATTTCATTAATTGGCACGTCGGCCTTCGTTACATCATGAAATACTATTACATATAGCATTTTCGCAACTGGGCCGCGTTCCACGTTCGGGGAACTGTCTTTTCTTCCAAGGTTGAGAGCTTGTAAGCTCCTTTGCCGAGGACCTCTTGTATGCGGTATGGCCCTTCCCAAGTGGGGGCCAATTTCCCTTTGGGGAAGGCGCCGCTCGCTTCATTGTTTCGCAGGACGAAGTCCCCTGTGCGGAACGTACGAGGTTTAACCTTTGCGTTGTAATACCTCTCCAACTGTTGCTTGTAATTTGCTTCTCTTATTGCTGCTCTTTCACGGCGTATTTCTGCCAGGTCTAAATTTGTGCGCAACTCTCGATCATTGTCTGTTATGGTTGCTAAAAGGACTCTTGCGGATGGGCATCCAATCTCCGCAGGTATCATGGCTTCAGAGCCATACGTGAGGCTGAACGGGGTTTCACCGGTGCTCGTTTTTGTTAGTGTGCGGTTAGCCCATAGCACGCTCGGTAATTCCTCTGCCCAAGCCTTTCCTTTGGTTCCCAGTCTGGATTTGATGCCGTCTACAATGCTTCGGTTTGCACGTTCAACCTGGCCGTTACCCTGAGGGTGCGCGACCGAGGTGAATGTGGGTTGGATGTGCAAGTCCGAATACCATTTTAGCAAACCCTTGTCCGCAAATTGGGTCCCATTGTCTGTGACAATTGACATGGGTAACCCAAAGCGGCAAATAATGAATTCCCAAATAAACTTCTTCACATGACTGGCTGTAATCTCAGCAAGTGGCTTGGCTTCGACCCATTTGGTGAAGTAGTCAATGGCGACTATCAGGAATTTTCTTTTGCCTGTCGTCATTGGAAATGGTCCCACAAGGTCGATGGCCCACTTCTGAAATGGCCATGCTGAGGTTACTGGGATAAGATCGTTTTTAGGGCGCAGGGTGTTGGGGGCATGGCGCTGGCAAGAGTCGCATTTGCGGATGATTTTTAAGGCGTCCAGGTGCATGCCTGGCCAGTAATATCCCGCATTCATAATCTTCGCGACCACCATGCGCGGCCCGGCGTGTATTCCGCATATCCCTTCATGTATCTCGCGCACCAGATAATCCGCATCAACCGCATCCACGCACCGCAGTAATGGCCCCAGGTATGACTTCCGATAGAGCACGCCATCTTGTATTTGGTACTGTAGGGCTTTTTGTTGTATCTTCCTGGCTTCGGCGCGTTGCTCGGGCAGTGCGCTGGTGGTCAGGTAAGAAACTATCGGAGTCATCCAGCTGTCAACACCCGTTTGGATGACGTTGACTTCCTTGGGTGGAACAGACGGTTCGCTCAGAGTTTCAATTCGGACCTCTTTTGCTAAATGGCTGAAACTTGTAGAGGCCATTTTGCTTAGAGCGTCCGCCGGCTTGTTTTGACTGCGTTTAATGTGGTCGATGGTGTAGCTAGGAAAGGTGGCCATGAGCTCTTTGGCCCGTTGGAGATACATGATCATGGAAGGTTCTTTTGCTTCATACTTCCCGGTGATGTGACCTGCAACCAGCATTGAATCAACGTGCGCGAAGATGTGTTTTGCGCCCAGCTTTTGCGCAATGCGTAGTCCGGCGAGGAATACCTCGTATTCAGCCTCGTTATTGGTGGCTTTGAATTCGAGTCTGATCGCGTAAGTGAACTCTGCGCCCTCCGGACTAACTAAGCGTATTCCCGCACCTACACCATCTTCGTTTGAGGCCCCATCTGTATAGAGGTTCCAAATGGCCTTTTCATCGCACGTTGGCTGCGGGTCTTGTTCTGCTTTGCACTCTTCAACTTTCTCTTGGGTACCTCCGCTATGAAGTCAGCTAATACTTGCCCTTTGATTGTTGGGCGCGTTTTGTAGTAAATGGTGTGCTCACCCAGTTCGATGGCCCACTTTGCCAATCTCCCGAGACTTCCGGTTTGATAGGACATTGTTCAGCTTGTAGTCGCTCAGCACATTGATGGGATGGCCCTGGAAGTAGCGGCGCAACCTCCGCGATGCGTGAACGAGGGCTAATACTAGCTTCTCCATGGTGGTATACCTGGACTTTGCGTCCGTTAGTACCCTGCTGACATAATAGATGGGTGTTTGGACCAACTTTCTGTCTACCATCAATACCGCGCTCACCGCCTGCTCTGTGGCGCATAGATACATCGTTAAGGGCTCCCTAGGGAGTGGAGCGGTGAGTGTCGGTAAGTCCATCAAACATTCTTTCATCTCTTGAAAGGCCTTCTCCGCCTCTGCAGTCCATTTAAAATGGTTCTTTTTTAGGCAATTTTTTAGCGTTTCGATGAATGGGATGGATTTGCTTGCGTGGTGCGACAGAAAGCGGTTGATTGCTACCAGGCGCCCGTTCAATGTTTGAACTTCTTTCAGGGTGGATGGGGAGGGCATTTGCGCGATGGCCTGTATTTTTTCAGGGTTTGGCCTGAAACCATCTTTAGTGACCACCACGCCCAGGAACTTTCCCTCTTCCATCCCAAAGGCGCACTTGCTTAGATTCAGTTTCATGTGGATTTCTTTCAAATGCTTGAAGGTTTCTTCGATATCTTTCAGCATTTGATCCTCTTCCTTGCTTTTGACGACCAGGTCATCCACATAGACTTCTAGGTTTCTCCCTATCTGCTTGGCGAACGCGCGATCCATTAACCGTTGGTATGTGGCTCCCGCATTTTTCAGGCCGAATGGCATCTTTGTGTAACAGAAAAACCCCTTATCCGTGCGGAAGGCTGTTTTGTCTTCATCCTCTAGTGCCATCTGGATTTGATGGTATCCTTTGTAGGCATCCAGAAAGCATTTGAAACGAAAGGGCGCTAGGGAGTCTATCTTCAGATTAATTTCCGGCAAAGGGTAGCAGTCTTTCGGGCATGCCTTGTTGAGGTCAGTGTAGTCCACGCACATCCTCCAGCCACCGTTGCTTTTCTTTACCATCACTGGGTTGGCAACCCAGGTTTGATACCGTGTTTCCCTTAGGATTCCGGCCTTTAACAGCTCTCCTACTTGCTCATTCATTGCTTGCGTTTTTTCGGCGCCCATGCTCCGGCGCTTTTGCGCGATGGGTTCTATGGAGCGGTATGTGTTGAGCTTGTGTTGGGCGAGTTCGCGCGGAACGCCGGTCATGTCCGATGGTTGCCACGCGAACACGTCTATATTTTTTCGGAGGAGCTACTTCAAGTGATCCCTGATGTTTTCTGAGATTGCTGGTCCCAGTGTGATGGGCTGATCAGGGAACTTTGGATTCAAGATCCACTTTTCTGACTCTGTGCGCTGGCACGGCTTTAGTGTAACATTTCGTATTTATACTTGTACATTTCACGATCATCATTAATAAAATGTCAAGTTCTATAATATTCGTATTTAATTATTTTTGTCGCGTTATTGAAACCCTAATACTATATATATATGATATGCATTGTGGATAGCTTGATAATTATCAAAAAAAAAAAAAAAAAACACTTGGGCCGGGAATCGAACCCGCGCCCAAGGCCGGCCCAACACCACACACAAACACACTTACCATCTGAGCTGACCAACATACTTGAATGAAGCCCAGTGCGTTATTTTTTTATAACATGGCTTAAAACCTTCACAGTTGACTCGCAAAGTCAACTGTGATGAATGACTTGCCTAAATCCATTGAATTAACGCGTAATTTTGTATCTTGGAAACTATACACGATTACCGGCCTTGTCTGACTATGATACACGATTATCATCAATCAATTGTTACCCAATTTAAACCTATTACGCGTATAGACTTCAATATTGGTCAACCATGCCAATTCATCAATCCAATGATCCACTCTATAAATTGGTCATCAGCGAGTCTTCACAACTCGCCATTAATCATTTCTCAACCTCCAATTCTCCACAATTAAACACTCTGTTCTTATTCTTGATCATTGTTTGACTTTTGAGCTTGACCATTCAATCGTGTTCAATACGACATTGTAAGTCCAATTTTTCCAGTGGGTTTTGTTTATCGGCGATCACTCATCAATAGCCCCATGATTAATTGGGCTATTGATGAGTGAATCAATCAATTGCAGAAACTAGGGTTCGTGGCTTTGATTTGGGGATAAAGATGATTTTGCATCGCGTATATATTTTTTTTAAAACAGAGTTAAATCACAACCACAGGCCTAGGCCAAGTGGTTGTGACTGATGCTTATAACCATAGCCATCCGGGTTCGAGTCCCGGCTTGGGCGCCTCTTTTTCCACTTAATTTCATTTTTAAAACAAACCAATTATAAATATATATTATACATTAAATCTTGTAAATTCATTTTTAATTATTAAAACCTTTTTATAAATTCTAAAAAATTATTTTTAACAAATGTGATGTAAAAGTTTTATCTACAATTTTTAGTTTTCTGAAATTCATTTATTTAATATTTATAATAATTAAATCAATTTTATGCTTTTATATTTATAAAAATCCATTAAAATATCAAAACAATTTTATAAATTTCCACAACAATTATCCTAAGTTTGTACAATGATAAACTTTACTGAAATGATTTTTAATTCTGAAAAATCATTTATTTTATATTTTTAATCAATTTTTGTTAGTTTTAATCATAATTAAATCATAATAAATTCAATTTTCATTATTTTTGCACCAAAATTTTATACAAATTATTTCTGAATATTTAGAACAGAAATATGATTTTTAAAATAATAATTCTTTAATTTTAGTATTTCTAAATATTAAAGTTAAATTTTGGCAATTTGTAATAAATAGATTTAATAATCTATTTTAAAGAAAATAATTTTATAAAAATTATTTTTATACTTCAAACACATTATTGTGAACATCCTAAATTCCAACTTTATAAAAAGACTTTCATTTATTTAATTGTCAAATTTCCCTTTATTTAATTAACATTTTATTATAAATTCAACAATTGGATATCCCAAAATCGAAACCCTAGAATATACTTATAAACTAGATAGACTTAGACTTATTTGTTGCCTTATACATAGGGTAATACTTGGCAATCTATTGGGCTACACTTATACTATTCCTCAATACCTAATACTATACCAAGATGAGTTTACGTAACCATGTTTATGCGATTCTTTATACTTGCAACATTTTAAGCAATTCAACATGCATGTCTAGTAGTAAACTTTATTGCCTCATGAATTAGTCAACAGTTTCAACGAGTTTCAACGAGTTTCAACATTACATAATCATTAGCTATGGCCAAGCCGGCGATACTCAATAATAGATCTATTGGATTGACAACCCCACCCGGATACGTGTACCTCCTACATAGGTAACGTGGGTGATTGTTATCGTTCCAACATATTACTAAGGTGAACCGTAGATGACGGGATGGACCTAAACTAGTCGGAGGTTTGATTATGTCAAAATATTATACTATTCTTATAGACTTAAATTTTACGATAGACATACGAATTACTAAACTTTTATACTTAAACTATATGCTTAACATGGATTATGTATTCTCACCAACTTCTAGTTGACCCCCCCCCCCCCATTTTTACAACTCAACAGGGAATAATGATGCATGAAGATTAGAGTGTTTATGAAGACAATAAGGAGTCTATGCTTGCTTGATTCTTGTGTGATGTATTAGATTTCCACATTTAAAACTCTTATGTAAATCTATTTTTGGATATTTGCAATTTAAATTTATTTCAATTAAAATTTGGATTACCATGTGCTACTGTATACTCATTATTACGTGACACCTCGATGTTTCCGCCATCGGTTGGGGTGTTACAGATTGGTATCAGAGCCTTGGTTATAGGGAATTAGGTTATTAGAAAATAATCTAGACTATAACCTTAGGGACTTAAACAGTACTTGCTTCTCTTACTTGTAACCCTAATTGCTTCCCTAATCCTATCCTTATCCTATACCTTATATAACCCTAAGCCTACATGTGACTACTCTTATTCGTCTGCTGCAATCCTGATCCACCATTAGATTATTAGGACAAAATCCTCAGGTTTAACCTGAACCCCCTTGAGATCTCATCGAAGTTCTAGATTTTAATAACGAACACGTGCAATCTGGAAGGGTGAACGCCTGTATTCTGAGTCTTCTGTCTAGGCTGGCATTGCGCATATATCCCAATCAGACGAGGGACCCGGATGCCTACCTGGGAATTCTCGGGATGAGTGTTCACTTATAGGCTAAAGCATGTCTTCATATGTTATTAAAATTTAGAATCTTTGATAAGTCAACGTTTTCGTTTATTCGTTTTAATTAATGAATAAATGATTACATTCCTTATATAATCTCATTCATTTCATTGTGTCTATTACAGATCATGCCTCCACGTCGCAACACTCGCAACAGCAATGGTGAGAACCACGAAGAAGGTGGTGACAACCATAACCATGACCAAGGTCCTAGCCACAACAACAATGGTATCGATGCCCAACTGGCTGCGATCATTTCTCAACAAATGGCGCAGCAAATCGCAACTCTGGTCCCCAATTTACTCGCTCAGGTCATCCAAATGAACGGCAACGGAAACGGTCACGGCAACGGGAACGGAATGGCAATGGTAATGGAAATGGACCCCCAGCCTGTACCCTTAAGCACTTCAATTCTTGTAACCCTCCAAAGTTTAGTGGTGAAGAAGGAGCTACAGGACTCCTCCAATGGTTCGAGGGTATTGAGAATACCTTCATCAACAATGAGTGCCCCGACAACTTCAAGGTTCGTTACGCCATGAGTGTTCTCCACAAACGAGCACTCACTTGGTGGAATGAGGAGAAGCGCACTCGTGGGGCCGAAGTTGCTCTTGCTATGACATGGGACCAAGTCAAGGAGGTCATGAAGGAAGAGTTTTGTCCTCGCAATGAAGTTAAGAAGCTTAAGGATGAGTTCCACACCCTAGCTCAAGATAGTGGGGAAAACCTTGCCTACAACACCCGCTTTCACGAGCTTAGCTTATTGTTGCCTCACAAAGTCACTCCCCTGCCGGTAGCCATCGAGAAGTACATCGATGGTCTGCCCATGCAAATCCAGGACACCGTTTGGGGAAGAAATCCTGCAACTTTGGAAGAGGCCAAACGTCTAGCGGCCACTCTTACTGATAATCACGTGAAGAACGGTACTCTCTTCCGCAAGGGCACTAAGAAGACGGTTGCCAAAGACACTCCACAGCCTGCAATTGAAGTCAAGCCTGAGACCTCAAGCAACAAAAAGCGCAAGGCTAGAAACTACATGGTTGCTGCTACTCCACGTACTGCCCAAAACCCAGCCAAGAAGCCATATGGCGGGACTCACCCTCTTTGCAACACCTGTCAGTTTCATCATCTTCCTGGTAGACCGTGCCGCCAGTGTAATAACTGTAAACGGTATGGACACTACACCAACGCCTGTCAAGCCCCTGCTGCCCAAAACAAACAAAACAACCCAGCCAGAAACAACCCAGCACCCAACCAACAAAACAACAGGCCTACTTGTGGTCAATGCTACGAGTGTGGCAGCCCTGATCACTACATCAACAACTGCCCTAATCGTAACCAGAACCAAAACCGAAACCAAAACCAAAACCAAAACCAGAACCGCAACCAGAACCAAGGTGCTCGAGGTCGCGCCTACAATCTCAACGCTAACCAGGCTCGTGACAACAAAGAAGTGGTGAATGGTACGTTCCTCATTAATAACCACTATGCATCCATATTATTTGATTCGGGAGCTGATAAGTCATTTGTATCACTAAAGTTTGAACCTTTACTTAACTTACCCCACACTAATCTAGAGGAACCTTTAGTGGTAGAGGTAGCTAACGGGAAGTCTATTTCGATCGACTCTATTATTCGTAACTGCTTGTTGAACCTCGACGATCATACCTTCTCTATCGATCTCATCCCCATGCATCTTGGAAGTTTTGATGTTATAGTAGGCATGGACTAGTTGTCAACTCATCGTGCCGAAATTCTGTGCTTCGAGAAAGTCATACGCATTCCCCTCGAATCTGGTGAGATTTTGAAGATCTATGGTGAGAAACCCTGTGGCGAGCTCAAGCTTATGTCTTGTACTACTGCCCAAAAGTACTTACGAAAGGGGTATACAGTCTTCTTATCTAACGTGATAGAGAAGAAGGACAAAGGCAAAAGTATCCAAGACATTCCTATTATTCGAGACTATCCTGAAGTCTTCCCAGAGGATTTACCTGGTTTGCCTCCTGCTCGACAAGTGGAATTTTGAATTGATCTTGTTCCTGGTGCTAATCCTGTCGCTAAAGCTCCTTATCGTCTTGCACCCTCTGAGATGCAAGAACTCGCCAGTCAATTACAGGAACTTTCTGATAAAGGGTTCATTCGCCCTAGTTCTTCTCCATGGGGAGCCCCTGTCTTGTTCGTTAAAAAGAAGGATGGTTCTCTTAGAATGTGTATTGACTACCGTGAACTCAACAAACTCACCATCAAGAATCGTTATCCACTGCCTAGGATTGACGATCTCTCCGATCAACTTCAAGGAGCAACCCACTTCTCGAAGATTGATCTTCGTTCTGGTTATCATCAGCTTAGAGTCCACGATGAAGATATTCCCAAGACAGCTTTTCGCACACGCTATGGTCACTACGAATTCATGGTTATGCCTTTTGGATTAACCAATGCTCCCGCAGTATTTATGGATTTGATGAATCGGGTTTGTAGACCCTACCTCGACAAATTCGTGATCGTTTTCATCGATGATATTTTGATTTACTCTAAATCAAAATCCGATCACGAGCAACATCTTCACTCCATCTTGGGTCTCCTAAAGAAAGAACAACTGTATGCCAAGTTCTCGAAATGTGAATTTTGGCTTAAGGAAGTTCAATTTTTGGGACATGTCATTGATATGAACGGAATTCATGTTGATCCCGCAAAGATCGAAGCTGTGAAAAATTTGAGTGTTCCTCAAACTCCAACTGAAGTTCGTTCTTTCCTTGGTTTGGCTGGTTATTATCGTCGATTCATCGCCAATTTCTCCAAGATCGATGTTCCTCTCACTACCTTAACTCACAAGGGTAAACCCTATGAGTGGGGACCAAAGCAAGAGGAAGCATTTGAAACTCTTAAGTTGAAACTCTGTGAAGCTCCTATTTTGTCTCTACCTGATGGTAATGATGATTTCGTGGTCTACTGTGATGCATCGAACCAAGGTCTTGGTTGTGTTCTCATGCAACGAGGAAAGGTTATTGCTTATGCGTCTCGACAACTCAAGACCCACGAAAGGAATTATACCACCCATGATCTTGAATTGGGCGCTGTTGTATTTGCTCTCAAGATTTGGAGACATTATCTTTATGGGACCAAATGTGTGGTGTTCACGGACCACAAAAGTCTCCAACATGTCTTCGACCAAAAGAATCTTAACATGAGGCAACGACGTTGGGTTGAATTACTTAACGACTACGATTGCGAAATTCGCTACCATCCTGGCAAGGCGAATGTTGTGGCTGACGCACTTAGTCGTAAAGAGCGTATCAAACTCCAATGTGCAAGAGTTCGTACTGATCTTCAAGATCGCATCCTCCAGGCTCAACACACCTCAGTCACCCAAGGTAACATGTACGATGAAATGTCTTGTGGTGTTGAGACTCAACTTGAAACCAAACCTGATGGTCTTCTCTATTTTCTTAATCGACTGTGGATTCCCGACCGTGATGATCTTCGTACTTTCCTCATGAATGAAGCTCATAAGTCTCGTTATTCTATTCATCCTGGAGCCGACAAGATGTACCAAGATCTCCGTTATTCTTATTGGTGGCCTGGTATGAAGAAAGACATTGCTCTTTTCGTTGCAAAATGCCTCACTTGTTCCAAGGTCAAGGCTGAACATCAACGACCATCTGGTATGCTTGAAAAACCAGAGATTCCTGTATGGAAATGGGAAAGCATAGCTATGGACTTCATCACCAAACTCCCTCGTACACCCAAAGGTTTTGACAGTATTTGGGTTATTGTCGATCGTTTGACCAAGTCAGCCCACTTCTTACCTATTCGTGAGAAGTATTCTGTGGAAAGGTTGGCAAAGATGTACGTAAGTGAAATCGTATGTCGTCATGGTATAACTTTGGACATTATCTCTGATCGCGATGGTCGTTTCACCTCTCACTTTTGGGATTCTCTACAAGATGCTTTGGGTACCAAGTTGAACCTGAGTACTGCTTATCACCCTCAAACAGATGGTCAGACTGAACGGACCATCCAGACACTTGAGGATATGCTCAGGGCATGTATCATCGATTTTGGTGGCGCATGGGATTCTCATCTTCCTTTGGTTGAGTTTTCATACAACAACAGTTATCACGCCAGCATTAACATGGCTCCTTTCGAGGCACTCTATGGTCGTAAATGTCGTTCACCTGTCTGTTGGACTGAGGTTGGTGAAACTCGTATCACTGGACCCGAACTAATCCAGGAAACCACAGACAAAATTCAGCTTATTCAGGATAATCTTCTCAAGGCTAGAAGTCGTCAGAAGAGTTATGCTGATAGACGTCGTAAACCCTTGGAATTTCAAGTTGGGAATCTTGTACTACTTAAGGTATCCCCTTGGAAAGGAGTAATTCGTTTCGGTAGAAAGGGAAAACTAGCTCCTCGATACGTAGGCCCCTTCAAAATTCTTGACAGAGTTGGAAAAGTGGCTTACAAACTTGATCTTCCACCTGAGCTAAGCAATGTTCACCCGACCTTCCATGTTTCGAATCTCAAGAAATGCTTAGCGGATGAGAACCTTCATGTTCCTCTTGAGGATGTGCAAATTGATGAAAGCATGCACATTATCGAGAAACCCGTCGAGATTGTTGATATTGGAGTCAAGAAACTCAAGCGCAGTCGCATTCCGATCGTTAAGGTTCGTTGGGAATCTAAACGAGGCCCAGAGTTCACTTGGGAACGTAAAGACCAGATGAAGTCGAAGTATCCACATCTTTTTCCACCAGACTCTCCAACTCCAACTTCGGGACGAAGTTCCTAAAAGTAGGGGAGACTGTAACATTTCGTATTTATACTTGTACGTTTCACGATCATCATTAATAAAACGTCAAGTTCTATAATATTCGTATTTAATTATTTTTGTCGCGTTATTGAAACCCTAATACTATATATATATGATATGCATTGTGGATAGCTTGATAATTATCAAAAAAAAAACACTTGGGCCGGGAATCGAACCTGCGCCCAAGGCCGGCCCAACACCACACACAAACACACTTACCATCTGAGCTGACCAACATACTTGAATGAAGCCCAGTGCGTTATTTTTTTATAACATGGCTTAAAACCTTCACAGTTGACTCGCAAAGTCAACTGTGATGAATGACTTGCCTAAATCCATTGAATTAACACGTTATTGTGTATCTTTGGAAACTATACACGATTACCGGCCTTGTCTGACTATGATACACGATTATCATCAATCAATTGTTACCCAATTTAAACCTATTACGCGTATAGACTTCAATATTGGTCAACCATGCCAATTCATCAATCCAATGATCCACTCTATAAATTGGTCATCAGCGAGTCTTCACAACTCGCCATTAATCATTTCTCAACCTCCAATTCTCCACAATTAAACACTCTGTTCTTATTCTTGATCATTGTTTGACTTTTGAGCTTGACCATTCAATCGTGTTCAATACGACATTGTAAGTCCAATTTTTCCAGTGGGTTTTGTTTATCGGCGATCACTCATCAATAGCCCCATGATTAATTGGGCTATTGATGAGTGAATCAATCAATTGCAGAAACTAGGGTTCGTGGCTTTTGATTTGGGGATAAAGATGATTTTGCATCGCGTATATATTTTTTTAAAACAGAGTTAAATCACAACCACAGGCCTAGGCCAAGTGGTTGTGACTGATGCTTATAACCATAGCCATCCGGGTTCGAGTCCCGGCTTGGGCGCCCCTTTTTCCACTTAATTTCATTTTTAAAACAAACCAATTATAAATATATATTATACATTAAATCTTGTAAATTCATTTTTAATTATTAAAACCTTTTTATAAATTCTAAAAAATTATTTTTAACAAATCTGATGTAAAAGTTTTATCTACAATTTTTAGTTTTCTGAAATTCATTTATTTAATATTTATAATAATTAAATCAATTTTATGCTTTTATATTTATAAAAATCCATTAAAATATCAAAACAATTTTATAAATTTCCACAAAAATTATCCTGAGTTTGTACAATGATAAACTTTACTGAAATGATTTTTAATTCTGAAAAATCATTTATTTTATATTTTTAATCAATTTTTGTTAGTTTTAATCATAATTAAATCATAATAAATTCAATTTTCATTATTTTTGCACCAAAATTTTATACAAATTATTTCTGAATATTTAGAACAGAAATATGATTTTTAAAATAATAATTCTTTAATTTTAGTATTTTTAAATATTAAAGTTAAATTTTGGCAATTTGTAATAAATAGATTTAATAATCTATTTTAAAGAAAATAATTTTATAAAAATTATTTTTATACTTCAAACACATTATTGTGAACATCCTAAATTCCAACTTTATAAAAAGACTTTCATTTATTTAATTATCAAATTTCCCTTTATTTAATTAACATTTTATTATAAATTCAACAATTGGATATCCCAAAATCGAAACCCTAGAATATACTTATAAACTAGATAGACTTAGACTTATTTGTTGCCTTATACATAGGGTAATACTTGGCAATCTATTGGGCTACACTTATACTATTCCTCAATACCTAATACTATACCAAGGTGAGTTTACGTAACCATGTTTATGCGATTCTTTATACTTGCAACATTTTAAGCAATTCAACATGCATGTCTAGTAGTAAACTTTATTGCCTCATGAATTAGTCAACAGTTTCAACGAGTTTCAACATTACATAATCATTAGCTTTGGCCAAGCCGGCGATACTCAATAATAGATCTATTGGATTGACAACCCCACCCGGATGCGTGTACCTCCTACATAGGTAACGTGGGTGATTGTTATCGTTCCAACATATTACTAAGGTGAACCGTAGATGACGGGATGGACCTAAACTAGTCGGAGGTTTGATTATGTCAACATATTATACTATTCTTGTAGACTTAAATTTTACGATAGACATACGAATTGCTAAACTTTTATACTTAAACTATATGCTTAACATGGATTATGTATTCTCACCAACTTCTAGTTGACCCCCCCCCCCCCATTTTTACAACTCAACAGGGAATAATGATGCATGAAGATTAGAGTGTTTATGAAGACAATAAGGAGTCTATGCTTGCTTGATTCTTGTGTGATGTATTAGATTTCCACATTTAAAACTCTTATGTAATTCTATTTTTGGATATTTGCAATTTAAATTTATTTCAATTAAAATTTGGATTACCATGTGCTACTGTATACTCATTCTTACGTGACACCTCAATGTTTCTGCCATCGGTTGGGGTGTTACATTTAGCATATTGGCTGGATGAGACTCTGTTGTCATGGCGCATTCTCTTTTAGCCCATACGATTGCCACACCACTTGGGTGGGGAAACCGATTGCGCCATGGACTGTAGAGGTGACCATGTTGTATGAGGCCATAGAGTCTCGTCCCAGGATGATATCGTACTTGGACTTCGTCGGGATGACGAGGAAGGTGACTTCTTCAGTTCGTGAACGCCCATGTGCTCCCAAGGTGAGGGGGAAAGAAATCTCCCCAAGCGGGGTCACAACTTCGTTTGAAAATCCCATGATTGGGGAGTTGATGGGACGCAGTCTTTGCTTGTCTTCCTCGCCTAATAAGTCGAAGCATTGTACGTACATGATATCCGAGTTGCTGCCGGTATCCATGAAAGCTCTGGTAGTTCTGTAGTGGTCGAAGATGGTCGTGACGATGATTGCCCGCGAAGCGGACGGGCCGCCTTTGACCACTGGAAAGCACACTTGCTGCTCCTTCCATTCTGCTGTGGTTTCTTGCTTTCGCTTTTGAAGTCGGTGCCCACTGCTATGTATCATCATACTCACATTTTTTTTATCTTTTTGGGCGGTGGGCCCGCTGTTTGTTTGCGCTCCACGTTTTGCAGCAGGTGTCCCAGTTTACCGGTTTTCAACGCATCCTCGATTGCTTGCCTCAGCTGATAGCATTTGTCAGTATCATGGCCGATGTCTTGATGGTAGGCGCAAAACTTGTTGTGGTCTAGCCCTTCCCTGCGCTTGATTACTTTTGGTTCAGGGAAGTCAACATTTTCCGTGGCTAAGACTTGCGCTGGTGTTTTTGTTAAAGGAGTCCAGTTGTTGTGACTCCGCCTACCGGATTTATGCACGAGTGACGTGTTGTGCTGGTATTCTTGGGGTGCGGTGGGCTTTGCTACTGTCTGGTTGGCTCCTTGGAGCCTCGTCCAGACATTCCCTTTTCCCCTTCGCTCGTTTCTGTTATTTCTGCTGCGCACGGCTTGTGCTTGTGTGTCTGTGTACTGCGGCGCTTGAATTCTGCTCCAAACAGAAAGTTCTCTCTCAGTTTTGGCGTAGTTTTTTGCGCCGCGCATGATCTCTTCCCAAGTGTTGGGCATGCCCGTGCATCCGGCTAAAGTGCGGATCAGTGAGTCACACCTTACTCCTTGGGTGAATGCTGCTTTCATAAGTTCAAACCCGATTGGTCCGATCTGCAAGGCCTCTCGATTAAACCTGGTGATGTAGTCTTCAATGGATTCATTCTCCCGTCTCTTGACTTGCAAGATGTCTGTGGAATCACGCTCAATCCTCTTGTTTTGGCTGAAGTGGTCTGAGAATTTGTCAGTCAGTTCTTTCAGATTATCAATCTTGCCGTTTGGTAGGCTGTCGAACCATACTCGCGCTGCGCCCGTAAGCGTCTGCGCGAACATGTGACACCATGCTGGTAGGCTCCACCGTGCGCATTTCCCTGCGATTTCGAAACTTCTTAGCTGGTCGTCAGGGTCGCCGGTGCCATCGAACTTTCCCAGAGTACTTGGGATTTTTGTTCGTGCGGGCAGCGTGGCAAGCGCGATGCGCGGTGTGAACTTTGATTTTTCACTGAATGAAGGGGGATAGTAGGGTTGTGTGAGATCGTCCTCGCCGGACAACAAGTGTGCTCGATCAACGGCGTTGGTCAAGTACTGGCTTGTGTCACGTTGAAAACGACTCTGTGACTCGTCGGAGTCTTCTCTCCAAGTTGGATCAGTGATGTGATTGCTTCCGCCGATTTGTCCGGCAGCTCTGGATGGCCCTTCCGATATGGTGACGGGCCTTCCTTCGCTGAAGGACAGGGCGCGGGAAGCTTCTCTCAGCTGTTGTTCTTTAATCTTGTTTATGAATGTCTGTTTCAGAGCTTCTTTTTGCTGCGCATACCACACCTCCGGACTAACCATCGGCGCGGTCTGACCAGCGGGTGAAGCTTGAACATTATCAGTTGCAAAATGAAATGATGGGGTTTGCCTCGTCCCGGAGGACGGAGTGCGGCCCACATCTGTGCCGTGAAACTGCTCCTCCGTGTGGCTGTCGGGCTGGCTGGTGTTTGCCTGAGCAACACCAGTGCCAGACATTCCCACCGGGGAGTTTATCGTTGCTGGTAAAGAATTCATAGCTGATTTTTTTGAGAAATAGAAGTTTTTTAGTTGCTGTTCTTGAAAACTCAATAGACGGATGGCGCCAATGAAGAAACACCAATATAACAATCCAATATAACAGTGTTAATGCATGAATATAAGAAAGGACGTAGTTCTCATTAATTGATAAAATGAATACAAGACACTATTTAGGATTATTACAGAGTTTCGACTATAATCTATTTCTCACAGCTTGTGATATGAATTCTCTCTTGATGAATCGATCCCTTCTTCTGATGATGAAGGAGGGTATTTATAGGCTCCTAAGGTGGCCTGTGATTGGCTGTGAGAGGAATGGCAGCTGTCTTGTACTATCGTGACCGTTGTCATTTCTCGTGTTGTCTTTCTGCGATTGGTCCACGTGTCCTGTTATTGTCCTTTTCATCCTTTCTCGTACCTCGTACTGGCAGGCGATCATGGAGCAGGGAATTCATGCCTCTGATTGGCTATGTGTCCTGCTCTTGTCGGGTGACACCTGTCCTTTTTGTGGCTGCGTGCGCCGTCTTCTAGAACTCCACGTCACGTTGTTGCGCTGACGTGCATGTGAGTTTCGTCTCTGCGCACGCGCGGGTACATATCTCTTCAGCAGCGGTGAAATTACTTATACTAGATAGTTATGGGAATGTCAAAACTAAAACAAAAAATGTGGTGTGTAAGGAAATATTTAGTGATATTTGAATAAAATTTGTATTCGTTGATTTTAAATTTTAATAAAATATTTCTACTGTATTTTTCTTATACGTTATACTACTCCAAATAATTGTACATTGGTGAACCGCGTGTCCACGCGGGCAAATATCTAGTATCTAGTCTAGTATATAATAAACCAAAACATTTTTAATGACATGTCATAATATTATGCAATCTCTCTTTTGAGAGATGCCACATAAGATGTGATGTGGCAACTCTAGACCAATTAAAAAAAAGGAATAAATATGGTTTAAATATGATTTAAAATAATCTATTAAATACTTAATATACTAAATGTAAATATTAAAACTTTATTATTTTCTCTCTCATGTTTCCACTCATAACTTTTAAATGTTAATATCTTTTATATACGAGATTTTTTAAAGAAAAAAATTACACCAAATTAACGAGCGTTTTATTATCTTTCCAACGAGTACCATAGTGCTATATAAAAAACGGAGAAAAAAACGACTATTTTTTGTAACCCGGCAGGTATTGTGTCAGGTTTGGAATTAGTTTAAAAAAATTGTGGGTTTGGGTCGGATCTGGGATTAGGTGATACCCAACCCAATTACCTTTTTTTTATATTAGAATACGATAACTTATGACAGAGATTTGTTTAAAATAGTAATAATAATAATAATAATAATAATAATAATAATAATAATAATAATAATAATTAATCATATATTGGCAGATGCCATTTTTATAGTTTAGATACTTTTAATTTTATTCACTTTACTTAGATTTCTCAACCCGGGACGCTCCCAGGGTATAAACTAGTAATTGTATATATGCATATATTGAGCTTAACCTAATAGAGTGACATGTATAAAAGTATATATATTTGTAATTAATGTGTATATATATGATAAATTAATAAAAATTATATCGAGCCGAACCGAGCCGAGCGAACCTTTGCCCGTGCTCGGCTCGTTTACAAACCGAACCGAGTGAACTTTTGCTTGTGCTTGGCTCATTTACAAACCGAACTGAGCCGATTGGCTCGTTTACAACTGAGCGGAAAATCGAGCGAGCAATTTCCAATCAAATTCCGAGCGAGCGATCAGCGAGCGTTTTGAACAGCCCTACCTACGGGTGTAGCGGAGATCGGGTAGGGTACCCCATGTGTACACAACCATCGGTCAAGGGGGTACCCAAAGGGATAGTGAAATGGGCAGCTATCACCGAGTAGGGAAGAGAGGAGAGGTATAGATGGTTTTCATGGTGCAAGTGAGCCCTCAATCTTGACTGAGTTTTAGGGTTATTGAAGGTAAAAGTGAGATAGCAGTGTAGAATTAGTGGAATCATCAAAGAGTGACCCTAGATCATTCAAAACCATATGTAAGCTTTTATCCTCGACCTACCCTTTTTGCATTGGAACTAAGTTGTTGAATACTTTTGGAAATATTCATGAAACATAAACAATGATTTGTCTAAACAACCTTAAGCATACAACCCATTGCACATAAGCTATTGAACAAAAAACAATGATCTATATCAACCTTTACTCGCCATTTTCTTTACGCACAACTCAACAAACGGATCCCGTTTATGCAACAAAGCAATAGATTATAGAAACACAAGATGTGTATGAAAAGAATGGAATGCGAATGCGAAAACCCACACGCCCAACTTCACACTATTGGCCCTTGTTCAATTTCTTGTAGATAAGTAAAAAAAACACAAAGTTTACCACAAAACAAGCGGATCACAACATCATGTTCTGCAAAACAAGAAACCAATCATTAATCATTCGGAGTTGCTTGGAGGCTTTTCTTTTGGATGTTTGGAGCCGTAATGATCACCCAGCTGGTTTTGATTTGCTAACTGCACCTGTAAATCCCATCCCGTCTAGTTAATATGAGCCAAAAACTAACGACGCACACACCCAAAAAAGCATTATATTGCAGCAATATGCAAGCGCAGGAATAAATAGATGTCAACAGTCAACGAATTTGCTAGTTTTTTTTTTTTTTTTTTTTTTTTTTTTTTTTGCCACTCACTCATCCCCTCCAGTCTCATAAAAGAAGTGCGTGTTCGACTTAAAAATGATATAAATATAAAGGCCGCATTTTCGGTAAAATAAGTTGTGACTTATAGGTTGATTAAGTAAAGTTAAGTCTCTACCAATGCTACAAGTATACGTGTATAAAGAGATAGGATCGTTCAATATATAACCAATTTTAAGTACAGAACTACGATAACAACCAAAGACATGTACATATTGCTTTAACTATGATGCATAAAGCGGTTATGTAACCGTATAACCATAAATTGTTTTAAGAAGGATCAAGTTGTCACCTCTAAAAGCCTGATCCGGTACCCCATACCAAGGTCAACAATTAAGCAATAGAATCAATTTAAACCCCTTTTCATATTCTCACCCGTGAATTAACCCATATCGAAGAGCAAAACTAAAACCTCAATTATTTTTAACATAAAACTGTCCACAGACAAACACATCTAGAAAAACCGAGACCAGAAGGTTGAGTTCCATAATATTATTCAAACGTTTCACTAAATTATACAGGGCCCATTCAAACTGAGGCTGGTAGGCTTCACAGTCATGGCAGCTAGGATTTACATAATGCGCCTCAGGCGCAAGGCAATCAGGAAAATGCCTCAACGCCCTGAGACGGCTCCTTCATGCAGCATCTAGCTTAAATATTAGGGTGTGTAGAAGGCTGGCGTGTAAAAACAACAAGAGGGAGGAAGAGATTATGAGTGGTTTACTTGATTAAAAGACTAAATATGTAAAAGAGGAAACATATGCAACTTTTGGTTGTACATAAAGCAACGTCTCGCGTATGCAGTGACGAAGCTTGGTTTTGGAATCGGCGGGGGCCGAACTCAATTTTTTTCAATCGGTAGTGGAAAAACGGCGGGGGCCGGACTCAACCCGAACTCAAATTACCTATGAAAATCGCAAATTTCCACTACTGCGCCAAAAAACAGGGAGGGCCAGGGCCACCCCTGGCCACATATATACTTCGCCCCTGCGCGTATGTGAACCTCACACCCGTCACCCAGTGCCTTGGCTTTCGAGATCGAAACGCCTTGAAGCCCCTCACGAATTTTAAATCCAAGCATGGCAGTTTAACAAACTATCCTATCTTCTTGAAAACTGTCTTATTATTACCAAATTCTAAGTTTAGGTGGATTTATGTGTGCGTGCCAAGATTAACGCGTGCATACAATGTTAGAGCAGCTTCCACTGCTTTCAAACCCTATGTTGTCAAAAGAAAACGCCTTGCTGCGATCCAGACGCTCTGACAACCTTCGGGCAAGATTCCAGCCAGATTTCGGTCAGATTCATTAAAGATTCCAGGAAAACCAGCCTAAAACATGTCTAAACCCCAAAAAATGCTATGCGCCTCGCTTATCTCGGGCCCTTGCTTTTTATGCACCTCGGGCCGAAGGCTCACCCTTTCAAACATCAAAATTACTACTATTCATATAAAAAAATATATTTTTTTTAATAAATAAATAATTCTATTACCACATAATCGCGAAAAATTACATCAAAAAAATTTTTAAAAAAAAATCAAACAATCAACATCCAATCCATAAGTGCATCTTCAAATTTCCTACTAAAACATCAAAATTAATATTATTTACATAAAAAGATTCATTTTTTACAATGACCCAGATAAAGATTCAAACAACCAACAATAAATTCATCAAAAAATAACATAAACAAGCAACCAATCATACAGATCTTGAAAAAAGGGAACTTACTTTACAGATTGGACAGATAACTTTAAGAGCGACAGCACGATGTTCTAATTGAGACCCTTTTGATTTCTGATTCTTCTCTGCGTTTTTTCTTTGTGCTTCGATCTTTTGTTTTCCTCTTGTCATCTTTTCTCTTTGTTTCTCTCTCTAGATTTTGCTTGTTTCTCTCTCTAGAATGTTGCAGAAGAGAGTTAAGTATTATTTGCAATACGTGTAGCTTTTTGATTTGTTGGAATTATTTGCAATATGTGTTGTATAAGTTACAGAAATGGTACGTTAACTATTTGCAATTTGACTGTTGTTTAGAGGGTGGTTGGATTGACTTTCAAAACAACTTATTGATTTATTGGCTTTTTCAAAAAGCTAATAAGTCAATAAGCTGTTTGTGTAACCCAAATCACTTTCTGTTTTGACTTTTGGCTTTTGGATTTTAAGGGTGGAAAAACTGTTTTTGAAAAGTTAGAAATCCTGACTTTTGGCTTTTGATTTTTGGAAAAAAAAAATTACAAGTCTATCACCTATACAACCAATATTCACAATAAGTTAAGCGAAACACTTAAAAAACAACAATTTATTAACTTTTTGACGTTTCTCATCCCAAAAGCTAATCCAAACACTTTTTTTAAAACTCCTTTTCAAAAAGTCATAAGCCAATAAGCACTTTTGACCAAAAGCACTTTTGCATCTCTAAACTCAATCCCAAACACCCTCTTAGTCCTCTTAGGGGGGACAGGGCGCTACCAGAAGTGGGCACGGGTACCTCACTACCAACACGGTAACACCGCCGCCACCCGTGCTGGTAGGGCTCCCGTGGACCTTTTTCTGGTTCCATCTAACGGGCTGGTAGTGTGGGACGGTGCAAACTTTTAGGTAATATTTATTCATTTTTGACCGTTTTATGTTTGTTAAATGTGTTTGACTTTGAAACGGTCATATTTTTGTGACCGTTTTTAGCTTTAGGTTTATAAATACAATTCATTCCCAGGGTTTTGAATCAAAAACATAGAAATCTTAATCAATACTTCTAAAAAATATCTGATATTGACATAGAAGATATTCAACTAATCGTTCACCCGCTCGAGGTTCACCTGATCTTACAATCAAGCGATAGCCTTGAGTTTCTGACGGACCTTGCATGGCGGGCAGAGGAAGACACATCAACATCTAAGAAACGATACGTGCCACGTGATCGCGAGGGAGGCAATGCGCGGTTAATAAATGACTACTTTGCCGAAGTACCAAAATACACCGACGCACAGTTTAAACTACGGTATCGCATGTCGTGGCGTTTATTTCTGAAAATTGTAGCAGATGTTGAAGCAAACTTCGCATGGTTCAGAGAGAGCATGGACGGTCGATTTAGAAAGAGTTTTACGCCCATGCAAAAAGTATCTTCAACTGTGAAACAACTCGCAACCGGTAATCCTCCAGACGAATACGATGAGTATTTATGTATGTCTGAGAGGACGTCACGCGAATGTTTATAATTTTTTTGCAATGTCGTCATTAAGTTATACGGGGCAGAGTATTTACGAAGACCAACAAGCCACGACATTACATGTTTGTATGAGGCACACGACGAAAGACATCACCTTCCCGGCATGATCGGTAGCATTGACTGCACTCATTTAGTGTGGCGAGCATGTCCTAGGGAATTACGAGGACATTATATGTGAGGCGATCACCAATACCCTACGATCATGCTAGAAGCCGTTGCTTCGCAAGATCTTTGGTTTTGGCATGGATTCTTTGCCCCCCCCCCCCCCCCCGGTTCACTGAACGACATAAATGTCCTCCAACAATCCCCGGTGTCCATTTACTTTAAATGGCCACTTATATAAACGTGGATATTATCTTACCGATGGCATATACCCAACCTGGTCAACGTTTTTCAAAGCGTTTCGATATCCCACCGACCCTAAGGAAGAAAAATTCGTTAAGGCGCAAGAGTCGGCAAGGAAGGATGTTGAGAGAGCGTTCAGAGTATTAAAGGGGAAATGGGGAATTACCGCACGACCCTTGAGGCCCAAAACTGTTTCTAGGTGTAGCGTCATCGTCTATACGTGCATGATATTGCACAACATGATAATTAAAGACGAGGGGCGTGCGATATCACCGGTCCACATACACGATCCCCCAATCCAACCGTTCTTCGACGAACAAGCACTTGCGGAGTTGACAGACTCCGATACGCATTTCCGACTTCGAAATGATCTCTTGGAACATCTAGACGGACTTGATCTACCGCATCTCGACGAGGAGGACTCCGAATAGTTTTTCTTTTATTTAGTTTATTTCTAATTTATGTGTTTTTGTATTTCTCTTTTTATTTCCTTTTAATATTGTAATTTTATTTTATTTAGTTTAATAATATGTTTAATTAATATGTTAAATTAATGTTTCTTTAAAAAAAAAAAAAAAAATTCAGTGAAGTGAATTAGTGGAGTGCTGCCTACAAAAAATTGAATCAGTGAAGTGATGTGGCAGTGCAGGATTAGTTGAAATCAGTGAAGGAAAAAGATAAATTTAGTAGCACCCCTTATACCCTTAGAAAATAGTTTACTTGAAAAAGATTATGAAGTTGAAGGAATACATAAATTTGTCGATCGCCGCTTATTCCTGAGTCGAGTTATTCATGAACTTGTGATTGACTTGTTAAAATTTGAATTGATTTGAGCTTAAATAAAGTCAAGTTTTTATTGTTGTGCATTTAATGAGATGTGTCGATCTAGAAAAATCTTAAATTATATTTAAAAAAAATTATGCAAAACTATACATGTCATTTGCATTTTCGAGTTACACTGGAAGTATTCGGGTGCTCCAATAGTCCACCTTAGCTAATCTTTCCGTAATAAGTGCAAAGATGTAATATCTAGGAAAAAAATTGTTTCTAGTTAGAAGTGAAGCAAAAATATAGAAGATGACTTATGTGCATATATATCCTATTAAACCTCAAAAACTACATTTTGGATACTAAATTTTTGGTTTTGTTGAATAAAACTAACTTGTTGTCGACGTGCCAAAGCCCCTACATAGTAACAATCAAAATTATCTCGATGTTTTAAGCAATAATATAAGATTAAACAGAAAGATGGTTGAACCTTAATAATGTCATGTGTCTCATTCAGTAAAACCTCAATGAGTTTATCCCCACTTACTTCGCTATGTAGATTATTATAAATATCAATCATTAATTAGTAAGTTTAAAAGTAAAAAGAGTTGTCATACCTAATAAAAATAATATGGTAAGGTTTGTGTATAATTGACCTCTTGAAAGATATTAAAAATTCTCTACAAAAACAAGTTAAACTATAATCATATAGCTACCAAAACAATACGTTGTAAATGATAATGCAAAATAAAATGTACCTAATCAAAAGTTTGTTAAAATAGAACGATCAAAGATAAGATTAGGGCTGACACATAATGAATAAAAATTCCTAAAATCCTAAACTAATATGAAAATTGTGTAGAATCCTAGATTAATAAAAATTCCGGATTAGTGCGGGTCGGGTTGTTCAGTTTTCGGGTTTATATGTAATATGAAAATTGTGTTTTTTTTTTTGCAAAAATATCATCAAAATTCATCGTGATACTTAGACAAATATTATCAAAATTTAAACATTATATGACAACATGATATAATAGTGTTTAAAATTCCTAAAGCTTGATGTTTAAGATGGAAAAAAAATCTAAACTTAAACAATTATATAAAAAATACAATATATGTTCGGATTTTGGATTTTTCGGGTCGGGTTGTTTGAGTTTTTTGTTAGGAAAAAAGTGACCCGATAACCGATCCATTTAAGGTTCGGGTTGGTCTGTTTTAAGTTATTCGGGTTCGGGTTTTTCGGGTATTGTCTAATTCGAGTTCGGGTGGCTTTGAATTCGGGGCGGGCTTGGGATAAAAAAAAAGCCCTAGTGTCGCCGACGCCCTTGATTGAGCATCACTTGGCGACGTTGTGGCGGATCTCGAACGGAAAACCTGGTTGGTCCGGACCCAATCTGGTAGGGCTGAACTCAATACATATAAAATTTTTTGAAATTTTTTGGTAAATTTTACACTACGAAGATAATAAAAAGCAGGTAGGGGCCTCTTATAGCCCGTAGAAAGATCCGTCAATGTTCGTCTGTGTCCCTCATCAGTGTGTCACATGGCGACACTATGCCAGTGTAGCCAGCAGTCTTGATAAAGTGTCACTTGACAACATTGTATTGTCACTAGTGTCCTTAATCAGTGTCGCCAACATGCTTGAAAGTTCAAAGTATGGATATGGAGCAAGTCTAGGTCAATGCTTTAGTCAACACGATATATACAATTAAGACTTAAGGGGTTGTTTGGTTCACCTCTTAATGGTTCCATTAAGAGGGAACCTCTGAATCAGTCAGAGGTGGAGTTGTTTGGTTGGCAAAACCCAACCTCTTAATAGTCCCATTTAGTGTTGTATCATTCAGCTACAGAACATTACTGAATGAAAAAAAAAAAGACACCCAAGCCCTTATAAGTTCTCTTGCTGTACCAAACCAAAACTCTACATTCTTCCCCACTTCACCTCTCATCCCTCTCTTCCCCCCATCGCCGCCCCACCCATCTCCTCACCATCTCCTACTGCCCTCCTCCTCCCCCTCTTCCTCCCATCGGCTCCGACCTCTCCTCCTCCCTCACATCCTTCTCGCGCCGCCCTCTGTGACACCCGGCATGTTCAGGTTAACATTCTCACAAACACATAAGTCTACCTTAGCGAAAAACATTTATTAAACATACTTAACTAGTTCAATCGAGTCAGATTTCATTTTGTATTGTCCATGGTTCAATGATTCGGAGGATCATTGGGTAAATCACACACACACAAGTCATGAGTCCCGTTGTTGGTGAATTACATGAATTAGATTAAGTAATAAACATGAATTGATCTGTATATGGTGTATAGCATACAAATACGTGTTTAAATGATGTTTAGATGATTATCCATGATTATATATGCTCAACATAGGTTAAGGTTGCATGTTCATGTGTTAGGGTGTGTTAAAATGCGTTAAAACGACAAAATTGGAAAACCTGAAAAGACCCAGTCTTGATTCGACCAGTAGGGGGTCGAACCAGACATTCTGGTGATTAAAAAGCTTCATTCGACCACCCAGATTCTCATTCGACCTAGGTACAGGGTCGAACCAGGCATGAGTATAAATACCATACTTTGTCATTTTTCATCATTTCACAAACCCTAAACGCCTCTAAACACTCTCTATCAACTTTAATCACTGGGGAAGGAGTTTTTGCTCTTGTTTTTCATAATCTAACCTACAAACATCTCCTAAACAAAGATCTAAGGTGTGTTCTTCATTCAAAACCCTTTTAATCATTTTTTATTCATTTTCATTAAACCCTAAAGGTCCAGGTCTGTTTTTGTAACATCGCAAAAATTTCCCCCGAATTTTTATACGAAAAAGCCCTTATTTTATATATCTTTAATACTATACTAATGTGCCCAAGTCTTTATTTATTTTCCCTAACTCACAACTTATATATATATATATAATACATTTTCCTATAATAATAATAATAATAATAATAATAATAATAATAATAATAATAATAATAACAAAAATAATCATAAGGCATATATATGTGTTTGGACACTTAAGCCACAAAGTTAAACCATTCTTTCTAAAACTTGTCCATCCAAGCCCAAACCCTTTTAAAATCCAGCCCAAACCTGGCCCATCTTCCATCCCCTCATCCCCTTTCCTGTTAATATATATATATATATATATATATATATATATATATATATATATATATATATATATATATGTGTGTGTCTCAGCCGGGTTTCGAACCCGAGCCGAGCCAAACCCAACAAACGCAGCACACCATTGAACCACTTAGCCATGTTGATATTTAAACTAAACATTTATTCTTTTATAGGCTTTTTAATTCAAACTAAACATTTGTTTTGTTTCACTGCTGCTGCTGTTCGATGTGCAGCTTCTCAAAGAGGAGTTGACCAAAGAAGCTTCCTTGACCATCTAATCTACATAATTTTAGGGAGGATTAAATTAATTAATTGCTATTGACTCGTTATCCCGCGTCCAAAACAGCAAATTAAAGGCACGATTCACAGTAATTTCGCTCGTCTTTGACCATCACGGGTCAAAGATTAGACCTTCCAATTATACGGTTATACTATAAATTGAACGCTCCTAAACCTTCACAACTCGCCAATCCTCTCTTCTCAATCTTTAATTTCTCTCTGAATCGTCTGTTCTTGAGCCTTTGTTCGAGTTGACTTCGTAGCTTTGACCATCAATTCTTATACGAATCGTGCTTGTAAGTATAAAATTTTTAGTGGGTTTTGTTCATCAGCTATCAACAAGCAATAACCCTATGATGAATCGGGTTATTGCTTGTTAGATCGTTCGATTGTAAAAACTAGGGCTCAAATTGATTTTTGGGGAAGAAGACAACAGTTCAGCTGTGTATTAATAATTTTCGAAAACAAATCTGAACAACCATCTGGTCTAGACCAGATGGTCAAGCTCACTGTTATCCAAACAAGGGGCTGCGGGTTCGAGTCCCAGCAGCAGCCTTCTTTTTTGTTTTTGCTTATTTTGTTGTCCAAGCTTTGAATATATATATATGTTATTTATATCTTATAAATTCATTTAAAAATACTAAAACATTTTTAAAAATTCTACAAAAATTACCTTGTATTAATCTGATGTAATAGTTCAACTTACAATTTTTAGTTTTCAAAATTTTATTTATTTAATATATTTAATAAATAAATCAAGTTTATTCTAATTTATTTATAAAATTCTATTAAAATATCAAAACGATTATATAAATTCCCACAAAATTTATTCTGAGTTTTTATAACATTAAGCTTTTCAGAAATGATTTTTATTTCTGAAAAATCATTTATTTAATATTTTTAATCAATTTTTGTTAGTTTTAATCATAATTAAATCATAATAAATCCAATTTTTAATATTTTTGCACCAAAATTTTATACAAATTATTTCTGATTATTTGGAACAGAAATATAATTTTTAAACTAATAATTCTTTAAATTTAGTATTTTGAAATATTAAAGTTAAATTTTGACAATTTGTAATAAATAGATTTAATAATCTATTTTAAAGAAAATAATTTTGTAAAAATTATTTTTACACTTTAAATACATTATTGTGACCATCTTAACTTTAATTTTCCTAAAAAGGATTTTTGGTTATTTATTTATTAATATTCCCTCAATTATCAAACATTTTTAATAATAATCAAACAAGCATTTATCCCCAATTTGAAGCCCTAGAACATATACAATTGTAGACTAGATAGACTTAGACATATTTATTACCTTATTATAGGGTGATACTTGACACATTTGGGCAACACACTATTTTCAAGAGATAACATTTTGCTAAGGTGAGTTTTACATAGCCCCTTTTCTATTTATCACCATTTTTGGGGTGAAACATGTTACAACATCATTTATGCAATTCAATCATCAATGTGTCTATGTGTTTTTCTATGTTGCATTATGTCTTGAACATGACTAGGGTAAGCACAATTCTAGCATAAACATTCATCAGCCAAACGGTATACATTGATAGATCTATTGGACTGACAATCCCACCCGGATACGTGCCCCCTACAAAGGTTACGTGGGTGTTTGTTACTGCAATATAAACGAGTGAACCATGAGCGTATGGGATGTACCACAATTACAACAGTCACAAGGTTGATTATGCACTCGATTTAATTCTAGTATGTTTTCGCATATGGACTAGATTGCCATGACACATGAATTGCACAACAATTTTATTCGATTATCAAAACCTATGTAATTCTCACCAACTTTTGTTGACCCAAAATATTTTCAACTTAACATGTTTCAGGTTCTAGTTGCTTGAAGATTTGAATTGATGCTTGAAGATGTTTGCATAGTTTAATTCTGTTTGATGTACAAATTCTTAGAACAATTGTATGTAACGTATTTAAATTATTTAATGAAATTTATTATTCACCATGAGCTACTGAACAATCATCAATACGTGACATCCCGATGTTTCCGCCATCGGTTGGGGTGTTACAGTTTTAAGATGGTTTTCACAATTAAAAACCTTCCTAACATCTTTCTAAACAAAACCTAATCATTAAATATTAGTTTTCATACAAGTTAACATGTGTTATGTTGTGTTAATGGTGTTTTTGTGTGTGTTAGGTGTTGTATAATGATTACGTGTTGCATAGATGTTATAGAAAGGTTCTAGGGCTGCTATGGATGATAGGTTTTGGATATTTTCGGTTATCAATTGTTGGATGATGATATTTTGCTTGTTTTGGGGATTTTGATAGATTTAGGGATTTGATTCATGAGGATATTATAGATAATATGAATGGAGGTTTTCATACACTTATAATCTGAGCATGATAAGTTGATTATTGAATGATATCTGAAAGTTTCCTAATTGGGTAAAGTTTTCATGCATGATGTGACGTTTCCATAATTTTGTCATTTTGGGTAAGTATTAAAACGGATAGATTTTGGGATAAAATTGGAAGGGTTTAGTAAGAATACGTTATTCATACTTGACTGCAGTGTTTCATGATGTTTCGTGATGTTTTCGGATAGTTTTGATGCGATTTGATGCGTTTTAGGAGGAATGATGCTGCAGGGGTCGAACCTGGCTCTCCTTCGACCAGCGTGGCGTCGAAGGTAGAACTCAGGGGTCGAACGTAACATCTTCCAGGTCGAACGTGGCTCTGTTAGGTCGAACAAACTTGATTTAGGTTGAATTAACACATGTTAAGGTCGAATGAACATGTGTTAAGGTCGAATGAACTTGTATTAGGTTGTATGAACTTGTGTATAGGTCGAATGGGTCATACAGGGGTTGAACCAAGGTCCTTTGGGTCAAACCTGGACTTGTTTTAGGTTGATTCGATCTTACAACTCCGTATGTGTGATTTTTGATGCAAACTAAGTATTGTATGCTTGAAACTTATGTGTTAATCCTATGTAATTGATTAATTGATGTAATGGGTCACCAACGGGATGTCAAGTCAGTCTGGTACGTCCGGTTAACACTCAAACACATTTCTAAGCACACTTAGTCAAGATCTGGACAATCGGGGACTAGTTAACCTTTGGGTTAGTAATCAATACACTTATTCAAACTCATTGATAGGTCGCCATTAGTCGGGGCTATCACACACGTGTTGGATTTCTATTTATTAGAAGACGCACTTTAAGGTGAGTTTCACGGCCCCACTCTTTACTGGTTTTACATTTTCGGGGGAGAAAACATGTTGTATTCTTTAAACGTGTGTCGACTATGTTTTCATAAAAGATGTGTCAACCATGTCTTGGTAATCATGTATTCATTATGTTTTGGAGTATTCATTGAGTTACTATGCGATGTTTTGGAAGTCTTGGGGAGAACCATGAATGTGCGGGGATGCACAATGGGGGAAATGTGGATAGATCTATTTGGGCTGGGCCGGCCCCACTTGTCCAATTGGAGGTTGGATGGGTGCATGTTGTCTCTTAGGTATTCAGTATTCAGTATTCATTTGGGCAGGATTCATGTATTCACAGTATTCGAGCTCAGTAATGGTTTTCCAATCGCAGTAATAACATAGTAATTTCATATGGTTTGCATGCATGTGGCCTGGTTTGGCCACGGGTATTTATTGAAACTTTTGGTTGAAGAAATACAGTATTTGAGCTCAGTAAAATAGTAATTTCATACAGTTATTCAGAGGTCTAACCATTCAGCAGGCCTCTTACTAGTTCAACACTTACCAAGAAGCCCCTTAGAGCATGAAGAAGGAACGTGGCTTGCGGTTGAAGAAATACATAGTTTATACAACATATATTAGTTATAGATAAAATATTGTATTGTTTGGCTATTTGTTAATTTCTAAGGACTTTATCATGATTAGACAAACAACCATTTGGCTATAAATAGTAGAGAGAATTAGCGTTTTGGAGTTAACACACACACTAGAATTTTAGGGGTTTATTGTATTATCAATTGTAAACTATCAAGTGGAGTTTTTCATTGTCAAATCTTGTGTATTCATCTTGTTTTCTTCGCAATGTAAATGACTAGCATTGAAGTTCCGAGTTTTGGGACTTACAAGTTTAGTCAATACATTTACTATAAACAGACCATAAAAAAATCAGCTATCCGAAAAATCATAACTGAATCATCTGTTTCTCATTATTTCATCTTAGTCATTTTTTGTTATTATTTGTTTTCTTTTTCTTTTCACCTTTAATAGTTTTCAGGTCAAACCACGACCAAAATCGTTAGTAACAGTTTTTCACTTTGTAAACTGAAACCAAACAGTTTGAAATTTGATTTGGTATCACAGTTTCACAACCATTTAATTCAATGCTAAAGATTCGTTATGGTGTTCACGTCCTAATGATGTGGGGGCGTGAGGGTGTTAAACACCCCTTGAGAGACATGAATGAAGGGTTAAAGGGGATGGGCATTGGTGGCTTTACGACGTGAGGAAGAAAAATGAGACGGGCCCATTTAACTACCAACCAATCATGTTAAACCTTTTTTTCTTTAATTTATTTAATAAAAATATTATTTTAATGGAAAGTGGATAGTGAAAACTTGTGAAATCATTACACACAAATGTGAAGAAAAAAAAGGCTGAGAATTCATGCTTACATGGTAATGACATGGAGTTAAAATTTGTGAACCCATAAACACGTAGCCTAATTAACCTAAACTCATTTATCTACTAAGAGCATCTACGATGTGCAAACAATAAAAACTCCTGTCTCAACGTCACATTAGATTTACAAACTTCCCTAAGGATTCTCACTTTTCTAACAATGTACAAATTTCTACAAACTCAATAAAAATATCATATATTGTGTCCGTGTGCGTGAGTGGGTAGGACCCACGCAAGAAGTTTGTTGGAGGTCTATACCAACTAACTTGAAACGAACTGAACGTGTGTTACAATGTGCTTGAAGGAGCGATGAAGTCCTTTAGGGTGCCATGCCAAAGCAAACGAACAAAAAACGCCATATTTTTGTACTCTTAAGAATAGTTAATCCATCGTCTAATAAAGGATTCCAATTAATGTCACATGTCACTATTTCATTAATTTGTTAATAATATTATTAAACTACTAATATCTAATATTATTAAATTACTGATATTATATTATTACTAATCTTTTCGTCTTTCTCCTATCGAATAATAATAATAAATTATGTTTTTTCTCTCTCTCATATTAGTAGTTTTTCTATTTTTCTTTTATTTATTTAATATTTCTTTTATCAATATTATATTTTTCTCGCATATTACTAACATTTAATATTTTATTGATACAAACTTATGTATTGCACATGTTTTTAACATATAATAAATCAAAATTAAAGTAAAATGTTATAGTAACTAAATAGCACATTTATAATATAGTAAATTGTACATCAAAGTTTTTTTAAGAACATATATTGTCGACTGTTTGTATTAACCGATTACATTATATTTATTAAACTTGTGCAAGACACAAGTTTATTCAACCCATGCAAGTCATGAGTTTTTTAAAATATAATTATTTTATCACTCAGTATATAAAATAACAACCATTCAATCCGTATAATACATGACAATGTTGTAACCTACTTAATCACGAGTTTTTTAAAAATATAATTATTTTATCACTAAGTATATAAAACTAGTCTTTGACCCGCGGGCGTTGCCCCGCAGACCCGCATTTAAGCTATCGAAAAGACATATCGAATAAATACACTTCAAAACCCCTCACCGACCCCTAACATATGCTAATCAGGTAAGATCTATATTTGACAGCCTCAATCAGAGAGCAACACGAACATTTTAATAGTAAAACATACAGTTGCTGACAACAAATAAACCTGAGATCGTATTGTGTGTTATTTTTTAATGTACTAAACGTTATTGACCAAGATCCATATGATAAAACATGAAATATGGACTGTTACTAACAACTAAAACAGTAAGAACATATGCATTCTGCATTCTACTACAAAATAACTAAGAATCATATTCAATTTATAAAGAACATCAAGATATTAAACAAAGCAAAGAATGTTGCTTGAAGTTTGACTCATCTGATCATCTTAATGTCATTACCATCTTCAACACTGATGATTATCATTATGTAAATATTGGGTAAGAAGTAAATCACCAAAGCTAATAATTTTGAAGAACCGAAAAAAAAAGGACAAATATTTACCTGATAAAAACGCCGGCCAAACATGATGTAAAAGAAAACGGGCGACTCCCGCAATCGGCAAGGCGGCAATGAAGGATCTGGTTTATCACCCTGCACTTCGTTTCGAAACACAATTCTAAACAAAATCTCGTGCACCTACCACGTACGTACACAATAATCAAATGCAATCCATAATTTCCACAAAATTATAACCATAATTTAACTAACCAACTAACTCATACTTTATCAAACTTGTTCGTCCTCAATGGCTTTGCAACTTTAAGAGCTTTCAAAGTCGCAATTAATAAATTCCAAAGTGTCACTACTACCACTAACAACCTTATGAGAACAAAACTGAAGTTTCATAGCAAATAATCTATGAAGAACATGTGTACATTTATTAACAACCTTATGAGAACAAAACTGAAGTTTCATAGCAATTAATCTATGAAGAACATGTGTACATTTATTTTTAGCCTGATTCAATCGATCTTACAGCACAGAACACACCTTTTTGCCAAGGAAAAAATGTGGTAAACCGCAGCAAAAGTGTGCTTTTAGGCGAATACTAATGCGGCTAAAAATGCAAAAGATGGGCATGTTATTTGCTGCAGTAAAAGTTTGTTTTAGTAGTTATCAGCTAACAGAGGCAACATATACTGCAGAAAGATTCGAAACATTAATCGAACACCTGACGCACATACCAAAAAAAATATATATAAACAACCAATGAATAAGCATCATCTCACATTAAGGTCAATAAACCAAGAAAACGGAAGAAAAAAATATATCAACGACATATATACCAGTTGCTAACGCATGGCAACCAACACCAAAATTCCGGCATTAATACTTGACGATAATCCGAATTCATCCGTTCCTTACCTTGTATGAGGAAGCCGGGGTAAAACCAAAAGCAAACAACCAAAAAGAAAGAACCAGGCATGCAAACGTAAAAGAAGAGTCACTTATGGTAAGCAGTTTCTTACTTTCTTGTTAGCTCGAGTTAGTATGTCTGGCCACCAAATGAACTTAGTGACTCAGATAATCTAATCATCTATAAAATTTAAATAACAATGTATTGGTTGTAGTAAACTTAGTTTGTCAAAGGTTAACAACATAGTCTTCTTTTCCCTTTCCTTTTTGTAAAAAGAAGCTTTTCTTGATACAACATTGGGAAAACCAAGATAAACAAAGACCACATAATCAATTTAAACCATAAACAGGTCATAACAGTTGTGCAAGGATAGATGGAATTTGCTTACTAAATACGCTGAATAGCCTATCAGCTCTAGCATGTATAAGTCTAGACATAGGACCCAAGATTTTTGCAGAAGAGGCTACGGCTATTGTTCCTAAGTGCGCAATTAGAATCTACAAAACATAAACATGATATATAAATATGATGAACATGCCATAACAGTTTTTATAAGAATTCAGGCACTAAAGACAATATTAGTCTAATGAATAATAGTTTAATACTAATTTAACAGATAAAAACATAGAAATAAAGCAACAGTGGGTAACATCTTCTTCAGGAAAAAAAAAGAGCAAAATACATTATGACATACATACATCAATTCATCAAAGATGTTGAAGTAAGTGTAAAAATACCCAATCGAGAAAACCCAAATCCAAACTCCACACACCATAGAAGAATGTGTACATGGTTTTGAAGTTAGAAACTCTTTCACACTGCAGATATTCACCAAAAAAACCCAAATGGAAAAACGAAAATCGAAAACCTAGACACCATCGAAGAGAACATACAAAGTCAGTTGATTTCCATCCACCATAGAGTACAGATCCATTTGAAAAAATAAATATAAGATACTCTCAAAAACTATTTTGACCAACTCAACAAAGTACAAACTTTTCCACCTTGAATATAATAGAACACAAAATAAAAGACAGAACTCTAACAAAAACGATCCAAGCATCAATTCTATCAACCGTGCAACACAAAGATAAAGTACCGTGGTCCCAAAGGCCCAAATCTACCACCGTCCGGTAATCGGAAAGTGTCTCCGCCGCCGGCAACATCAATAGCAGAAACCACTATCTAGCTGTCGCCCAAAACGACCCCAGAAACCCAAATGGCACTGTCAATGTTTTTATAAGAAACCCTAGGCTTCACCTGAAGGTAAACCCGCTGAATCCGTAAACCATCGTCGCCATCATCGATATCCTAGAACCTTATCGCGGCTTGTATGAGTGAGAGAGGGAGAGGGAGAAAGAGACAAAGTGACAGAGAGGTAGGTGTGTGCTGATGAAAGAGAAGAGAGGAGAAGTGAGGAGGAGGCAAAAAGAGAGAGAGACCGTGCTTCATTGTGTTGTACCGTATAAGTTGCACGCATTTCAAAAATGTTTTGTTTCGTGTACTATTGTGCTACGGTACTGTTACACTCACATTCCAATGTTGCTAAATATAGCATTTTGTAATAACATCCATTCAATCCATATAATACATGACAATGTTGTAACCTACTTAATTAATATAAGGTAACCATTATTTTTATTACAACTTATATAAGTGAAATCATAAATAAATAACTTGTTGTTAACTAATATACAAAATATAAAAAAATCTATATCTATATATATAATAAAAGAAAGTTCTCTTTGCTAACATGACGTTCATTTAGACCATATTCTTTTTGGGTGTGCCACATGACATTAGGTAGGGTTTAATAAAAGAAATTACCCAGAGGTAAGCTTCCTTCCCCTTATTTCCCTCCAAAAGTCTTTCTCTCCTATGTTTCCCCTATAAGTTTTAAGCGTTAATAACTTTTATATACGATATATTTTTTAAATTAAACCAAATTAATGAGCATTTATTATCTTTTTAATGAGTCTCATAGTGTTATAAAAAAACGGGAAAAAAACGACCTTTTTAGTGGGTTTTTGTTTATATCGGAAAAAAACACGTGTTTAGGTAATTCATTAATCATGTCTACACAAGTCATTAATCATACTAAAACCGGTAAATAGGAATTCTATTTTCATCTAGAGCAAAATAGGTTAAAACGACTATTTTCCAACAAAAGCCACACATTCAAAAATCAAAACTACTGTCTCAATTACGTCCTCTTATCAAAAGGGTCTGTCTATTCACACCCCCTTGGGTTCTATTTCAACCCCCTGCGAAGCGCCTCGCTTTGGGCAAAGCTAGGCGCTTCGCTTCCTTTTCCAAGAAAGTCAGTACGAGGTCAGAAAAAGCTGAAATTTTAAAAGCGAAGCGCCTCGCTTTGGCTAAAACGAGGCGCTTCGCTTTTAACTTTATTTTTGGGTAGTTTTTTGGTGTTTTAAATTTTAAAAGCGAAGAGCCTCCCTTTGGCCAAGCCAGGTGCTTTGGCCCTTTTTTTATTAAAAAAATATTGTTTTAATTAGATTTAAATGGTTTTACTTAATTAAAAAAATATTTTAATTCATTTTTAATTGTTTTAACTTGTTTCCAATCAAAAAAAAAAATTAGTTTGGCGTGTTTCGGTTCGTTTATTGCTCGTTTGTGGTTTTCAGAACAAACAACCGAGAATGAACAACTTTCATAAATATATGTACGTAACACATGAAGTGTGCAATCAATACCACGTTTTACCAAATTTTAAATTTTACATCTCTAATCGATATACTAGACTTCCGGGTATTGTTTAACGCGTTTTGGTTCGTTTAGTTGCTCGTTCCAGAGCAAACAACCGAGTATGAACAACTTTCATAGATCAATGTACGTAGCACATGAAGAGTGCAACCAACACCATGTCTTATCAAATTTCAAATTTTACATCTCTAATCGATATACTGGACTTCCAGACCTTGTTTGACGCGGTTTGGTTCGTTTAATTGCTCGTTTGTGTGTTAGGTATAGTCCGAGCACCACATACAATGATTCATCAAAGTTGTACAAAGTTGGATGTTTCTACCGAAAAACACAAACGAGCAATAAACGAACCGAAACGCCTCAAACGAATTTTCTTGGCTTGAAAACAACTTAAAAGAACTAAAACTGAATTAAAAATATTTTTAGTCAATAACAAATATTAATACATAATTAAAACAACTTTTTTTTAAAAGGCGAAACGCCTGGCTTTGGTCAAAGCTAAGCGCTTGTAGTCTAATCAAGCAAACCAGACGCCTAGCTTTGACCAAAGCCAAGAGCTTTGGCCTTTTAAAAAAAAACTTAATTTGTTTTAATTCATTTTAAATACTTGTTGTTGATAAAAAAAATAATTTTAATTCATTTTAAAATGTTTTTAGTTGTTCCCAATCCAACAAAATTCGTTTGAGGCGTTCTGGGTCGTTATTGCTCGTTTGTGTTTTTTGGTAGAAACATCCAACAAAATTCGTTATCCACCCGGATCGTATCGACCCAATCAAGTACAGTAACGAACCGTACCGGTTTCGAACTGACCGCCTGGCAACGAACCGTACCGGTTTTGAACTGACCGACCCGTTATCCACCCGGATCGTATCGACCCGATCAGGTCTGGTAACGAACCGTACCGGTTTCGAACTGACCGGCCCGTTATCCACCCGGATCCTATCGACCCAATCAGGTACGGTAACGAACCGTACCGGGTTTGAACTGACCGCCCGGCAACGAACCTTACTGGTTTCGAACTGACCGGCCCGTTATCCACCCAGATCGTATCAACCCGTTCAGGTCCGGTAACGAACCTTACCGGTTTCGAACTGACCGCCTGATAACGAATCGTACCGGTTTTGAACTAACCAGCCTGTTATCCACCCGGATCGTATCGACCCGATCAGGTCCGATAATGAACCGTACCGGTTTCGAACTGACCGGCCCGTTATCCACCCGGCTAGAGGTTAGTAGGTTACTCATTATTGTCAGGATGCAAATCGTGATGTGATGGATTTTTATAATTTTAAATTATTATACTCTAAATTGTACTTCGTAAAGGTTTGAATTATTATTGTACGAGTATACAATAAATAAATAATCGAGATGTGATGAATTTTTATAATTTTAAATTATTATAATTATTTAAATTATTATTATATTTGCAACCTAGTTTCCGATCAAAGGAATTGTTTAAGAATATATTTTAGGAATTGTTTGAGAATATATTTTCTGATCAAAAGATCTATAACTAAACAGTTATTTGGAATGTTCCTGATCATTATAGAAGAAGAATGGTGTGAAGGTGTGTGTTGTATGTATAGAATGGTGAATTATTGTAGTGTGTTAGGTATTTGATGGAAGGGTTTGAAAAGAAATAGCACAAGTCTTTCTTTAATGTTGTTTATAATTAAAAGGAACTAGGTTGCAAAGGAACTTACACCGGCTTAAGATACGAGTTTGATTAGCTTAAATTTTGATAGAATTTCACATTACCTTAACGTACATGTAAATTCATGATTACGTTTCGGACCGCAATCACCAATTTACCTTATGCTACGGTTTTGTGTCATCCAATGACTCTAGACACACACACAGTGCAAAATAAACATTGTGATTGAATCGTATACAATGTATCCAAAAATGAGTCCAACTGTTGAGCAGGAAAAAGGCCTCTACCAGTGAGTGAGTGAGTAGGAACCTCTACCGATTGTTGAGTAGGTGCGATGGCCTCTACGAGTCGTTGAGCAGGTTGTTAGGGCCTCTACCGATTGTTGAGCAGACATGATGACCTCTACCAATCGTTAAGTAGGTTATTTGGTACTCTACTAACTGTTGAGCAAGTACTTTATCCTCTGCCAGTTGTTTGGTTAAGTGTAACATTTGTTTTTGGTTTAACACATGAGTTGAAAATTGATAATACATACTTGTAAGCAAGTTTGCAAATGCATCAAGTATCAAGTATAGCATGCGAGTTGTAATAGAGTTGTCCTAGACAAGGTTAATGACTCTAGGTGTGTTTATAGCAAATAGTTTATATTCCATGCTTTCAAGTATCATGAATAATCAAATCTTCATGTATAACTAAGAATCGAGTTTGATGCAACGAACAATCAAGTTTTCAATAGTTTGATTATCATAGGGATCAAGTTCATGTTCAAGAAGGTAAAGAATGTGAATTTAGTTCTTGAGAGGATGATGAAAAATCTTGAAGCAGAATCAAGGTTGTGAGAGATAGTGAATGTGAAGATAGTTGATAAAGAGTTTATTTTATAGTAAGGAGATTATGTAGCAGTGTAAATTGTGGGGTTTGAATCAAATATTAAAACCGAGCATATGAGAAAAGATGTTTGTGGTAAATACCAAAAATCGTAAAAGTTCGAACAATTTTAAAATATGTAGGTGTCAATGGAGAAATTGAAGACTAAATTTTTGTTCATGGGGATGGAAAGATTCTATTTTCATATTTTGTTGTGTATATAAAGAGAAATCGTTACATAGTACATATTAAATGGGCTTAGATCAGATTATTCCAGTTAGTCAGAGATTTGAAACACGACATTAGGTTTTGAAGCTCAATGTGACATTATATCGAAAATCCTTTGTTACGCTAATGAATAAACATTTGAATTTAGAAATTAAGTTTAAGGACATCTTTTGACAAAAATATGTATTTTCCATAGTTTATAGGTGATGAAAATTTGACAATATTAAGAAATCTTTAGCGTTGTGCTAGGGTTTACTTAGGTTATGAGGTTACAGTTTAAAAATATATAATATGTTGAGAAAGGAAATATGATTTGGGTAGGGTGTTGAAAATATTTAAACAAGTGGCTAAGATGGTAAGGTGAAGTGTGATTGTGAAATCCATTTATGATTATGAAATGGGATTGATTTAAGCTGTAAATTTTGAGATCTTAGAGCTTAGTTTTAAGAAAAGTGAGTGTAATCATTTATTCATTAATTAAACGAATAAACAAAAACGTTGACTTATCAAAGCTTCTAGATTCTAATAACATAGTGAAGACATGCTTTAGTCTATAAGTGAACACTCATCCCGAGAATTCCCAGGTAGGCATCCAGGTCCCTCGTCTGATTGGGATTCATGCGCAATGCCAGTCCTAGACAGAAAACTCAGAATACAAGCATTCACCCTTCCAGATTGTACGTATTCGTTATTAAAATCTAGAACTTCGACGGGATCTTCAAGGCAGTTTAGATTAGAACTCGAAAATTTTGTCCTATTAGTCTAAGGGTAGATCCAGTGATGGAGAACAATCTTCTTCTAGAGACTAATGTAGGGATAAGAAGTAGGATGGAGATAGAGAGTAGAAACAAGTAGAGTTGCAAGTAAGAGGAGCAAGTACTGGTTATAATCCTATGGTTATAGACTAGATTATTTTTCTAATAACCTAATTCCCTATAACCATGGCTCTGATACCAATCTGTAACACCGCAACCGATGGCGGAAACATCAAGGTGTCACGTAGTGATGATTGTTCAGTAGCACAAGGTAATTAAATTTTAAATAAGCATTTATTCCAATACAATATTGAATTACATAATAAAGTCTTGAATGAAATCTAGTACATCAAACAAACAAACGAAACTTAGAACTTCAATTAACCCTCATGCTTGCTTTAGACTTCAAGCATCAGTATTTTCTGTTGAGTTTGGAAAAGATTGGGGGGGGGGGTCAACTAAAAGTTGGTGAGAATACATAGACCTAGTCTAGCAATTAGTTTGTAAGTTTCAAAGTTTAGCAATTCATATGTCTAGTGTATATCAAAGTCTACACGTGGAAACAAAAACACAAATGATAGTATGCACATAATCAATCCTCCGATAAAGTTTAGGTCCATCCCGCATCCACGGTTCTCCTTATAAAGTTTGGAACGATAACAATCACGCGCGCTCCCCATATAAATGGTCAACGAATCTAGGTGGGGTTGTCAATCCAATAGATCTATCATTGTATATTGTCGGATTGATCAAGGTTAATGATTATGTAAGTTTAAGTTTAAGTCTAACAAGTTTTTGTCTATGACATGTGGCATCAAAGATTTACAACTAGACACGTATGAAGAATTGCTCAAGTATAAAAGCATAAAGTTTAAAGCATAAAAAGTTGCATAAACGAGGCTATGTAAACTCACCTTAGCAAAGTGTTAAATCCTTTGAAATAGAATAAGTGTGGTCCAACGTTGCCAAGTATTACCCTATGTTTAAGGCAATAAATAAGTCTAAGTTTTTCTAGTCTATAAGTATTTTCTAGGGTTCCTAATTTGGGTATAGGCAATTGTTTATTTGTTAATTAGATAAATTGTTAATGATCAAATAAATAAAAGAAATTAGAAAGATAAATAAATAAAAGACTTTTTGTAAAATTTTGATTAAGGATGGTTATATTATAATGTTATAGATTTGAAAATAATTTTTGTAAAATTATTTTCTTAGTAATTGAATATTTAGTATATTTATATTTATTTGTCAAAATATAGTATTAATGTCTAAAATATTAAAATTCATAAAGCTTCAAATTAAAATTTATATTTCTGTTCTAAATGAACAAAAATAATTTATGTAAACTTTTGATGTAAAAAAAAATGGAAAATGAATTTATTATGAATTATTTATGATTAAAATGGTAAAAATTAATTAAAAATATTGAATAAACGTTTTTTTGAAATAAAAGTTTATTCCTGTAATATTTATTGATTCCTAAGTTCAAAATAATTTTTGTGGAATTTTATAAAATTGTTTAGATATTTTTATAGAATTTTCAATTTATAATTGAAAAAACTTGTAATATATTTTATATATATTAAATAAATGATTTTTGAAAACTAAAAATTGTATAATAAAGTTTACCATTTGAATAGCATAAAATAAATTTTATAGGATTTATAAAGTTGTTTTGGTATTTTAAAAGTATAATAAAAGTTTAGAATTAAAATATATGTTTAAATCTATTTAGAAATATGCTTTAAAAAATGTGGTGGTTGTGAGGATTGAACCCGTGCCAGAGGCGGTTCAAAGGATTAAATCACAAGTCAGCACCACCTGGGCTGACCCTAAGAACGTGTTTAATACGAAAAAGAAGTCATTTATACAGTAACAGTTTTGAACCTTCTTCCCCAAATAAACCCTAGATAATAATCCGATCAATTAACCCGTTACATGCTTTGATAATCCAATTAATCAGAGGGCTTTTAACCCTTAAACAATTATGCATCAAATGGCATTAAAAAACTTACGAATTGCTACAGGAATTGGAGGAGGAAATAGTGGCCGGAATAAGTATCTCCGGCGAACATAAGGGCCATGACTTGGACGCCTTACAACAGTATTTTAAGTGTGGTGTGGTTTCGTGCAAGGTTTATGGGTCTACTAGTGTGTTTTATTTATAACCGAGCTCAAAAACGCAAAGGTTTGACTTTTACAAGTCAAACCCGTGATTGTGGATCTTAATTACATGTTGATTGGGGATGTTTATGGCTATTAATTGTTGGTGGTGAGCTGTACGCGTATGATTTAAGGTTTATAGGAAGGAAAAGCGCGTATTAGTGGATTGGGTAAGTCACCGGAATTTCCGGGACTTACCATAAATTGTTCAGTCATTTGCAGAAAGGCAAGGAGAGGGAGAAAGGAGGAATGGGCTGGGTTCGTTGTTGGGCTCAGTGTGTTGGGCTATGGTTGGGCTCAACAGGGGTTTGGGCTCCAATTATGTTAGATTTAATTTAGAAAGTGATTTGATTTGGTGTGGGCTTGGTTATGGTTTTGGTTAAAATGTTTTAAGAACTTGTAGGTTATAAACTTTCCTAAGTCCGAAACATTATTATTATTATTATTATTATTATTATTATTATTCCAAAATAAATCATTACTAATTTTTTTTTAAAATATATAGTTTTATTAAGAAATGTTTTGTATTATAAGAAGTTACTAACTTTGATATGTCTAAAATTCGTGGGTATGATAAGTGGTTAGTATAAGGTCGTAAAATAAGTATGGAAATGAAATAAACGTGAAAAAAATATAGTAAAATTACATAATGTTACAGTTATTGTCGGAGATATATCTGTCAACGATGAAGGCAACCTAACACAATCGGAAATTTTTTTAAAAACTAGACAAAGCAAGGATCATCTATACATTCAGATTGCACCGAACTTGATTTTTAGGTAAGAACATTGTGGATAGTGATGAAACAACAGTGGAATTGGAATTGGAATTAATGTTAGGAATTGGAGTGGACAACGGTGGAATTAGAATTGGAATTGAATACTTAGAGATGACACAATCAGCTTTAGACTTCAAGCGGATCCCTTGAAGAAATTCTTCCTCCCTGTTACCAAACATGTCAAGAAATGATAATTTTCAAATATTGCAAATCAAGTATAACGAAGATTAATGTTGTATTTTTTTCGGAAGTAATGAATAAAAAAACTAAAAATAAAAACACTACAAAATATAAAAAAACAACAAAAATTAAAACTTTGATCGAAAACGCCTAGCTTTGGTCAAAGCTAGACGATTTGAATCAAAATATCAAGGACCTAGCTTTGGCCAAAGCTAAGTGCTTTGTGTGTGTGTGTGGGGGGGGGGGGGGCTATTTAAATAGAAGGTGGGGGTTTAATTGATTTGATTTGAGGGTTTAAATAGAAAGTGGGAGGTTTAATTAGAAACTTCCTATCAAAACCGAAAGCTTCAGGATATAAGGCTATGGGGTATGGGGTCGGGGAAGGGGTTCGGTGGGTGACATGGAGCCCTTTGCCGACGGGGAACACCGCCCCCCCCGATCGGTGCTCGGCAAAAACGGTGAAATCCCACCGATGGTGCCGTCCCACTTCCCAATGCATCTTTTTTGAACGTTGGGCCATAAAAGAACGTTGGAAGAGAGAGAGAGACAGATAGAAGGGTTTTAGAGAGAGAGAGAGGTAAGAGAGAGAGGCCGGATAAGATGGGTGGTGGTGGAGCTCCGGCGGCAGGTGGTGGTGGAGCTCCGGCGGCAGGTGTGCAGCGGGAGGCGGAGGGTGGTGGGATTGGTGCAGGTGGAGGCAGACGGTGGTGGGGTTGGTGGAGGTGGATGCGGAGGCGGACGGTGGTGGTGATGAAGATTGAAGAAGATGGTGATGAAGATTGAAGAAGATGGGTGAGAGAGAGAGAGGGTGAGGAAGATGAAGATGTGTGGGTCAGGTTGTTTTCTTTCTTTTTATTTTTAATTTTTTTTTTTTTTTTTTTTTGCAATTAAATAATGGAAGGGGAAGGGGGAACCATTTCCCTTAGAAGGGGGAAGAGAAGAGGGGAAATGATGTGGCGCTGACGTGGACAAGGGGGAGGGAAGGGGGATGGGTGACCACACCCCATAGCCTAATATAGTAATAATAATAATAATAATAATATAATAATAATAAATAATAAAATAATAATAAAGCAAGTGGTGAGTAAGAACACAATCCAAACGTCGGTCACAGGTACGGCCAAACTCTCTTTGTTTCTCTCTCATCATCACACATTCTCTCTCTCTTTCTGCAATCGCACAAATCTAGGTTCCCTACTTTACACCTCAATCTTTTCATCCCTTCCTTCCTTCCTCACAGATCCAAACAAACAAAGGTATCATCACATTATTCCCCTTTCTTTCTTTCTTTCTTTCTTTTGATCTAATTTCATCTGTCTTTCTTCCAATTTCCTTACATTATCATTTCCCTTCACTTTTTTTCATCAACTTCACGTTTTTATTATCTTTTAGGACTATTTAGTACATGGGTCTTTCAAATCTTTAAGTTTTAGTGTCATATGATCAACCTTGTTACTCAATTTAAAGATTTGGGTGTGTGTGTGTGTGTGGGGGGGGGGGGGGGGGTTAATTAGGGGTGTGGAATGTTAAGAAGGTTTGACTGGAAACTAGGTAGTTGACTTAATATTGTATGCTATTGAAATGAGTTAAATAAAGAGTGTTAATTTGTTATTGATGAGGCTTGCTAGACTGTTTGTGTAAAATATGCGCGGCCGTGTGATCGGCCGTTAGGACTTAGGAGCAGTGGCGGAGCTTGTAGCAAATTTCGTGGGGTCGAAAGTCACGGGACCCTTAAAACGGAGGGGCTGGAATCGATACGTATAAAGTTTTCGGACGAAACGCGTAAATTTACACTATTGAGCAAAAAATGGTAAGGGCCGGGCACCTCTCGGCCCCAACAAAGCTTCGCCTCTGCTTAGGAGATACTGTTAGTGTTAGATAAGATAGATTGCTGATATTGGGTTTAATGTTATAATGAAGAGTCATTTTTCGTAAGAATAATATGAAGTCGGTTGGGATTTTAGAGGTTTGTACTTTGTAGTAAGTTATAGTGATCAGTGATGTATGTGTAAAGTATTTTCAAGTGTGAGTGGCGCTGAAACGTAGTGGTAAGTTAGATGGATTCCTGAGATTGGGTTAAAGGTTATAGTGAATAGTCGGTTGTAGTTATGAATAACATGAAAGGGATTAGTTTGTGTTGTTATTATCTTACGCCTTCTGGTCTGTTGAGTTACAGTGATCAGTGCTAATGTGTGACGTATTGTCGAGAGTGAATGGCGGTGTGAGGCTTAGCGCAATGCACCTTTTGCGATTTATTGTCATTTTTTTTATAATCAAGTACGTGGCTTGGCACCTGATCAATTTAGTCAGTTTGTCATTTTGCTCAAAAGTCAAAGTATTGATACTTATAACTGCTTACATGTGTATACATATTATTCAACTTATATATAATAAATTCATAGTTTATTGTATGTTTACAGGTGTTTAGTCCATTAGCCCTTGTCCAAAGCTACATACATTTGCAGATTTTATCTTCAATATTCATCAGTTCTTTGATACCTTTCGGAAAGCGGTTATATTTCTTTTGCTATGCTTCAGTAGCCTTGTTTCTACAAGCATGTAAGCGCCAGCCACAGTGCAGTACATTGTTTTACTTATATTTAAAAATAAAGTTTATGTTATTATTGTTTATATTTTCTCTGATGGAATGTGTGAATCTCACAGGCTCGCTGCTGTCAGTCATTATCATGAATCGTAGGATGCTTGATCAGCACAGCAATGGGCATCTTCTTTACAACTTCTCAAGGGCCATTGCTAGCCCACTGTTTATTGCTTTTTTATCTTGTGAACAAATTCCATTGTCTTACTAGCGATGGTATGTCGATTTACGTAAATTAAAAACCATATAAAAGATAAAATTAACTAAATCTCTAAATCATATTGTTCTTGAAATTTGAATTGTAATATTTTTTTTCTTTATTTTTTCAGGTGAGGCTCTTGTTAATTTCCGAACAAGCATTATCAGTTCGGATGGCCTGCTTCGTCAGTGGCGACCCGAGGATCCTGATCCATGTGGATGGAAAGGCGTAACTTGTGATTTGAAAACCAAAAGAGTTGTATATCTGTAAGATATTAAAACCTTAATATTATCTTGAATGCATTAACTGCTTTTTTGTTAACCTTTTATTTAACATGGCTTTGTCGTTGCAAGTATTGTAATTTCTTCGGTCTCTTATATAACTTTTCAGGAATCTTTCAAATCACAAACTGAGTGGGCCCGTATCACCAGATATCGGAAAGCTAGATCGTTTACGATTTTTGTACGTGATTTCAACGCTCTTATCTTGCTATTTTCCATGTTTTTGCATGATTTTACAAATACTATAAAGTCGTTAATGATGCTAATGTCATGTGATGTAGAGATCTTCATTACAACAACTTTTATGGGGCAATTCCTCCAGAGTTAGGAAATTGTACAGAGTTGCAAGGATTGTAAGTACAGTAGTTTTACGTATTCACAACAAAATTAAAGTTTTCATTTTTTCTAACATCCTATCATGTAATTTATCTGTCAATTTAGTTCTGTGAAATGTGATATATATTTGTATATGTAATGTAGTAATGACATTATTTTTTGGACAGATTTTTGCAGAATAATTACTTCAGTGGATCTATTCCTACTGAATTAGGAAATCTTTCAAAGCTTCAAACATTGTAAGTTGTTATGTGTATGTTTTCTGTAATTTGATTAAGATAAATCTTCTTAATATACTCATGGTTTAAAAAAACGGGTGAGGCGTGCGCCTCAAGGCGATTCTATAAGAATACGAATCTGAGGCGGCGTCTCAGGGTTTTATTTTGTACGTGCGCCTCATGGGTTTTTGTTGTTTTGAACCTTTTGTGTCAATTTCAAGCATTGCATGTCTTTTTAATGTTTGTTTTTAATGTTTTTGATGAATTTGATGACGAAATGAGTTAGTATTTCATTTTTTATAAAATATATAATATTTATACTTATTTTTTAACTCCGCCTCGGGCTTATGCCTCGGTTCGCGTCGAGGCGTACACCTCGTGAGGCAAAGGGAAAACGCCTCGAGGCACAATTCCGTACTTTTAAACCTTGAATATACTCAAGAATGTCATCGGCATAATATTGATCAGCAATCTGCGCATGAACATTTAAGCAACTTTCAATTGATTTTTTGTTCAACAAACTTCTTAGTTACAGTGAGCAACATGTTGCTACACAAAATCAAGGGACACGTCACACGTTATTCCGTAAACTAATTGAGCTTTTGTTTCTGTTCGTCGCAGGGATGTCTCTAGCAACTCCCTTAGTGGAAGTATTCCAACGTCACTTGTATATCTGAATAACCTTTCAATTTTGTAAGCATCATATTAATATTTCTTGATTTTGTTATTAAATATTTTGTTAACTTATGTTCTTTCAACTTTTGAAGTAACGTCTCCAACAATTTTCTCGCCGGGCCAATCCCGTCTGATGGTGCTTTTGATAAATTTGAAGCCAACTCGTGAGTTCTAAGTTATCATTCCTTGCTTATTATAGTGTACGAGAGGCGAGCGCCTCAGGGCCAAAAAAGTCGCGCGCTTTTTAAAACCCATGATGCAACTTTAATATGATTTGTTGAAATTTATTGCAATTATTGGCTGGCTCAGTTTTCTTGGAAACCGTGGCTTGTGTGGGACCCATATCAGTCAATCCTGCAAAAACGATGGAGGTTCGCCGGGCTCACATCCTACAGGTCTGCTACAACTTTTTGCATGATATTGTACTCTAGTTTCTTTCTTATATTGAATTATTAACTTACATAACAAATAATAATAATAAATTCTTTTTCTCTTTATTTTGTTATAGGAAGTCAGAGCGTGAAGAAGAATTCCGGACGGTTACTTATCAGCGCTTCTGCTACTGTGGGTGCTTTGCTCCTTGTTGCACTTATGTGTTTCTGGGGTTGCTTTCTTTACAAGAAATTTGGTAAAAATGATGTCAAAGGTCTCGCGGTTGATGTCAGTGGAGGTGAGCTTTTATTTATTTTAACAATACTTTTATGGGTATGGTACAATATTTATTTATGAATTCAACCATGTTTTGATATAACGAACTATTATTGGTTAGGTGCATCGATTGTGATGTTTCATGGAGACTTGCCATATTCGTCAAAAGATATTTTAAAAAAATTGGAAACTTTGAATGAGGAGCATGTTATTGGCGCCGGAGGGTTTGGAACGGTATACAAACTGGCAATGGATGACGGGAATATATTCGCTTTGAAAAGAATTGTGAAACTGAACGAGGGATTTGATCGGTTCTTTGAGAGTGAGCTTCAAATTCTTGGAAGCATTAAGCATAGATATTTAGTGAATTTAAGAGGATATTGCAACTCGCCAACATCAAAGTTGTTACTCTATGATTACTTATCGGGTGGCAGTCTAGATGAAGCGCTTCATGGTAAATATAATTCATCTCTACCAATGCATCATATTTATGACAAATATTGTGTGGCTATGATTTTCTATAGTTTCTGACATAATCCTTTCCGTATCAAACGTTAAGCGGTTTTTAGTTAATTTTGTTTGATCAAGTAGTTTTACAAGGAGAAGGGATCATAAAAAAACTAATTACTATGGTATCATTTTGCAGAAAGGGCCGAGCTTTTAGATTGGGATGCTCGGCTTAACGTAATAATGGGAGCTGCAAAAGGACTGGCATATTTGCATCATGATTGTTCCCCTCGGATCATACACCGAGATATAAAGTCGAGTAACATTTTGCTTGATGGAAATTTTGAGGCTCGAGTTTCAGACTTCGGACTTGCAAAGTTGTTAGAAGATGAAGAATCTCACATCACAACCATTGTTGCTGGAACTTTTGGATACCTGGCGCCAGGTAGGATCATACAATATGGTCACATGTTTCATACTATTTTTGAAACATTCACTGATCGGCAAGCGTTCAGTAACAGTATTCTAATTTTGTATGATACTTATTTCTTATAAAATTTGTTACAGAGTATATGCAGAGTGGTAGAGCAACAGAGAAGACCGACGTTTATAGTTTTGGAGTACTTGTGCTTGAAGTTATAAGTGGGAAGAGGCCGACTGATGCATCATATATCGAGAAAGGCCTAAATATTGTTGGCTGGGTACGTCTCTTTCTTTTATTAAATATTACACAATAGGAATTTAAATTGTTGTAACCACACATACAAAGATGCCAAAAACTTCAGTTATGCTAAAGTCTTCTGGTTCAAAATTTCTTGGTAACAACTTGGTTTTAAAAAGTGCAAGCGCGAAGCGCATCTAGGTGCCAATCTGTGCGCCTTATGTAACACTAGGCAAGCATCGTACGAAAAGCGCATGAAAAGCGCACTTTTTTGGCCAAAAAAGCGCACTTTTCGTACACGGGGTGTTTTTGTGCTAAAAATTGTTATACACGTAGCTAAATATGTTGTACATTTAAGTTAAATCATCTATAAACCTTATTTGTATCTATATTTTGGGTAAATGATGCTAAAAACCTATAACATATATAAAAAAAAATATATATTCGCCTTGTGCCTCGCGTACAAAAAGCCCACCGCTTTTGCGCTTTGCGCCTCGGTTTTAGATCTCGTCGCTTTTGTGCGCTTCGCCCTTTTTAAAACCAAGGGTAACAAGCATAATGAACATACGTACGTACGTATACACTTGTGATACTTTTGGTATGGGTCAAAACATGTTTATTTACCAATAAACTTTCTTGTAAGTAAATAGCTTTATAAAATTTATATATTAAAAATCGCAATCCAGTTTTTTATTATTAAAATGACTAGGAGGTTTTATGCGTTAAAAAATACACTTTTGGCGACGTTTGATCCTTTTTCTTTGACATATATTTTTCATTGATTATTTACAAATAAAATATTTCTTAAATCTAGGTAAATTGAACTATTGCAACTATATAATCTTCGTTTTATTTTCCAGTTAAATTATTTAATAACGGAGGATAGGCAACGTGAGATAATTGACGTGAACTGTGAGGGAGTCGAGTCAGCAACCCTAGATGCGGTGCTTTCACTCGCAATTCAATGCGTGTCATCATCTCCAGAAGAACGACCCACCATGCACCGCGTGGTTCAAACCCTTGAATCAGAGATTATGACTCCATGTCCAAGTGACTTTTATGATTCCAGTTCCGAATAGGTACGACTTTCACCGTAATCAAAACAGGTTTATGTTTTATATAATGCCACCCGCTACACTAGTTGCACAATGAAGAATCTTGGCAAGAACAGGGTTAAGAACTTCAAATCGGTCTGCCAATTGCTTAATACTTTGAGCAGATCGTTGGTAAGGTCTAAAAAATCTTGCCTTTTGTAATCTTTGCACAATCTGGTCATGATTTGGAAGAATAATCTTCTATAAGTTTGTTTCTTTATTTATGCTCGATTTTCTTGCCTGTGATTTTTTTTCTTTCTTGCCTTGTCATATTGAGATAACGGGGCATCCTTGTTGCTGCGCCTTTTCGTCCCCGAATGTATATTGATGCTAGTTTTAACTTATTTTATGTCGCTTTATATCGTTCATGCCATTTTTGTATCATATGTTTCTTGCTTTGATCGACATTGAGAAGTTCGTTTCACGTTGAGTTGTATTATGTTGTGTTTGGTATTTTTGTAATCCGACTTAAAATGCGTTGTAATGAGCATTCTTAGCGTTAGCGACATGTAAAAATCAAACTATTTACCAAAATAATCCAACCAGTGCCCATGGGCATCTTAAGAGGGTAGGCAACGGTCGAGGGACCATGTCCTAGAGTGGTTTTTTTCCTCGTTTAGATATTGTAGGTCGATTAACATGTATAAAAAGATATGAAGTTGGTAATTTCGTATTCTAGAGAGGGCTTGATACGCCGATAACCTAATTACAAACCACAACTATGAGAAAGATATATTATATATAGAGTATAGAGTAAAAAGAGTTGATCTAACAACTTTGCTTCTATGAATGCTAGGAGAGTCGCACCATTCATTTAAACAGTTATCGCCCGACTAATAAGTTTTGTTTATATAAGATGGCCCTGTGAGTGTTTGTATGAATATGTAGCACCACTCTGGAATAGCTCACTACGCTTACCTCTACCACGTTGAAAACAAGCGCATGTGATCTTCTGAACTATGAAGTTTCGGTTCCTTTGTAGGTTTTGATGTTGGACACTTTTTTGCTACTAGTATTTAAAGTTTGTTATTCATGGGAAAAATGGCGTTTGTATGGTTGGGCAAGGACGTAAGTCGTAAGGTCATCGAATTGCCTTTGGAGTTGACTAAAGTCAGGCTGATGTTAGTTGTATCGATGTTCAACTAACGCGGATTGTCCATTGAGACTCATTAGGCTTATCGGTGAAAATGGGACCCTGGTTAAATTTGGTATTGGCCCCTGAGGGACTCATAACCGTTCTCGTGACTGGAAAGTTTGAGAAACTAATGGGAGAGGTGAAGGGATTTTGTTCGCACTACTAGGCAAGGAGGCAATGCGGCTTCCATTATCAGTGACTCGTCATCGACAGACTAAGGCATGTAATAGTTCAACACTAGTGGCGGCTAGTAGTTGCTTCTGTCACTTGTTCGATGGGCGATGGTAGCATTGTCTGGCATTGTGAGACTGGCAGTGAAAACGACGTGGAAAATCATGAAATAAACTGTGATGGTTTCTATGACGGTCGGCCCACAGATGACTCTAAATGTTGCACCGGATTTCAACTATGGGATCGCCGAGTCTATTTGGGCATATGCACACGACACACAGTTGATCTCTTTAGGGGTGTTGTGGTCCATGACCTGACTTCGACGTGAGAATCAGTATTTAGCATATCATATGTTAGGTGTGGTTATCGAGTGACTAAATTTTAATGCTAGGAGATATTTATACATATATGGTTGTGAGTGATATAAAATTTCAATGCTAGGATATAATGTAATAGTGGGTGGTGGTTGTCACCGTATCTATATGTATAGTGTTTGGGTGAGTGCTGCTTGTCTAGGGGGTGTGTTGGCCTGGACAATATTACATTAAGTGTCCTGTCGTCCGACTTTGATACTGCAGTCATATCATTAACCTGACGATATTGACGGTCCCAACCCTATGGACAGTACTAATGATTGATGATATATCCGGACCCTATAGACGATATCAATGACCAAAACTTATGGATGATATATGACCCGAACCTATGGACGAAATGGATGATCCAGACCTAGAGGGGTAGCCCACGCTATGTAACATCGCAAAATTTTCCCCAAAATTTTAATACATAAAAAGCCCTTATATATATATATATTTTTTTTTATTACACCTTTATCATTAATATTATACAAATGTGCCTAAGTCTTTATTTATCCTAACTCACAACTTATATACATACATAAATGTATATAAATAATAATAATAATAATAATAATATGATTCTAAATTCTTTTTTTTTTCACATACAAGATTTTTTTTTTTTTTTAAATAAAGCCTTGAGTCAAATAGTCAAAGTCCTAGTCAAAGTCTTAGTCAAACAGTCAAAGTCTTAGTCAAATAGTCAATTCATCATAAAACCTTACTTTATGGTGTTGACCAATTTTAATGGCTAATTGACTCCAAAACTAGTATAAAACCCACCTATGACCCATTACATTTTGCACCTCTAAATCGATTGTTTCAATTCGATTAAACTCTCCCTCATACCTTTCTTCTAGAGTATATTACTTTTACATTTGAAGCTTTGATTATAAGCTCTTGCAATTGGCGAATTGGAAGCTTGATATTCTTTCTTTTTCGTTTATTTCTTCAATTTGGACTAGCTACGTTGTTGAGTCTTTGGGATTCGCCTCGCATACATTCACAACACATTATTCTATTTTTTTTTACGAGACATAACATTTTGCTAAGGTGAGTTTTACATAGCCCCTTTTCTATTTATCACCATTTTGGGGTGAAACATGTTACAACAATATTTATGCAATTCAATCATCAATGTGTCTATGTGTATTTCTATGTTGCATTATGTCTTGAACATGACTAGGGTAAGCACAATTCTAGCATAAACATTCATCAACCAAACGGTATACATTGATAGATCTATTGGACTGACAATCCCACCCGGATACGTGCCTCCTACAAAGGTTACGTGGGTGTTTGTTACTGCAATATAAACGAGTGAACCATGAGCGTATGGGATGTACCATAATACAACAGTCACAATGGTTGATTATGCACTCGATTTACTTCTAGTATGTTTTCACATATGGACTAGATTGCCATGACACATGAATTGCACAACAATTTTATTCGATTATCAAAACCTATGTAATTCTCACCAACTTTTGTTGACCCAAAATATTTTCAACTTAACATGTTTCAGGTTCTAATTGCTTGAAGATTTGAATTGATGCTTGAAGATGTTTGCATAGTTTTATTCAATTTGATGTACAAGTTCTTAGAACAATTGTATGTAACTTATTTAAATTATTTAATGAAATTTATTATTTACCATGAGCTACTGAACAATCATCAATACGTGACATCCTGATGTTTTCGCCATCGGTTGGGGTGTTACAGATTGGTATCAGAGCCATGGTTATAGGGAATTAGGTTATTAGAAAATAATCTAGTCTATAACCATAGGATTATAACCAGTATTTGCTTCTTTTACTTGCCATTCTCTATCTCCCTCCTACTTCTTATCCCTACTTTCATCCTTACAAGAAGGTTGCTCTCCACCATTGGATCTACTCTTAGACTAATAGGACAAAATCCTCAGGTTTAGCCTGAACCACCTTGAGATTTCGTCGAAGTTCTAGATTTTAATAACGAACACGTGCAATCTGGAAGGGTGAACGCCTGTATTCTGAGTCTTCTGTCTAGGCTGGCATTGCGCATATATCCCAATCAGACGAGGGACCCGGATGCCTACCTGGGAATTCTCGGGATGAGTGTTCACTTATAGGCTAAAGCATGTCTTCATATGTTATTAGAATTTAGAATCTTTGATAAGTCAACGTTTTCGTTTATTCGTTTTAATTAAATGAATAAATGATTACATTCCTTATATTACCTCATTGTCCTTCATTCAACCCATATCTTATTGAACATTCATTACCCAAATCACTTCCGTAACCAATGCCCTAAACTAAACAGAGATCAAGATCCTCCAGCTACCTAACCGCAAGTCTCACCATTTGACTATTGGTTGCTTTTATTCTATGTATTGACGCTATTTGATTCAAGTAATAAAATATTTGTCTGAGAGTTGTTACATGGTGCATGATTGTTTGAATGTGAACTAATTATATAAATCTATACAACTACAACTCATATATTGTGCTTGTTATACTTGCTTGCATAAACATGTTATCAATTTGCAACCTATGTGTATAATAAATGCTGCACTTAATAGAGGTCATCATGCCTTTTCAACAGTCGGGAGAGGCCCTACAACCTGCTCCACGACTGGTGGAGGCTATCGAACCTACTCAACGATTGGTAGAGGTCATTATGCCTTTTCAACAGTCGGGAGAGGCCCTACAACCTACTCCACGACTGGTGGAGGCTATCGGACCTGCTCAACAATCGGTGGAGATATAGAAGGACGCAAAACTTTAATGAAGGTAAATTGGTGATTGCGGTCCGGAACGTAATCATGAATTTACAGGTACGTTAAGGTAGTGTGAAATTCTATCAAGGTTTTCAGTAAATAACCAATTATAAACTCTAGTTACCTGGTAGTTCATTTAGTCTTTCTATAGTCAATCAACTCATGCATTTCTTTTAGGAGTCTTAAAACTTAAGATTCTTATTCTCCTTGCTATTTCAGATGAACCAAATCCAACCCTTAAAACTCACACATATCAAAACTCTTACCCAAATTATTCGAAATAGTTTATTCTGTTACCTATAAATTTATGTCATGCCTTAACTCGAAACTTCCCAAACCACCCTTGTCCTAATTTCTACCCAATCACCTTCAACCCTGTGTTTTCAATAAACTTCGGGACGAAGTTTCCTAAAAGTAGGGGAGACTGTAACATCGCAAAATTTTCCCCAAAATTTTAATACATAAAAAGCCCTTATATATATTATATATATATATATATATTTTTATTACACCTTTATCATTAATATTATACAAATGCGCCTAAGTCTTTATTTATCCTAACTCACAACTTATATACATACATAAATGTATATAAATAATAATAATAATAATAATAATAATAATAATATGATTCTAAATTCTTTTTTTTTTCACATACAAGATTTTTTTTTTTTTTTTTAAATAAAGCCTTGAGTCAAATAGTCAAAGTCCTAGTCAAAGTCTTAGTCAAACAGTCAAAGTCTTAGTCAAATAGTCAATTCATCATAAAACCTTACTTTATGGTGTTGACCAATTTTAATGGCTAATTGACTCCAAAATAGTATAAAAACCCACCTATGACCCATTACATTTTGCACCTCTAAATCGATTGTTTCAATTCGATTAAACTCTCCCTCATACCTTTCTTCTAGAGTATATTACTTTTACATTTGAAGCTTTGATTATAAGCTCTTGCAATTGGCGAATTGGAAGCTTGATATTCTTTCTTTTTCGTTTATTTCTTCAATTTGGACTAGCTACGTTGTTGAGTCTTTGGGATTCGCCTCGCATACATTCACAACACATTATTCTATTTTTTTTTACGAGACATAACATTTTGCTAAGGTGAGTTTTACATAGCCCCTTTTCTATTTATCACCATTTTTGGGGTGAAACATGTTACAACAATATTTATGCAATTCAATCATCAATGTGTCTATGTGTATTTCTATGTTGCATTATGTCTTGAACATGACTAGGGTAAGCACAATTCTAGCATAAACATTCATCAACCAAACGGTATACATTGATAGATCTATTGGACTGACAATCCCACCCGGATACGTGCCTCCTACAAAGGTTACGTGGGTGTTTGTTACTGCAATATAAACGAGTGAACCATGAGCGTATGGGATGTACCATAATACAACAGTCACAATGGTTGATTATGCACTCGATTTACTTCTAGTATGTTTTCACATATGGACTAGATTGCCATGACACATGAATTGCACAACAATTTTATTCGATTATCAAAACCTATGTAATTCTCACCAACTTTTGTTGACCCAAAATATTTTCAACTTAACATGTTTCAGGTTCTAATTGCTTGAAGATTTGAATTGATGCTTGAAGATGTTTGCATAGTTTTATTCAATTTGATGTACAAGTTCTTAGAACAATTGTATGTAACTTATTTAAATTATTTAATGAAATTTATTATTTACCATGAGCTACTGAACAATCATCAATACGTGACATCCTGATGTTTCCGCCATCGGTTGGGGTGTTACAGATAGACTGTAACATCGCAAAATTTTCCCCAAAATTTTAATACATAAAAAGCCCTTATATATATATATATATTTTTTTTTATTACACCTTTATCATTAATATTATACAAATGTGCCTAAGTCTTTATTTATCCTAACTCACAACTTATATACATACATAAATGTATATAAATAATAATAATAATAATAATAATATGATTCTAAATTCTTTTTTTTCACATACAAGATTTTTTTTTTTTTAAATAAAGCCTTGAGTCAAATAGTCAAAGTCCTAGTCAAAGTCTTAGTCAAACAGTCAAAGTCTTAGTCAAATAGTCAATTCATCATAAAACCTTACTTTATGGTGTTGACCAATTTTAATGGCTAATTGACTCCAAAACTAGTATAAAAACCCACCTATGACCCATTACATTTTGCACCTCTAAATCGATTGTTTCAATTCGATTAAACTCTCCCTCATACCTTTCTTCTAGAGTATATTACTTTTACATTTGAAGCTTTGATTATAAGCTCTTGCAATTGGCGAATTGGAAGCTTGATATTCTTTCTTTTTCGTTTATTTCTTCAATTTGGACTAGCTACGTTGTTGAGTCTTTGGGATTCGCCACTGCCTGATTGACCATACTGAAGATCCAAACCGTATGGATGATACTGACGATCAGAACCTTGCGAACAGACCTCCGTTATCATTCTTGATTTGGCTTAAAATTCTATTTGAGGTATATGAGTTGAGCTCAACTTGGCTCCAACTGTCTCATATTGGGATTTGTATATAGCAGGCGGTCCACGGACATCTTGGAATCTTTGGTGGCCTTACAGCTACGTGGTCCGCAGCGGCCCACAAACAGCTCAGATACCATGAGACCACCAGAGCAATAGCAACTTGAAGCCAATGTTGCTTTCTGTAACAATGAGGTGGTCCATGGTCACCCAAAAGTTTCACACACACACCAAGTTTCATAAAAGACCACATTCAAATGTTATAAAACTAACACACATGTAAACTTAAACTTGAATTAAAAGTCCCATACGCTCGTTATAACTTTATACTTGAAATTCGACTCTATAGCCTAAGATAAAAGAAGTACTAAGACTAATATAAGTAATGAACCCTGTTCAAAGGCTCGGTTAACAGACCAAACAGGAAGTAATTGAGCTCAAGGTGTCACGTTACTGCCTCTTAGGTGTCCATGGAAATCGCTTCAGGAAGGCGAAGCAGTTTATGAGGTGACATCGGGGACTTGGGCTTAAGAGGAGGCCCGGTTAATCTGTTGCTGCTGCTGTTCTCTTTCGGGATTCCTAGGCCCGTAATTCCGAGTACTTTTCTGACTTCATTTGCCAACTCTATGACCATGTCATCTTCATGTCCTGCTCAAGAGAGAATAAAAGGTTCAATATGCTTAAAAGACGAGAGTAGGAATTTCTGACACGAGACGAAAATAATCAAGTTTTGGGCTGCCATATGTAACTTTTTTTTAATGAACTGTGTTGTATTCTGGTTGACATATGTTTAATTAAACGGGTTGTGATTGACCTGTTTAACCCGCTTAATCAAACTCGTACGCCTGTCAAAGTGTCAACCCTATACGACCCGTTTAACCCTTTTATACAACCCACCAACCCAAATAACACGGTTACAACTTGATTACCATCCATCAACCCGTTTGACCGGTTTGATGGTGACGTCGTCGTTTCTTGTTTAGTCAATGATGTCCATCAAGGATGATAAGCAAGAATCTTACAAGGCAATTAAGTAATTTCATATAAGAAATATGCCAAAAGGCGACGTCGCTATTATAGAATAACGCATTTTCGTGAAACACAGATTAGGAACCATGTGGGGTAAGTAATTCCAAAACAGAAATATGCCCAGAAAACGACTACCACGTTATCGATATGCTTGAAAGGACCATAGTGGATGCGTAGATATGGTGAACAAAAATAGCGAAGTAGTTATAACCTACCAATATCAAACATTGCCTTCTCCAACGAGAAAACATAGTCTCGGTTGTTTCCACACGGGCCAAAAGCAGTAGCTATTTGACTGAAAATGTAAACCAATGAAAATCAGTACAATCAAAGGTTTGGATTAGCTTTATATAAGACGAAAAAAAAAAAAAAAAAACATGATGGTCAAGTATGTTACTTTGCCATATCCTCCAACGGTGCAGGCCCGAGGTAGTACTTATTCGATTCCTTGTCTGGAGTTGACGTGAATCTGTAACAAGTAAAACATTCTTGTTATTTAAATGTTTTCTATGGATATTATATCCAATTGCGGAATCAGGGGCGAAGCTTGGTTTTTGAATCCGGAGGGGCCGGACTCAAATTTTTTTGATCGGTAGTGGTAAATCAGCCGGGGGGGGGGGGGGTGCTCTGGCCCAACATATCCTTCGCCCCTGTGCGGAATATAGACAAAATAAAGTTGAAGAGGAAAGCAGTATAAAAGATGATATTTTGGCTTACACTATAACTCCTGATAAAGTAGGCTCTTCGATCTCCCCATCCTGAATCAAGCGTTAACAAAATCAGCTCTCGGGTCTTTTATTGAACATGTTGATTTGCATCAGGGAGAAAATTATTATTTACCTTGAAAAAGTCTACAGCAGTCTTCTGATCATACTCGCATTCTCTGTTCTCTAAATACTGAAATCAACAAGAAACACCACCATTATTTAGTGCGCAAATATGACATGCGAATCAACAATACGGTGAGCTGCAGCCAACTCATGGGTCAATCCAAATCAACACACGAGTATGACAACTCAGCCTCTTAAAAATTTTAACTGTATTATCTGGAAAGGACTTATGTGTAAGGTTGAATATGATTCTGTACGCACGCGCCCATAAAAACGAAATTATCACAATACATACCGCCATTGCCAATCTTTCCTTCTCTTCATCTCCTCTTACACAAAACACAGCACCCCACTGAAAGAAAAATCGGGTCTAAGAATTAGTAATTTCCTGTCAAATCAGAGATAAATGAACACAAAAATGTATTTTCCGTTACTTACACAAGTGGCTCCTTCCTTGTATTCAAGAGTGCAGGTTCTTGCAGGGTGCTCAGGCGTGCCTCTATGATCAATGCATGCTGTGATATAATGGTATGATTATTAATACTAGATTAACGCAGAGATGCATAAGGATAAAGGAAAACAAAAAGAAACGGATTAGGCAACTGCTTACCAAGATCAAACACACGGCGGTAATTCTTGATGTACCCAATCATTTTGTCATCATACTCGAACCCAGGGTTCCATACCAATGAGCCGTACCCGAACACCCAGAAAACCATGATTTTCAACTCTTCACAAACTACAACCTGTTGATGATTAATACATTAGGCATAGATTTCACAAAGGAGATTCGATAATCAACATATAAAGCATATTAGACCATATATACTTTCATGGAAAATAAATCAGTACAATCATGGAATCCCTAGAAAATGTACATATATACTTTCATAAAAAAATAAAAAAAACTGAAAGTTTTGAGTTAGACCATCTGTTGCGGGCCACGAGCGAGCAGACGCGCCTGTGCTCACTTGACCCCGTTGTGGCTAGGGGTGAGCACTGGCGCGACCTGTGCTCACTTTCTCCCGTTAAGGCACGCGAGCACCATCGTGTGTGCTCGCGCCAGGGCTGTTGCGGCTGGAGGTGAGCACCAGACTGAAACCTTGCTCGCAGCTCGCAACGGACAGTCTTAGGTGAAGATATAAACAGATATTTTCATAGCACAAAACAGATCTTTGTAACCTCTTGTGTATAAGTTCTCAAATCAATACAAAATGTTCTTTATATTTACATAATCTTGCGAACTGGACCGACTACAACACAGTTGGTTGATAAAAGATTTAACTTCATTGAAAAACATCTACTTGATTTAAATAAAAGATTGTTTTGACTTTTTAAAGTTCATTTATACCACTTTATATGAACTAGCTTCAAATAAAATATCAATAAACCATTGAACTTTTCCTCAAAAGTTAGCACTTGACTTTTATGTCAAAACAATATTATTTTCCATATACATGATTGATAAAGAAATGCCATAATATTAATCCACCTAGGGTTTATCCAAAAACAGTCCTTTTAAACAATATGAATCATATCTACTTGCAGGATACTAAGGCTGGTTGGTATGGAGGAGCCTCATCCTAGGGATAGTCCTCCACATCAGCCGCCACGTCAGCGTGAGGTAGGCTCATCAAGGGAGGGAAGGAGCAAGGGTGTGGGAGATGGACCTCCCTCCCTTTAAAAAAAAATGAATTTAGGCATGTGGTGGCTAGCCGGTTTCGTCTGGTGGTGGACGGTTTTGACGCAACGCACCCAAGGGTGGTGTTGCCGGGCCGGTCCCGGGGGACGAGCCCAACACCTCACAACCTAATATTCAATGATTTTTCATCACAACAACCACAAAAAATGCCTGAAACTTTCATGATTGACTTCAATAATTCCTCTAATAACAGTTTCTTTTTGTCATCATCCATAAATACATAAACAAACACCAAATCAATATTAACATTACTTCATAACAACAAGATTGACTGATAACTTCATTTTATACCATAAACATCAAATATACCAAAAAAAGCTACTTTAGAAAAAAAAACACCAAAAATCTATAAAATATCAGTATATTAGTCCAATTAGTGTTTATCCAAAAACAATACTTGCAAGTTGCAACAACCACAAAAATCTATAAAATATCACTATATACTTCAATAATTCAAAATAGAATCCCAAACAACTAAAGAACCATCAGATCTAGCAAATCCATTCTGATTCCTCATAAACCATATTTTTCTTCTTCTTCTTTTGTCATCATCCATAAATACAAAAAAAAAAAATACACCATATTTAATTAAATAGAGATGAACTCGGTGCAGGACTTCTACCAAAAGTACCAATCCTAAAAATCGTAAAAAAGTACTAGTACCAAAAGTGCTCGATCCTGTACCGGTACCGTATGATAAGGTAAAAGTTAAGTACAATAGCGTACCGGTACCGAAAGTACAAATCCCAAATGTAGTAAAAAATGGTTAACGGTACCAAACCGAGAGTACAAATCCCGAAAAACCCAAAAATGGTTACCAAAGGTAAAAAGTGAGTAAAAAGTTACAGCTCGGTACAAGGTAAAAGGTGAGTAAAATACTGGCACCAAAATAACGGATCCTGAATAGCCTGTTATGGTACCGAAAATGCTCGGCACTGTATATTTTAATATATTTTAATAGCACGGTATTTAAAGGTAAAAAGTCCGGTAATCCGTATCTAACAAAAAAGCATGATCCCTGAAAACGTAAAAAATAGGTGAAAAATAGGTACCGAAATTAAATCGGTAGGGTACATATCAACATAAAAGTGAAAAGAACGATTGAGTGGATACTTACGGAAATGAAAGAGGGAATTAGTGTAATAATGTGTAGGGATGAGAATGGACGGATGAGATTGATCGATCGTGAGATGAGATGAGAGAGAGAGAAGAGAAGATTAGGGTTCCGGCGACGGTGAAAGAGGAGGGTGGTAGGTGAGGGTAACGGTGACGGTGACGGTGACGCCTCTCTCTTTCAAGTTATCGCCAGATGGTAGGGGTGGTAAAGTGTAAGAAAGGGGGCTATTTATAGAAACTATTTACCATATACCCCTTTATTAAAGTTGAAACTTGTTTGTATGTATGTATGTGTCATGGATGGATGGATCATGGATGGATGTTGATGGATGTGGAGGAGGATGCATGCATGAGTCATCATTTTTTGCTTTGTTTGTTTAGTTTAAACTTTAATTAATAAAGTGGGATTACAATCTTGAGATCATTCCTATGAGAATATGGGTAATAGTCAATGTTTTTTAAGGAGCATTTTTCGTTACATCATCGTAATGCTCCTTCAAAGAATGTGTAATAGTTAACTATTTTTAGATGGTGTTTGGAATTGATTTTTCAAACAGATTATGCGTTTTGAAAAAGTAGGAGTGGAGCTGATTTTAGATTATTGCGTTTTAGTAACTCAAAAATCTATTTTCAAACTCAACCTCAAACACTAAAAAATGATTATTTGTGTTTTCAAAACGCAATAATCTAAAAATCCATTTCAAAACGCAATCCCAAACACCCCCTTAATGCCCTTTTAATCATTGCTTTCTTTATTTTTCTCCTCTTTGGGCATTATACTAGAAATGCCACTCTTTCTTCATGCCCCTATAATGCCCACGGGGGACGGTGTTAAGGGCGTTATCAAGCTCATTCATGCCCACATAATGCCCATTACACATGGTCTAAAGTTCTCAAAATTATTTTTTTTAACATTAACTTTTAGGAAAAAATACAGAAATCGTCCTTTATGTTTACATCGTTTTTCAGTGGATGTCCTTTAACTTCAAAAGTGATGAGAATCGTCCTTTATGTTGTAAAATATTGCAGCTGTCGTCCTTTAGGCCTAACCTAGTTAGTTTTTTTGGTTAAGTTTGGTCATATGGACCCACATGATAGCAAAATGACAGTTATGCCCTCATCTCTATCATCTTTTATCACCACCACCACTTACATTCTTCAATAACCCCCACTACCCCCACCACATCCACCACTAGGCCACACCACCACCTCTACCACCAACCTGCCACCACCACCAAAACCAATAAATAATCCCTAAAAAGAAGCCCAACAACAAAATGCCCAAATTGACACCATCAAAACCCTAACTCAATGAACACCATCTTCCCTAACCCCCACCTCCTTCTTCATGTCACAACCTCCTTCTTCTTCCTATCCCCAACTCGTCACAGTGCACCTCCCACCACACCACAGTCACAACCTCCTTCTTCTTCAAGTCCCCATAACAACTATAATTTGAAAGAAGAATGTTTAATCAAACTTACTGCTCAATCGGAATCATCATTATTATCGAATCATCAGGCCTGACTACGAAAACCCCAAACTGAACGAACACCGTCTGAACCCTAAACCGTCGTCGCCGTCACCTTAATCTTCTCTCTTTCTCTGCTTCTGTTTTCTGTTGTTTCCTCTCTCTTTCTCGTCTGTCGTTGCTTCTCTTTCTCCTTCTCTGCTCGATCTCTCTCTCAGCTCCATTCTTTCTCTCTAAACAGGAGCAACCCAGCTGGAGACCTCCCGGTCTCTTTCTCTTCCTCTAGTCAGTCTCTTTCTCTCTAGTTTCCTCTATGTGTGTCGTTTTGTGACACCCGGCAAATTCAGGTTAGTAACGTTGACTAAACTAGCAAGTCTACCTTAGCGAGTCATGCATATTACGTTCTTAACGGGGTCAGTCGAGTCGGTATGATGATTCTGGGAATCATCGGGAGTCGTTACGATGATCCGCGGGGTCATCGGGAGTCGGTCCATAACCATGTGTACCAGGATTGGTGATTCGTGGAATCGCCGGGTTTAATGCACACACGAGTCTCGAGTCCCGGGAATTGGTGAACGGATGTAAACGTGTTAGTTATCATGCATTATATGTTTGGAATCATTATGTGACTTATCGGTATGTGAATACGTGTTTATATGTGTTAAAATAGCGTTTAACGCGCCTAAAACCCAGCTTGGAGGATTTCAGGCGATTAGGATCTGGAAAAGGGCCTAATCGCCTATATATAGGCGAGTAGGAGAATGATAACAGGCGATTGGGACCTAATCGCCTGATGTAGCATGCGATTAGGCCCCAAATCGCATGACATGGGCTGCTAATCGCCTATACTGCAGAGTCCGGGTCAAAACACCTATAAATAGAACCATTAACTCCCCAAACACCTCTAGAACAACCCTAGCTGATCCCAAGCCACCCACACACCTTGAAACACCTCTGGAACTCATTTTGCTACAAAAATCACCATCTCCAAGCCTACACACCTTTCTTTAACAAAATCCAAGGTGTGTTCTTCATCCCTAACCTTTGTAAAGTTGTTATTTTGGTTCCCCAAAGGTCCAGACCTTGTTTTACTAAGTTTGTGTCCTTAAAAACCTTTCAAAAGAGTTCTAAACCAAGTCTACACCTTAATGCTTGTTATATGTGAAGTTTACATGCATATGTTGGTCTTCTTGGTGATTATAACATGATTGTTTCCATGATATGATTGTACTTCTGTTATGTAGAGATTATTAGGAAGGTTATCTTAGAGTTTGAGCCATTGTTGTTGTGTTTTGATGAAAATGTGTATTTTGACCCATTTGAGTGTTCTTGAAGATTTAGGATGATTATGGTATGATTGTTGATGCAATGTTGTTAGAATTCATACTAGGAAGATGTTAGATCAGAGGTTTGATGATTTGCAAGTTTGTAGAGATTGAAATCTGATTGTTTCCATTTAAGGAAAGATAAGGTTGGTTGGTGAAATCTAGTACTTTGCCATTTTAGGAAATAATTGCTTAGAACATGTTAGATCAGTGATATGTTGGGGGGTTTTTGCTTGGAATGGGTTGGTAAATGATTTAGGTTTGATATTGGGTGTTGTTGCATGTTTCGGATCTGATTTGGAGGGTTAAACGCGCGAAAATCCGTTACACAGCAGCAGCAGGCGATTAGGAATCCTAATCGCCTGATGCTGAAGGAGGCATGCATGAAGGCGATTAGGACCCTAATCGCCTGATATATCAGGCGATTGGGCCCCTAATCGCCAATAGACTGAAGCTACTCGCGTATTGACTTTCCTAATCGCGTGTACTGCTGTCGTAAACGGGTTTTGACATCCCGGAACATGATTTGACACCTAGGAACATGATAGGAACCCGGGATGCACCCAATGACTTAGTAAGGCGTGTTCGGACTTGATTATGCGTTAATCGGACATTATGCTAGACTAGGTGAACTATTGCGCGTATTAAGTGTTTAATTGCACATGTTGCATGATGTCTTGTATTTACCTAACACGTGGGACGTCGGGTCTTGTCTGGCACGGTCGGTTTAACAGTTAAAGATGTTTTCAAACGTTATGGTCACGGTCTGGACATTCGGGGACTGGTTAACTTGCGGGTTGTTAGTCCGGATACTTATACACATCTTATGATAGGTCGCCGCTATTTGGGGCTATCATAACATAATTACTTAACTGTTTTCAAGTAACGCAATCCGAGGTGAGTTTCACAGCCCCACTTTTACTGTCTTGCTTTCGGGGGAGAAACATGCTTTGTACAAACTATTTAAAGGTCATGTTATACTATGGGCACTTTATGTTACTATACGGCTTTTATGGAAAAGTCCCAGGGGGAAACCATGAATGTGCTGGAACGCACAACGGGGGAAATGTGGATAGATCTATTGGGCCTCACAAGCCCCACTCGACGGCGGGGCCGGGCGGGTGCATATTGTCTCTACCTATCGGGTTACCGAGGCATCGGTAGCCCAGTCATCTGGGCTGGTATCATCTTTTGGTTCATGTTTAGTAATGGGTTCCCAACCGTAGTAGTAAAAACACTTAACGTCTAGCTAACGTTCTTATGACATAGTATTAACGGGAATGATCTTTGTGAACTTGTGACAACACCTTATAAAAGAAAACCTGTGAACTCACCAGCATTATATGTTGACATCTTTTTGGCATGTTTTCTCAGGTCGCTAAGGTAGCAGTCAATGGGCTAGGCGCACGAAGTCATGCACAGCGTCTAATATTTTTGAAGCATATTAAAACAATGTTTTGTAAACAATGATATGTCTTTTGGTTGTAAACAAGAATGCTTCCGCTGCTGGTTTACAGCTCAAAGCATGATATTTTGGTTTTAAATATAATTATGAATGCATGTTTGTTGTATGTTTATTGTGATCGTTGACTGAGATCCTGGTGTGTCACGCGCCTCGCGGTAAAACCCTGCACGTGGAATTTGAGGGTGTGACACGTTTTATCAGAGAAAAGGGGTAGGGCTTGGGTGGTTTGTGTGTTTTTATAAGGAGGTGGAAGGTTATGGTGGGATAAGGTGGAGGCTTATGGTGAAATGTCAATTATGCCCTCATGTGCAAGGCACATGACCAAACTTAACTGAAAAAACTAACTAGGTTAGGTCTAAATGACGAGAGCTGCAATACTTTACAACATAAAAGACGATTCTCGTCAATTTTGAAGTTAAAGGACATCTACTGAAAAACGATGTAAATATAAAGGACGATTTCTGTAATTTTTCCTAACTTTTATTTAATGTCACGTAGGTAAAAATGTCATCATTTTTGCCCACGGTAAAAATGCCACATCATTAAAAACACTAAAAAAGTTAGTATATGGTTAGTTTATGGGTGATATAATAAACAATGTGTTAAGTTGGGAGTATTTATACATACAATAAGACGGACACGTTGAGTTAACTTGTTATTACATACAAATTGTTTATTTATAGAACGTTAATGAATTGTCTTTGCTTTTGGCTAGGTTTTTGCTAATGTTTTAATGAAATTCGCTGTTAAAAAATATGTAAAAACAAAGTTTGGTTTCTTGATTAAAAATTCTCTTTTGAACGGTAAATGTTACGCAATGTTTACTCCTAAATTACACCTAATCTATCCTATATCACGAATTGAACCCTGGTCTATCTCTAAGAGGTACAAAGCCTCGACTCTCCAACCAAAGCCGGAATTACTGGTTGAAATAATTTATTAGGTAGGTTTGTTTTAGGTTTACCAATTCATTAATGATATATAATATAATATAATATTATTTAAACTAACTTGTTATACATTCATGAGGAGTTACAAAACAGACCAAGATGGCAAGATTTATCGTTAAAGTTAACATGAGGTATGATGTGCATGCATGTCACCCATAGATGGGTAGATTCAGTGAACCTGGACATTCATGTGTCAACTCTCGTTACAAATAATTAATTATAAGTAAACTTATACATATAGATATTATAATCTCTAAAATAGATTAAAAAAAAAAAAAATTACCCCTTATGGTATTACAACCCTATCAAAGTATCAATGAGACAAAGTAAAACATACATCCTCATATGCATCTCTTTCTCATAGTTTACTTTCATCTATATCTATATATATATATATATATATATATATATATATATATATATATATATATATATAGGGGAAAGTTATTTTGAGAACACCTATATTTCGTGCGAACCGTGAGAACGGCATCTAAAATCATTCAAATTCAAAATTTCTTTTTACACTTGTCTTTATTACTAAAATACAATCCCCAAAACACAATTTACGCGTAAAAATTCAAACGTATACGAAAATAATTTGTTTTTACACATGTGTAAATTTGCTGTTTATACATGTGTAAACTGTTTCATTTACACATGTGTAAAAAGTTAATTTGAAAGTGTTTTTACAAGAAAAGATGGATTATTTGAAAAGAAAATTCATTTATTAATGTTGTATTTTGATTATAATGGGATTTGTATAAAAAAAATTGATTTTGATTGATTTTTGTACTTGTTCTCACGGTTCTCACAATATTTAGCGTTCTCAAGATAACCATCCCCTATATATATATATATATATATATATATATATATATCTATACTTATAATAAACCAAAGCCATTTTAATGACATGTCACTTAAAGAGGGTATTCTCTTCATTGAGTGTGCCATGTGTCATCCTATGTGGCAAGGCCTTTATTTTAGGAAAATAATAATTTAAAATTTAAAAACAAAATTAGATTTTTATCTCTAATGTTTTCTCCCACAACTTTTAAACGTTAATATCTTTTATATACGAGATTTTTTAAAGAAAAAAATTACACCAAATTAACGAGCGTTTTATTATCTTTCTAACGGGTACCATAGTGCTATATAAAAAACGGAGAAAAAACAACTATTTTTTTTGTAACCGGACAGGTATTGTGTCAGGTTTGAAATTAGTTTAAAAAAAAACTGTGGGTTTGGGTCGGGCCTGGGATTAGGTGATACCCGACCCAATTACCCTTTTTTTTATATTAGAATATGATAACTTATGGCAGAGATTTGTTTAATAATAATAATAATATTCATTAATCATATATTGGCAGATGCCATTTTCATATTTTAGATATTTCTAATTTTATTCACTTTACTTAGATTTCTCAACCCGGGACGCTCCCGGGGTATAAACTAGTATATATATATATATATATATATTGCAAAGAGATTAATCCTACATGTCATACTCTTATGCAATCTCTCCTTTAAGAGATGCCACATAGGATGTGATGTGGCAACTATAAACCAATTAAAAAAAAGAAATAAATATGATTTAACCTAATCTATTATAATCTTTAACCTAATCTATTAAATACATAATCTACTAAATCTAAATATTAAACCTTTATTATTTTATCTCTCGTGTTTCATCCCATAACTTTTAAACGTTAATATCTTTTATATACGAGATTTTTTAAAGAAAAAAATTACATCAAATTAACGAGCGTTTTATTATCTTTCCAAAGAGTACCATAGTGCTATATAAAAATTGGAGAAAAAAATGACTATTTTTTGTAACCCGACAGATATTGTGTCGGGTTTGGGATTAGTTTAAAAAAAAATTGTGGGTTTGGGTCGGGTCTGGTGATACCCGACCCGATTACCCGAAACAACATACCCAAATACCCGATCATATACCAATGAATTTTTTAACGCATCACATAACCCTTAGACTAATGCGTTCGATATTTCAATAATTAACTTTTTTTTTTCTTATTTCATGTTAGTTATTTTTAGAATAATCGATTACAAACTTCCGAATTCATTTGTAATGACACTAGGTTTATACCCGGCGTAGAAATTCGTTTTTTTTATATTTGAATATGATAACTTATGGCAGAGATTTTTTTTAAAATAATAATGATAATAAATATAATAATAATAATATATTTTATTATGTTATATTAGATATTTCAACCCGGGACGCTCCCGGGATAAAAACTAGTAACACATATATAACACGTTATTAGTACAAAAGGCACATCTCAAAAAATGTAATTTCATTTCCGAAGTCTCGTTTCACTACAAGTTTTATTGTGTTTTCGTTGATAGTAATTCCGGTTATTTGTTATAATTATGACGGCCACACAACTGGAATGTATCATACGCATCACTCTTAAGACCAATTTAGCCTTGTAACAAATTGAACCTTGATTTCATTAGGAATTTATGTAATGGTTACTCCAATCCAACTTGGGGACATATTTTTGGCGTTTGCTTTAAATCTAGCTGGGGAGAGGAGGGCCGCACCATTGAAAGGTACGTTGTTACCATCGGTCTTTTCTCTAAATCAAACAACGCCCACACCACCTGGTCTAGTCGATCAAGTTGCCATCAAATCCGTAAGCCTAGTCGTAAATGATGTAACAAAACCAAGCTTTAATGTTGGATATTAATCACCTTTTGGTGGAATATTTTCGTTTGGATAAAAGTTCCTGTTCCTGCAAACTTTGGGTCCCTCAACGAGGTTTTCAAGATGCTAGCTGAATGCCCGGGCGCGAGGAGATGGAAAAGAACAGTTCATACAGTTGCAATGGCAACAGTCTGGAGATTGTGGTTCGCTCGAAACTCGAAGATCTTTAAAGATGACTTCATTCCGGTTTCGAAGATTGTGGAGCTGATAAAGGAAGACGCCTATATTTGGATCACTCAACGTGCGCACCGACAGTCCATTTCCTGGGAAAAATGGTCCTCCTTTGATGTTATAGATCTGCTGTAACGGCCTCTGCGCAGGCTCGTTTTTTCTTTGACTTCGTTGTTGTCGTTTTGTACTGTTTTCCAGTTTCTTGCTGGGCCCTCTATATATATATATATAGGTTTAGGATCCTGTACAAAGTACATTTTTCGTGAGAAGTGTGAGAAAGACTAAGAATTGACATGTAGACATCATGTTTTGGATTTAGGAATGATGTTTTAGGTTTTTTTAACTTGAAAAACACCAAACACAACAATCTAAAACACAATACAATGTATTATAGTCATTAAATTTAAAAAACAGTTAAAACACACTACTTAACGCTTAAAACACACTGCTAATGTTCTTAGCATGGTGTTTTAAGTTTTAAGTCAAAAATACATTGTTTTCGGTTTTTAATTGTTATGTTTGGTGTTTTTATAGGCAAAACAATCCATAACATCACGACTAAGTTCAAAAAATGATGCCTAAGTATCAATTTTTAATACTTCTCACACTTCTCACAAAAAAACCACTTTGTACACGATCTTGACCCTATATATATATATATATATGGGTTGGGTTATTTTGAGAACTCACTTGAGTTGTGAGAACCATAGGAACTCATCTGGACCATTGATCTTGATGATCTAATGGTTGAGATCAAAAGTTAGGACTTTTTGTCTTGACTTGGTTAATAAGTATTTTTTTTAATCTAATAAAGTACATTAAGGGGTATTAAGGTAAAAACACCATGTGAGAGAAATAATTAATATAAATATCATTTAATTTTTTATTCTATTATTAAAAAATTCATTATTAAAAGTTTCATTTTATTTTTTTAAGTAAATTACTTTTAAAAAAACAAATTGTAGATTCTGTAATATACAACACTTTTTAAAAATATTCATTTTTTTAACTTTATTTCATTTAATTTTTATTTCGTTATTAAAAAAGTTCATTTTTTTACTTTATTTTATTTTTTTTAATTAATTTAGTTTTTTTTTAAATTTTCATAATTTTGGTATGATTTACACTGGTTTACACCAGTGTAAAACTCGCATACACAAACTCTTATAAAAATTACGCTGGTGTAAATAATTACACCAGTGTAAACTGGCATACACAAACTTTTAGAAAAATTACACTGGTGTAAAAAACCAAACAAACATATGATGAGGATGATTTACACCAGTGTAAAACTCGCATACACAAACTTCTATAAAAATTACACTGGTGTAAATAATTACACCAGTGTAAACTGGCATACACAAACTTTTAGAAAAATTACGCTGGTGTAAAAAACCAAACAAACATATGATGAGGATGATTTACACTGGTGTAATTATTTACACCAGTGTAAATCTGCCATACACACCAGTGTAAATCTGCCATACAAAAAACTTCTACAAAAAAACACTAGTGTAAAAAACCAAAACAACCATCTATACATTCGTATTTACACCGCTGTAAACGGCCCACAACATCAACAAATTTTGTATAATGTAAATTGTACACCAAATATCATCTCCAAAACAATAATAACAACAATAATAATAAACAACATCTCTCTCATTCCACTCCATCCAAATTTTTTTTTTTCTTTCAAAACACTAAAACTAACAAAACAAATCCCATCAAAATCTTTAAGTTTTTTTTCAAAACCTTAAAACTAAAACTAACAGGACCCATAAAAATCTTTAAAAAATTAATAAACAAAATCCCATCAAAATGTTGAAAAAAGTTATAAAAAAAAAAACTCACTGTCATAGCCACCGCCTCCTTCGCCACCGTCACCACCGCCCCCTTCATCCACACCGCCTCCATCGTTCCTCTGTATCCTCAAACCGACGAAGAAACAACCACCACTAACAACAACCCAACTTCCTCTGCTGCCACCACTTCAACCCGACACCTTCAATCACCTTCCACCGAACCCCCATGACCTAAGCTTCGGAATCTGCTGGATCTGGAGCTCCAACACCACTACCAACCAAGATCCAAAGCAAAACCTGGTCCAAAAACCACCGAAGCCATCACCACTTCCAAATCCCGACCCGACACCAAAGCAAAACCTGGCCCGATCTGATTATTATTATTATTATTATTATTATTATTATTATTATTATTATTATTATTATTATTATTATTATTATTGTTAGAGAGAGAGAAGAAGAAGAGAGAGCAGAAGGTTTCAAATGAGAGAGAGAGAGTAGATTTTTGTATTAATATTATTATTATTATTATTTAAAAGGGTAGGTGGGTGGGTGGGTGTGGGGTGGGATGTTATTATTACTAAAATGTCCTTACCTACTTATGTATAAAGACTATCTTGCCCCTAATTAAACAAATGCAAAGAAATACAAAACTGATGATGTGGCACTTGGTGATTGGTCCATTGGAGTTCTCAAGTTCTCACAACTCAGATGAGTTCTCAAATGAACCCAATCCTATATATATATATATATATATATATATAGATACTTTTGCCGTTAAAAAAATAAAAACGGTTTTTGAAAGCATAAAATGTTTTGTCTGAATTGAAACCTAGGGAGCTACTACACACTTTTGGCCTTGTTTCATTTGCCCTTAATTTTTTTCAGTAGGTTACATGTAGATTATATAATTTATATTGTGCTTAACGATGAGGCAATGAAATACGTTAAAACAAATATTTTGATACCCTTAAGGTAAAGAAGAAATGGGGTTATATTTTACTAACCTGTTAGTCTTTTGATTGTAGAGAATGTAACATAATACAATCTTGGATCTCTTGGTATTAATTTACGATAGTAGGCATAAATAATCCTACATGAAAGATGATATGACACTTGCATAAGAGATGGATAAGACATTGCTCAACAAAAATAACTACTTGAAAAGATCAATCGGAGGTTTGCATGTATATCATAAAATCATCGTGAAAGAAGGTAATCCCTTCGACTTCTCATTGATTTGTGATAGGTATAAATAATACAAATTATCTCCTAACTATGGTAAGTGATAAATACAATTTAAATACAATTTAAATCCTTCTAGAAATACATTATCTATTACACCCCCGCAGTTGAAGCGGGATGAAGCCGGATGCTGAGACTGGACCTGAAGTCTTCAAATAAAACCCGTGGGAGACCTTTCGTGAAGATGTCTGCAATCTGGTAGCGAGAGGGAACATGTAGAATCCGAACGTGGCCCCGTTGAACTTGTTTTCTGACGAAGTGAATGTCTAGCTCGATATGCTTGGTACGTTGATGCTGTACCGGATTACCAGATAAATAAATAGCGCTGACATTATCGTAGTAAACCATAGTTGCTCGTGAGAGAGGGACAGATAGTCTAAGCAGTAGATTTCGAAGCCAACAAACTTCTGCTACAACATTTGCCACACCCCGGTATTCAGCCTCGGCACTAGAACGAGATACTGTCGGTTGACGCTTAGACGACCAAGAAATCAAGTTGTCACCGAAGTAAATGCAATAACCACTGGTCGATCGTCTAGTGTCCGGACAACCGGCCCAATCGGCATCCGTGTAAGCTAGTAAGGTGGTCGCTGCCGTGGGCCCCAGAGACAAGCCAAGAGTCGTCGTGCCCTGTATGTAACGAATTATTCTCTTGAGGGCATTCCAATGGTCTTGATGAGGAGCGTGCATGTGCATGCACACTTGCTGTACCGCATATGTGATGTCAGGTCTCGTAAATGTGAGGTATTGAAGGGCCCCTGCTAAACTGCGATATAAGGTTGGGTCATGAAACAAGTCACCAGAGGTGGAACCCAATTTGGTGTTAGTGTCAACCGGGGTGGCTACGGGGTTACATGACTGCATGCCGGCTCGAGCAATAATATCTGTCGCATAGGACTGTTGAGAGAGAAACATTGTGTTACCGTGTCGTGAGACAGAGATACCCAAGAAATAGCTAAGAGTCCGAGATCCTTCATAGCGAATTCGGAAGCAAGACTCGCCATAAGGCGTTGTCGAAGATGGTCAGAAGATGTGACTAGAAGTATGTCATCCACATAGAGAAGTAAATAAGCGGTGTCCCCACCCTGTTGAAAAGTGAATAAAGAGGCATCGCAGCGGCTATTATGAAATCCCAGATGAAGAACATAGTCCGTAAACCGTTGGTACCATGCACGGGGAGCCTGTTTGAGCCCATATAAGGATTTGCGAAGTAAGCATACATGATCAGGAAATTGTTTGTCCCTGAACCCCATTGGCTGATGCATGTAAACTGTCTCATTTAAGTCCCCGTGTAAGAAGGCGTTTGTAACGTCTAATTGGTTTACCGCCCACCCCTTTGATAATGCAAGTGAGAGAACTGTGCGAATGGTAGCCGGTTTAACAACCGGACTGGATGTCTCACCACAATCAATGCTGACCTGTTGTGAGCGACCGTCACAAACAAGTCGGTCTTTATACCGCTCCAATGACCCGTCAGACCTGTATTTATGTTTAAACAACCACATAGACCGGATAATATTCATAGATGAATTACGAGGAACTAATTCCCATGTGCCATTTCTAATTAATGCGTTATACTCGGTAGTTATGGCGGAGTTCCATTCCGGTATGGCCAAGGCATCGGTGGGGGTTTTAGGGATGGGTAGGATTTTGGGAGTGGTTGTGGTGTGGAGGTTAAAGGGTTGCTTCGGCTTAAAAATTCCACTCATAGAACGAGTGTGTATGGTGCGGGTGGGAGGTGGCTCGTTCGTTGGAGGAGGGTCAGACGGTGTTGGGGCAGGGTGGTTTGGGTGCTGTGTGGAGGGATTGGGCTGTGAGGGAGAGGTGGGCTGTGGCGGTGTAGCGTTTGGGCCGGGTGTGTGGTTTGGGCCAGTGGAGGGGCTGCGTGAAGGGGTAAGGGATGGTCCAGTAGGGGAAGTGGTAGTCTGGGAGTTTGAATGTGGGCTGAGATGTGGAATGTTGGGCGATGCGGGCTTGGGCTGGGAAATGTGGGGACATAAATGGTGAGGGAAGCCATCTGTGAGGAAATTGTATGAGGGTGAGGGACCGATTGCTTGAGCAAATGGAAAAGTCGTCTCGTCAAAGGCGACGTGACGGGAGATAAATATTTGTTTAGATGAGAGGTCGAGGCAACGGTAAACTCGATGAGTGGGGGGATACCCAAGAAACACACAAGGGAGGGAGCGGTGATCAAGTTTGTGTATGGTCGTGGGTGGGGTGAGTGGGTAGCACAGGCATCCGAAGACGCGGAGATGATCATAAGTGGGTGTGGACCTATATAATAGTTCGGTGGGGGTTTTGTTGTTGGTGGTTTTGGAGGGGAGGATATTTAATAGGAATGTTGCGGTTTCAAGGGCGAAATGCCAAAGGTGTGTGGGTAGGGAGGCATGGGCCATTAAGGTGCGAAGCATATTATTAATTGTTCTAATTTTTCGCTCGGCCTTACCATTTTGGGAGGAGGTGTATGGGCAGGATAGACGGTATAGGATACCATTGGTGGTAAAAAAAGGTTTGAAAAGATGTGTTAACGTACTCGCGTCCGTTGTCACATTGAAAGGTTTTGATGGTGGTGTTGAATTGTGTTTTGATGGTTGTGGTGAATTGGGTAAAGGCTTGGAAGACTTGGGATTTATTTGTAAGTGGAAAGGTCAATAAAAAATTAGTAAAGTCGTCAAGAAATAGTACGTAATATTTATGGCCTGATGAACTAATTATAGGGGAGGTCCACACGTCACTATGTATAATATCAAAAGGTTGCAAAGTAGAATTATGTGAATCAAAGAAAGGTAACTGAATACTTTTACCAAAAATACAAGACTGGCATACATTATTCGAAATAAAATCAAAGTCTAAAACATGAGATGTTTTTAACTTATTCAAAGATGCCCGTCCTGGATGGCCAAGACGGTGTTGCCAAACTTGAGAAGAGATAACAGCAAGGGCAGTGGGTTGGTTGGTGGATGGCCCTAGCACTAAGGGGTAAAGATCACCGCTGTTGTTGCACCGTAGGAGTGGTGCCTTGGTCTTGTAATCCTTCACAAGAAAAACAAAAGGGTCAAATTCAACGGAAACCCAATTGTCCGTGGTAAAACGGCGAATAGAAAATAAGTTTTTGACAAGTCTTGGTGAGTATAAAACATTTTTTAGGATAAAGGGTGGGAATGGTTTGGGTAGGTATTTTGTGCCTTGACCAAGTACCGGTATAGAGTCACCATTACCTACAATAATATTTCGAGAAACACAAGAATTAGAAAAGGAATGGAAATCGCCTGACTTGTGAGACATCGTTGAAGACGCTCCGGTATCCATGTACTGTGTCGGGTCTGGCTGTTGCAGGCTCATGGTGTAAAGGGCTTGCTCGATGTCGGTTGGGCAATAAGCCGTATGTGCTTGTTGTGGCTTTGGGCCGAGAAGCCCAGGTTGGATGTGCTGATTGAAAGTGGGCCGTGAGTGCTGATTGGAGTTGGTGGTAGGGTACGGGCAGGGTGCTGGGCTCCAAAGTTGGGCTGGTGGCTGTTGGGGTGAGTAGTAATGGGCTGGAGAGGTGGGCCAATGAGGAGCCCATGGGAAGTATGGTGATGGAGGCCATGCAAACTGTGGAGGGTAACGACCACGGCCAAAAGTGGTGCGGCCGCCGCGACCTCCACGTCTGCCGGAACGACCTCGACCACGGTGATAGGTGGGTTGGTTAGCGGTGTACAGGCGGTCCTGGGCACGGGTGGGTTCAGTGGACGGGTTGCGGGCGGTGGTGGCGGTTAGTGCGGAGGAGTCAGTTTTGGATGCTTGGAGAGCACGTTCAGCTTTGTCTGTTTCAGTTTGGATAAGTTTAGAGCGGGCATTGTAAAAGGATGGGAGGGGGTCTTGGTTTCGTAGGATGGTAGAAATTCCTTCATATTGCTCGGGCAAGCCCGCGAGCAATTGAAGGACAAGACGGTCATTATCAACCGGGGCGGCCACATTAGCAAGCTGATCGGCGAGCACTTTCAACGCTTGGCAGTAAGCGGACATAGAGGAAAAACCCTCGAATCTAGTGTTCGAAAATTTTTTCATAAGGTAAGGTGCACGGGCACTTTTATTATCATGAAATAGGTATTCAATGGCTACCCATGCTTCATGAGCGTTAGATATATTATTGATTATGGTGTGAAGGAGATTATTGGAGATCGTACTGTAAATCCATTGCAGGACAATGGCATCAATATGCTCCCAATCATCTCCGGTTTTGGTGGAGGGCTCGGCCAGATTTGGGTCAGTTGGTGGAGGGCGGGGTTTAAGGTGGTCGTCAACCTAAAGGATTTGCAATGGAGACGGAAGAGGGTAGCCCATGAAGCATATTGTGATGATTCTATTTCAAGGGTGAAGGGTATGAAGTTTTTGATATCGGAGACGGTGGTGGCGGGATGTAGTTTGGATTCAACGGTAATGGCGGGGATGATGGTGGAGGATGTGGAAGAATCGGTGGACATGTTGTAAGAGAGAGGATGGTGATCGAAGTGAATAACAGAGGTGAAGAGAGATGAGTGGCCGGACGCAAGAAGGTGCGGCGGCAGGGATTAGGCGCAGTAAATTAGAGAAGAATCCTGGTCAATGATACCATGAAAGAAGGTAATCCCTTCGACTTCTCATTGATTTGTGATAGGTATAAATAATACAAATTATCTCCTAACTATGGTAAGTGATAAATACGGTAAGTGATAAATACAATTTGAATACAATTTAAATCCTTCTAGAAATACATTATCTATTACATCGACTACGTCAGTTTTGAACAATTTTCACACTCCCCGTTTAAAAGGACACATAATAAATGAGAGGGAGTATGGTACGCGTTACAGTATTTCTATTCATTAAGTTTTATTTCATTAGATTTTCTTAGTAAGATTTTTCACTAAGTCAACATGACTGATCCAGAAGTAACAAGGGGAGACAATACGTGTTGCCTTCTTTTCACTTAGGTACGCCATTGATTTTCCTAGCAGAGTTTTTAACGAGACAAGATCTCGAAGCATATGAAGTTAATGACCAAGGGTGAGTGTTATAACCAAGGTCTGCCTTGGGCATGGACGAGAAGAGCGACAATTTTCTCAAAATATCAATAACTTATTGGTCATTAGTTAAATATTCAAATCTTATTTCAGTGATATCCTGAGCATATTGGTCATTAGTTTTTCAAATCTTTGCTTTTATTTTTCAAGCGACATTTTTTATCAAGATATCAATAACTTAATCAGTTGAATTTTATTAAACCATTTTAGCACTCTACCTCACAAAACTAATCTGGAATACAAAATTCAGTTGTTAATTTTTGACTAAAGCACCTATACCCTCCAAACGTACAACCACACACAACTAACTTACAACACACCACTGCACAAACAAGCAAAGAACAATGTACAAAACCACTATGCACAAACACCTTGCAAATTAGGTCAAAGGCTAAAACCCACGAAACCATGCATCCAATGGCTACATTAGTCATCGCCACCTATGGTTCTGCAATCGAACCTGGCAGCGATGAACGGTTTACTTTGTCTGTGCCGATCTCTTCGTTTCTCCCTCCAAATTGCTCCCCACCTCCGAAAACTATAACCAACAAAATGGCTAACATAAAGCCACCGACGATCGTTAGCAACTAAACAGGTAACATCAAGCCACTAGCGATCACCGTCACGGCATCGATGCGAGAGACAGAGGAGAGGCGACAACGAGAGAGACAGAAGAGAGGTGACGAGAGATAAAAAGTGTGTGAGAATAAAAAAGAAAGAGGTGGGGAGAGAAAAATGCCTATACCCACCAAACGTACAACCACACACAACCAACTTACAACACACCACTGCATAAACAATAAGGAAAGCACAAGATAAAAACCACAATGCACAAACACCTTGCAAATTAGTATTAGTTAATTTATAAAACATGTATTGCATTCCTCTATCATGTTTAATCAGAAAAAGAAGTTAATAAATTTCAACAAATTACATCACTTAATAAATTTAACATCGTTTCCCTTAGTAAAAGAATTTTAATATTTCTCTGATCCATGTAATCCAATGTCTTTCCTTTAATGCTTCACCTTTTTCGTCACTTTAGAATCAACAACCCCTAACACGTTTGGCCGTGTCACATCGGGCGCGGGTATCCATTTTGGGAACGCTTGCAGACAGGGCATCCAGAATGTTGGCTTAGGAAGGAATAAATCGAAGCCTCGAGTTCGTCAACAAGCATACTTCCATCTGCAAAGCGGGAATTAAAAGAGCAACTCAACAATATTCACAAGCAATAGAAGAACAATCCAAAGAAATACGAACGCTTACCAATCTCCTTCTCTCTCTTCTCGATGAGATGTTGCCTTTTCTCCATAAGGTCGCTAACATCGGCAATAACAAACTTTGGCTTCTTGATTTTGGAACCTGCATGCTTCAACTTATTCGGGGGTGAGACCACAATAGACGTTGTTACAGAAGCAGGTGGTATACGTTAAATTATACACATACTAGTCCCCGATTTTACTCCTGTGACACAATTTTGAATGTAAATTCGTTGTTTAGGTACTAAATCGTGTACTTCTGGTTTTGCAGGTCTTAAACGGCTTACCGAAGACATAGTTGAAGAAAAAGATGGATATCTGGACAAAACGAACACTTTTTGCTCAACTTGTAGATCATGCATAGCCGTGTGACCCAAGTGCATGAACGTGCGGATCATCAGCACGACTACGCAGACTCATTTGCTCAGAAGTACTGCCAGTGCCAACGATGGTGCAACCAAGTTCTCTGATCCGCACTCCCGTGCACATCTGGTCGTCCAATCAGCCCACTTGCCTGACCTATACCTTGCACCTAACATCACGAGTAAAATTAAAGTGCACGTTCGTGCCAATGATAAAACTCTATAAATAGAGCAGATTACCTTTTGCTCATATATTGGATGTTTTTCTCTATTTCTGGACGATGTCTGGGTGACGAAGGCAGCTGTTCTTGGTTGATTTGAATCCTACAAGTTGATTAGAAGCCATTTTCATCATCCAATCCATCTAAATCCTTTCTTGATTATGGATTGATTATTGAGCTTTTCATAGTTTTAAGCTAAATTTGAGGCACTGGGTTGGTGTTATATGTTTTATTGTAAGCCTAAGGGCAAAAATACTAGTTTACGTAACTTATAAACATTCTTTGGTGTGTTAGTCTTGTGTTTGTATGAACTTTGTACTTTTCATGTTATAAATCTTGATGATCATATTGCAAACATGTTTCATTGTTGTTGGATTCTTGATGTTGTTTGTTTAACTTTGTTGATTAGTGTTTGGTTAGTTAAAGATATGTTGAAAAAACAATGTGATTAATTGCTCATTAGTAAACTAGTTAACTTGTTAATGTGTTTACGCCATGAAACTAGAAATGGGTATTGGTTTAGTAAAAGTTTAGGCGAATGTTAATCAAGTATGCTTTCTTGCACATAAGGAGTCTAATCGACTAGATGGTGTTATTACAAATCTTTGACACGAATAATAATCTTTGTTAGTTATTTTGGTTGAAATTGATGTCTTAGTATATTGTGTTCAAAGTTTATAAAATGGAGTAGTTGTGATATGATCCACTTTATGCTTGTCTCGGTGGTTGTATTGTGTATTCGGTATTACTTTCCTTGATTACAGAGGTTAGAAAACTCTTAACGGATGACTAACTTATCATTAGAATATTTACATGAGATTATATCAATAGCACATTAATAGACGGCTCTAGGTGGTTAAAGTGTGTTTATCGCATTAACTTTCTGAATAGTTGTCATGTTAGGATTCCCTAAAGGGATACTAATTGCCTTATAATTGGATGATTGATCACGTGCCTTTGTTACATACCGGATTTAGTTAACATGCTTAGGTTGTTTGTAATATATATATATATATATATATATATATGTATGTATTGTATTTGGAGTCTTTTATATGTCCTAAATATCATTTTAGATTAATTTAGTTAAAACTTATTCCGACTATCTTCTACCGGTAAATCAGTGACAACGATTTAGTACTATTGCATCCTACTGCATCCATGGATCGATATCTGGTTCTTATCTATATTTTGCTACATATATGATAAGGTATACTTGTCCTTTTGTGTGTGTTTTAATGTTAAGGTCTAAACCATTTTTATAAATATTAAAACTGAGTTTGTGTGTAAAATTCATTGAAAATTTATGTATACATACGCACACGTCAAGTTTTGGGCGTCATTGTCGGGGACGCGACGAGCTTTAGGAACGATCCGAGTCAATCTTCTATTGGTGTACATGCTTCTGAATACTTGTTCATATTTGATTGATTGACTGATTATTTGTTCATTTATTTGTTGATATATTTGTTTGATCGTTTAGTGGTTCATTTGTTTGTTAATATACTTGATTATTTTTTTTACTAGCTTATACCCCGGGAGCGTCCCGGGTTGAGAAATCTAAGTAAAGTGAATAAAATTAGAAGTATCTAAACTATAAAAATGGCATATATGTATCAACTTATATTAGATACTTTAAAAAAAAATACCAAAAGATCCATTTCACTTTACAACATCAACACCTAAAACAGAATATTAAGATCCCAAGCACTTCAAGGGGACATAGATTGTTTAGCACCAATACATTCAGTCAAAGGTGTTTAACTGCATACAATAAGATTTGGGCTATTTCAGAATATGGTAGAAAAAGAAAACATAGCAATTACCTGTTGGAGAGCGTACCGGGTTGAAATATCTAATATGACATAGGGGGTGTTTGGGATTGATTATTTAAAACAGATTATGCGTTTTGAAAAAGCAGGGGTGGAGCTGCTTATAGATTATTGCGTTTTGGTAAGCCTAAAAAACTGATTATCTGCGTTTTCAAAATGCAATCCAAACACTAAAAACTGATTATTTGCGTTTTCAAAACGCAATAATCTAACAATCAGATTCAAAACGCAATCCCAAACACCCTCATAATAAAATATCTAATATGACAACATAATTAATGATTTGCCAATATATGATTAATGATTATTATTATTATTATTATTATTATTATTATTATTATTTTAAAACAAATCTCTGCCATAAGTTATCATATTCTAATATAAAAAAAAAGGTAATTGGGTCGGGTATCACCTAATCCCAGGCCCGACCCAAACCCATAATTTTTTTTAAACTAATTCCAAACCTGACACAATACCTGTCGGGTTACAAAAAATAGTCGTTTTTTTTCTCCGTTTTTTATATAGCACTATGGTACTCGTTGGAAAGATAATAAAACGCTCGTTAATTTGGTGTAATTTTTTTCTTTAAAAAATCTCGTGTATAAAAGATATTAACGTTTAAAATTTATGGGAGGAAACATTAGAGATAAAAATCTAATTTTGTTTTTAAATTTTAAATTATTATTTTTCTAAAATAAAGGTCTTGCCACATGGGATGACACATGGCACACTCAATAAAGAGAATACCCTCTTTGAATGCCATGTTATTAAAATGGCTTTGGTTTATTAATTATATATGTATAGATTTTTTTATTTTTTATTTCTTTGTTCAAATTTGAACTAGTTATTTATTTTAAAATTCGAACCAATAAATCTTTTGTTCATTGATTCTTTATTTATATTGTTAATTCAGTGCGTATATATATTTATTTTATTATTTTTGGATTGTCTAATCTATATACATGTTGTAATTGTGTGTATTCTTTAATTGCATGTCGATGTCATCAACTCCCACGCCCTATGTTGAGCTGTTTGAAGAGCTAGAGTGTGACTTGAGAAGGAGTAGGAGACTTCGGTAGAGGTCCCGTTTGGTTGCACAACAACTTCCAGGTACGATAAAGGAGCCGAAGAATCCTTGTGAGAGTGAAAACTCAAAAGGCGAGGGGACTGTCATAATGGCGGATGATGACACGGCGTTGAATGAGACCGGTCATCCAGAAGATGGTGGTCTGGAGCCTAGTATTGTTCGACCTACTATGGTGGCACCAAATTTCGAGATTAAATCTAGCATCAGCAGACCCCATCTAAACCACCGAAGTAATTTCCTGCTAGGATGCAAGTGGCCAAGAACTCTAGAGTACTCTCATATGATTGATCAAACATTTTCTCCTTACCGGAACTGCCCAAGTAAGTTCGGCCGCCTAACTTTCTTCGGTCCTATGTGCAGCGGCGGAGGGGAAGTAAAAATTCATCTTCGTTTGACCCAAAACGTGCAACTCATCATCCGCCAAAGGACGGTCATGCTCTTTCAGATGCTCCCTAGCATTTCCACCACAAAATTGGTAATCGGCAGACGGAAGTGGCAAAACCTAAAGAAATTTTGATACAGGGCAATCTTAGCCTCTTTTAGCAAAAACGCCACATCATTGGGGCCAGGTAAATCTGAATCCCACTTCGGTAATTGTTGTACTTCGTCTGAAAGGAATTAAACACCATATCCAACCAATCACAACGAACATCAACAACATTCATGGCAGTGCACGAGGAACTGAATTTGGGGGCCATTTCTCTTAAACACATTAGAAGAAATGTGTTTTTGACAAATTCAAAATTTTAGGGAAAATGATTTTTGGTGAGTACTATTCGCCTCCTTTTATAACTGATCATATCCCAAACAGTGACGTTTAGGGATGAGCTCGGGACGGTATCGGTACCGAACTGATACCGATCCCGACAATACCGATACCGAAAAGTCCAAAATACCAATACCGATACCGAACACATACGGTACGGTATCGGTATTTTACCTTAAAATACCGATACCATACCGATCCCGTACCGATACTGATAATACCGAAACCAAAAATCCATGAATATGGGTACCGATACCGATCCCGAAACCCCTTGGTTCGGTATCGGTTCGGTACGGTATCGGGATCGGTATTCGGCCTTGTATGCTCATCCCTAGTGACGTTTGAATTTCGAAAAGGAGAGCCAAATCATCAGTCAACCAGGTCATCAAGACGAGTGACGTGACAACTGGACCCGTACGTACCGCACGTGCGCAGCCATGCGTCGTTTTTTCAGTTTTGATGTGACATATTTGTATTTTTTTTTTCCACTTAGATTAAATAGTTTAGCAATACTCCTAACGTCATACTACTAGACTGGGGGACATGACGAGGTGTGGTCCGATCTGGACAAACAAGCCTACACCTAAAACCCAGCGAACACGGTCTACCTTAACCAACATATTTATAATAAGTTGTTAGGATTATCAATAAGGAAACGTTGTTATCTCACAATAACAATATCTCTGCTTTTAAATGATGAGGATTCTCATTTAATGATGATCCCCTATAATTCGAAAACGGTGTCATCATTCGAATACAATTCCAAAGGGCAAAGCCTACCCCGCCGATCACTATAAATAGTCGAGCAGGTATCCTATATTCATTCACTTGCAACTCTCTATTCTCCCTCACTTATTACTCCCTATAATGAATAGTTATTCTCAAGTCGGAGGGCGATCACAGGGAGAACCCCAATCCTGACAAGTCCTAACGGTGTCTTCTTTTGCAGTTAATCAAGCCTCGGAGAATCTTTATTTTAACAAACTATATAAACCACAACTCTCCACTTGCCATACTACCATAATGCCTCCACGCTTTCCTGTTTGGACCAAAGATGAGAAGTACGCCTTGACCGTTTCGTTTCTACACGTTAGGAACTTAGGTTTTGTTACAACGCATGGATTTGGTACTAAATTCCGGGATTGTTTTAAGGATAGATTTGACGAGGAAATGGTTTTTGCAACCGCACGTATAGGGGATCAAATATCGTCAAAGTGGGAAAGTATATCGTCAGTGCTTGAAAGATTTCACTGAATCTACAGTAAACGATGGGAAACTTGGGAGATTATCAAAATAATGAGACTCTTGTTGAAGAATCTTGTGTCGAATACAAACGAGTTAATGGAAGGTCGTTTACTAAGTTAATACCATGGGAACTTATCGTCAACGCCAAAGTTATTAAATTGAAATATTTAGTATTTTTATTTTTAATGTTATGTATTTTTGTTTGTTTAAATTTATTTTATTTTGTTGAATTTAAATACAAAATAATTAAAAAAGAATAGATAATTGAAAGGGCTTTATTCTACTCTAGGTGTTATTGTAAGAAGATAATGGAGCCCCTTTTTTAAGGTGATGCTGAGGTAACATAATAAAACCCAAAGGGACTCCACATTCCTAACCATATAACCTTAATAATAAAATGAGTTCAAAAGTTGATTGTAGTTGCAAAAAAGTTAACTTTATCTAGTTGTAGTTCTTATTTTACTTTTGTCTTGAGATCATAATTTATATCTATACTATATTATAAAGCATAAGGGAAGGATGTCAACCAAATTTAAGTAAATACAATATTTTATGCTTATGGTACAATACTTAAGTAACTTGGTAAAGGGGTAAAATTGTCTTTATACATAATATCAATTGTCTTTCAAATCTAAATTAGATTTGTTAAATTTCATTTAAACAAACAACTTTTATTTAAATTTCAATTAGTGTAACAATAATGAAAGTTAACTCATGACTTTTGGTTTGTAAAAAGTAGTTACAAAATATTAAACTCAATAATATTGACATAAAATATTTGTTTGCCAAATATATTGTTCTTTGATGAAATAAAAACCGAAACTTTTATTTTACCAAGTTCAATAATCAAATTAAATATATAATATAAAACATTTGATTACTTGGTCTTTACAAAAATTGGGATTATTATTTAAAACTAAGCCACAAAAATAACAAGAAATAATTGTTGAAAAAACTAAATATCTTTTTTTTTTTTACTTTATACATCAAGATTAAACCGTCTTTAATTTTATTTAAATTTGAAATAAATGTAACAATAATGAAAGGTTAATTCATGACTTTTGGTTACTAAAAAGTTGTTACTAATGACTAGCTTTTCAATGACATTACTAATGCAAGTTATTAGTCTTAATAACTTCAAAATATATAACACCTTAATCAAACCCTCAAGTAGTCATATATCCCTCTTATATCTCTCAGTCTGCACATGTATCGATTCGTTGATGTCGACCTATTATCTCGATTTCATTTATGCTCAGAATTTCTTAGGCATCAAGAAGTTAAAAATAGTCGCCCACTGATTCCCGCTCGACGACCCATATCTCAAATCTCTTATCAAATCGAAGCATCAGGTGATAAGTTTTGTACGTTATACATATGATTGTGTATCTGCTTGCATATGTTATCTAACATGTTTAAGTTCATTGCATAGTGTGCACTAATATTTTGTTTTCTTGTTTGTTACTCATTTTATGTGACAATTAAGAATTAGATTTTATTAGTGGCGACAATCAATGATCACCTTTCGATGAACTTTAAACCGGTGATATCTTAGCATATAATTATAATCATTCGACCAAGACCATAATCAATAAAAAATATCCCTACAACTTCCTCCCAATCAACGCCGCCGACCGTATTGCGGTTTATTCGCCGCAACAACTTCCGTCTGTGAATAGAAACGTGTGTTGGTTTTATCTCACCTTAGGTAAGTTTTAATCGAAATTTTGTATTCATCTTAATTAACCCTTGATTAGATCTATTGCATATTAAGGACGTTTTCTATTTAAATGTTATGCCGATTCATATTTTTGCAGTTCTACATTTTTACTATATATTTCTTCAGGGCTTGAATTGATTTTGTTTTTTTTTTATTTCATGCGAATAACATTCCTATGTTTTCCCAAATAGAAACTATCATCTTCTTGTTGTTGTTTATTTTTTACCACTTATTATATAAAAATAAAATTTTGAGTAAGATTAAAGTTTCACTCTTTAGTTGGGATTTAACACAACCAAAAATTCAAAGGCTTTTAAGGGATTTATTGAGTTAGTAACATATAATAATAATTTTATATGATGAATTGCAAACCTGATTATTAATTTGATTGTTACAAAGTGGTATTTCATCTTTTGTAATTTAGTGTTCTCGTAGTCTATATATTTGTGGTCCTTTATGTTATTTTATTTTTCGGTTCATGTCAATTTTCGGAGATATTTTAATTATACATTTAGTTATTTTTAAGTAAACCTCAAAATCACATCTTGATACATACACATCCATACACTCACACACACAACACACTATACATTACACACATGATTTTTGTTAAACGAGTTAAATTACCCATAGATTCTACAAAGTATCACAACCAGATAGATCAACTAAATGTATAATATCTAGATTAACATACTTAAAAATACGATAAACTGTAGATTTTTTGTGACATTTAACAGGAGAAAACTTATCTAGATTAATGTTTGTAGCGTAATGTTATATTTACTATTGTCATAGTTTTTTTATTTTTAATCTAATTTTTGGGTAATGTTTCAAAATATTTGATTTGGATTAATTATATATTCGCGCATCCCGTCGATACATCAACCACACAATTACACTTATGCTTGTAAATTGTCCACCCGTCGCATCGCGCGGACTCCCCACTAGTTGTATAAGTGCATGTTTAACTTTTAATTAAGAAGATATACACAAAAATGATTTCATTTTATTATGGTGTCTAAGTGTCACTTAAAGTGTAATGAACCGTACCTTATGACAAAGTGTAATGAATCTTCGGTTACTCTAATAAATGTAATTGATATATATGATACCTTGCGAATTTTCTATGTTGCGGCAGAGATCATCACAACCCTCTAGAAGGGAATCCCCTAGCTACTCTACAATGGTCAGACTATGTTGTCTTAACCGGGCTCACGCTGACGCGAGAGTGGCCGGCCCACAAGCGAGTCGAGGCTGCGCATAAGGGGCACTAAGGCTTCCACCCGGAAAATTTCCCGCCACCTGCCACTTGACAGATGTTGCACCCTCCACAAGAGGCAAACCTCTCTGGAGTAAATGTACGGTAATAGAAAACCGGGGGCCATCAGAATCAAACTTGGCACTTACAAGTAGGCTAGTTTCGACCATCACTTGGCAATACCCACATCTACCTCCCATGGGATTCGAACCTAGCTCCTCCAAAGAGAAAGCCGGTTCTACCACCACTGGGCTACACATGTGGGATGCATATATCGCATATATGATACCTTAATGGCAATTAACAAGTCCCTTACTCCTTGAACCTACAAAGCCTTCAATAACATGTATTACCTAAGGATAAATAGCAATCGTTGAGATGCGGCACATATTAAAATGAAGACGAACACCACAAGTGAAGAAACCAACAAATATGAAGAAACATAAATAGACAAAAGAACTACTTTTGACCACTTATTTTAGATGTACATGTTAGAATTCTATGGTGGTGACTGGCCGATGGGTGTCAAATAGTTATACACTTCTACTATACAAGTGTTTTTTTTTTCTTTGTGATGTTACATCAACAAATTCAAAACAAGCTTGTGATTATGTAGTAGTTCTAAATTTAAAATAAGGTTCTATGAACTAATATTATTATTATTATTATTATTTTTATTATTATTATTATTATTATTATTATCATTATCATTATCATTATCATTATCATATCATCATCATCATCATCATCATCATCATCATCATCATCATCATCATCATCATCATCATCATCATCATCATCATCATCATCATCATCATCATCATCATCATCATCATCATCATCATCATCATCATCATCGTCATCATCATCGTCGTCATGATTATTATTGAATATTCACTTTCATTCAAGACCGCGCGCCTACACAACCTCAAGTCAAGGACCACAGGCCGCCAAAAACCAATTAGATCATATATACTAATTTAACCATATCTCTCAAAACTAGATTATTAAATCTACACCTATGCTTTAACAAAATAATATGACATAGACTTTATGTTCTCAAGTATTTTTGCCTTTAAAAATCTTGTCGTTCCTAGTTTTTCATTGACACCAACACGCCAAACACTTAACATGACAAACTATAACAAATACTTTGTCTTTCCAAACATAAGCATAAGGATGCACATTTAAGAGTTTATAAAAAATAATCAAAATTTCATTCACCATTCCTAGTTTAAAAGCCAAAGACTAGCACAAACATATACAAATCTATGAATGAATGTTAAAATCATGAGTTTTCCAACATTACACAACCAAACACCCATAAGTCTTGAATATCCTAACAAACCTTTAAATACACAAAACCATTGAAGAATAATCATGATACTACTACAACATCAACATAAACATTGCCAATAATCCATAATATCACCAAATGTTAACCAAACTTCATCTAAGTCAAAGTGATAACAAGAGTTTAGCTCATTATGAGCTCAAAAATAACATACAAGCTTAAGAAAGTTATAAAGTTCATGGTAAAATTAAGAATAACCAAACCAATAATCCAAGCTAGATGAGGTAGATGATAGATGATGCTTCTCTTGATGTTAGAATCCTTCAAAGTTTCTTGCAAATGGGTGAAAGTAACCAATATTTGGGAGTGAAATGGTGGGTTTTCACTCCCTGGACTCCACCACTCAAATCAAATAACAGAACACACTATGCTTTTATACAAAAAAGGGGAAAAGAGGAGCACAATTGTGCTTGTGGGTGAGTATGGTTGTGCTCATGTGTTAACTGATCTAGAGAGCCCATTGGTACTTCAATACCTAAGAAACACTATTCCTCTTACTAGAATAGGCTTTGATCTCCAGATAGATGAGCATGGTCATGCTTAGTTATGGACATGATCGTGTTTACAAAAAGGTAGATCTAGGGCTTGGCGTGTCTGGACAAAAACAAAGCATAATCATGCTTATCCATAAGCATGGTTGTGCTTAAGTGGTATGATTGTGCTTGCACCTTTAACATCATCAGATAACAACCTTCAACTAGTTCCACTTTATCTTGATTTTTCTCAAATCCTCATAAATCACCACCAAACCTAAGAATCCACAAATAATACTTGATTAGTGTTTAAACTCTTGAAATTTCCAATGAACATACATCAAATAGGGGTAAATTTGTGTGATAAATATGTGTAATTTTAAGCACATCAATATCCCCATTCGGTATCGCCAGATTTTAGGGGATCTACATTATCTAACAATGACACGCCCTGACATAGCATTTGCGGTTAACAAAGTTTGTTAGTTTATGAACTCTCCGACAGAAAACCATTGGTCTGCTGTTAAGCGAATCCTTCGATACCTACAAGGCAGCTTAAATCATGGCCTTCTTTTCCACTGGCCCTTTGGCTCCACTTTGCATGCTTATACAGATGTTCTTTATTAGTCTCTGACTGCTTATTCTGACGCGGACTGGGTTGGTTGTCCAGATGATCGTCATTTCACAGGGAGATTTGCTAGCTATCTCGACACTAATCTTGTTTCTTTGTTAGTTCAAAAAAAACGGGCTGTCTCTCGGTCATTGATGTGTTTCAAAATTAGCAGGTTTTACATACATGTTTTCACCCATTCATCACCCAAAATCATGCTTTTATCTTGGTATTATCACGGTTTGTCTTTTTTTAATGATAATTGCAGGTATTGAAGGTGGAAAGTGAAAAGAAGTGAAAACTGGCATAAAAGACAAGGAATTGAAGACTTTCAGAGCTGATTCAGATGAAGCACGGCCGCGCTATGACCGTGCAACTGTCACGGGTCAACAAGTCAACATTTCCAAGTCAACAGAGGCCAAATTCAACTTCCAGATAAGAGCACGGGAGTGCCACATACAAGAGCACGCCCGTGCATGTTGAAACGTGTTCCCCAGGGCTCAAACCGACCAAAACTGACAAGACTGCAACATTTACTGGCAAGCACGCCCGTGCTTGGGTCTTGAGCACAACCGTGCTTGTCTTGGAGGAGACACTTTCTGCAACAAGGACTCTGCAATAGTACCTGCTGTCGAGCGTGGGCGTGCCAAACCTTGAGCATGGGCGTGTAGGGGCTGATTTGCCTATAAATAGAGGCATCCACCCTACATTTTGAGCATCCCTTTACTGTTACACGCCGCCTAGGCGGAAACACGAGGTGTAACCACGAAAGGTTTTCAAGCACAAGATATGAGCAAACATTCATATTTATTTATTTAATTAATAAAATACCAAACGTGTTCAATGACAACGAGTTTAACGAGATACAGTTTAAAACCCTTAGCGGGGTCAAAAGTTTTGATGACACGATGTGTGGTAGTTGTGAATGATTGCCCAATCATAAACCAAGTTCCGCCCATGATTTAGTAACCTGAAAAACATGCATAAAAACTTTGTCAACAAAATGTTGGTGAGTTCACGGGTTTTGTAAACCAATGTAAAGTTTTATGAAATCCTTGAATGACCCATCGTTGTCTGATCAAGAACAACGATGATAAACCATCATGAGTCCATAACCAAACCTCGATGAGTGGTTCCTCGCACATTGCACATCCATGCAATGAATCATCATATAAGAAATGCAAGCACTCTCATATATCATAAACCGGTTAGAGCGACTAACCGAGAGTGGGGGTGTTAACCCAATAGATCTATTCATGCGTTTCTAGGCTATATCAATAGCTAATGGTTATGTTAAACAAATATACAAGGGCTTTAGCGAGTACTCTAAACATATTGTCTCATGTACACCAGTCGGCTAGGATTTCATGTTAAAAACTAGTAAACAATGCATTCTTTTCCCCAAAACGGAAAACAATAAAAAGGGGCCGTGAGAACTCACCTCAAGTCCGCGTGTAGTCTAGCAAAGGGTATGTCCGACAACTAGATATCTCGTCCTATATACATACATGGTACCTTAGATTTATGCAAATAGGTAATCCATGGTACTCGTGGTTCACCCGATCCTTAGTGGTATGTTAGTTTAGATTTTCTTGGTGACAACTATATATTACTTGAAAATAATAGTTTGTATAAGAAAATAGATCTTATTTTCCCAACATATGATACTTTCCATAAAGTATATGTTCCTTTTGTAAAAGAGTTGTTTAGTTCGTAAACACATTGATCTTTACTATACTTGAATATCATATACACTTGTATTCATACCTACTCATGCGTGCATCTATACTTGTACCTATACATGTGTACGTATTTCCACACATAACCATAAGTAGGGATGTCTAAGGGATCTACTCTTGTACATAAACACCCATATACATATGCATCTTGGTAGTCCATACACATCTCTATCTATGCTTATGAGTTTGCTTTACACATACACATACATCATATATATATACACGCACGCATATGTATGTATGCATACCAATGGACTTTGTTTTCACTACCTAAGTAAAGTAACATGATAACTTAACTTCTTATGCATCTATACATACACATATACACACGTGCATATACATATGCATATCACGCATACATATATGTGTATGCATTTCCATGCACACACATACATTTACACGCATACATACATACATACATTGTTATCTATGGTGATGTTTTATTGTAAGTGACTAACTAGGGACTAAGGTGAACCATGTGATAATTAATAAAGTAAAGAAATAACTAGGTTAAGGTTTATACCTCCTAGTGGATCCAAAATAGAAAGCAAAATACTAGCACTTCCTTGGTTGCTCCTAAAGCTTGTGTGTGTGTGTTGCGATCTAGAGAGGGAGGGCAAGGGAGGTTGTGGTGTGATGAAATGAGCACCCAATACCTCCTTATATAGAGGTGGAAATGGGAAGGTTCAAGGAAGATGCTCAACACTTTAGGTAAGTCAACTATTATGGATTTAGGTGATTAGGGAATCCTTCCTTATTAGGCTAGTAATTTTCATGTGTTCCATATCTTAATGACAAATCTAGTGTCTAAATCATGTCATTGAGGTGACAAATCTTATGTTGGTGTTGGGTGGATTCTATGCATGATTGACCACACATGAATGTCAACTTATGGAACTAATAAACACATGTGATTATAGAGGTTGACTAAGATTAAAAAAAAAGAATTAGAGGGGTGTAGGAGGAGGGCGACGGTTTGGGGGAAAGAGGAGGGAAATAGGGTGGCAAGTATTTTGGGTAATGATCTTTCATGTTTTTTTTGTGATTAAAGGAATCCTACCATGTTTGGTTAATGATCTTGCCTTTGTCTCAAATCTTGCTAGCAAATCATGTGTCTTAATCACATCTTATGGTTGACTACACCTCATGATGGTGTTTAACTTAACAAGACTAAAGCTAATGTGATAATACATGAGAATTCTTAGAGGTTTAAACAAGCATGTGATGGATTAGAAAAAAATAATAAGATATGGGGGAGTGGTCTTCGGCCGAAAAAGAAAAGGAAGGAGAAAGGAAAAGTGGACTTTATCAAATGGGGTAAACCAACATTCTTGATCTAGGTGTTTAAGAAATATTACCTTATATAGTTAAACCACCAAATCTTGTATTTAATAGTCTTAGAAAGAATAATAAGACTTGACACTACATTGATGATGTTCCAAGTGTGTAGTAGAAAATGATACATTAAACTAAGTGGTGGTGAACATCTTTGGCTAGTAGTTTTCATAAATACTAGTGTTGATCACTTGTTTCACCAAAAATGGTTAGGTTTATAAAAGAACTAGTTAGTTCATGGAACAAAAAGAATATGTAATGCTAGTTATAAATGCACTTGTATGTTCGTATATATGTATATGTGTGAGCCGTAACACACACACACACACATATATATATATATATATGTGTGTGTGTGTGAGTGTCGTGTACACATGTACACACATGTATTGGTTTGCTAGTTGAATAAACACTAGACTTTATACATAAAACTAATGATGTTTCCCATTGTGTTGTAAAATAAATGGGCATCTACACATGATTTTGGAAAGTTACTTGTAAACATATAGCTTTGTGTCACCAAGATTCGTTGATATGAGTGAAATTATACTTGTTCGGACATTGCTAGACTATCTCGGGGGACTTATGCATATAAAATGTCATGAATAATGCATGGAAAATTAAACGTTGACTAGTAAGTGGCGGGTGTCACATTCACCCATCCATTCCACCCGAATCTCTCTCATATTTCTGCCATCTTGGGGGTCTAGTAAGTGACCTTTGGAGCCTGAGATCACTCCATAAACACTACTTGAGTTAAAGCTTGAGAGAGATCACTACAAATCATCCAAAAAACTCTATTTAATCCTCAAAACAACCACTACTATGTGTTCTTCCAACACCCAACTTAGAGTGCAAGTTGTAAAGCCAATAATTGGCTAGGATACTAGGGTGTTGCTAGGGTGAAGACTTCTTTGGTATGAATTATACAGTTTTTATTTGTTGAGTGGTGTTTGTGTTCTTGTCTAATTCTTTTTACTTAAAACTTTGTTTGATGAATTAACTAACTAATCACTTAGTATTTGGTCTTGTGGGTGTCTTGATAGGAAGTGGGAGGATTTATGAGTGTACTCATGGTGTGTAACAACCCATGCACTCATTAAGCTAACCTAATCCCGCGAGTAGTGATTAGCCCATTTGTGGGTAGAAAAACACACACTTAGTGGCTTAATCCTCTACTATCAAAGATCTCACTTAGGGTCGGTATGGTCTTTATACTCGGTCCTGGTGATAATCCAAGACTTGATTTTGCGACTTAGCTTCATTGTCTATGTGAAAGATTTGGCGCAGGTCAAGGGTTGGTGAACCCGTGCTGAAAGAAAACGATCTTTATTTTCTTTCATTATTGTATTGCCCTACAATCAATAATAGATCGATCACTTTTTGAAAGATTAATTAATTCAAGTAGGAGATGCAGGTGTTATGGTTAGTCACGACTCACCTATGATATCAAGTGGCAGCTTGTTCGGTCATGCTCTGGCCACTGGCAAATTGTCCATAAAATTTTTGAGTAATTAGATGTCTATATCGCAACACTAGGAGGTGGGTACTTTGGGGTTGGGACGTTACAATCTCGAGTCATCTTCCCCTCATTCTTGAGAGGTGAGCTGCCCGGTTTGGGAGACCCTCATTTTAACAACAAGAACACAACTCATTATGCAAAAACGGTCACCTTTTACCTCTTCAAAAGCAAAAAACACCTTAGTTTCATTTGGAAAAATCACAGAGACATGATTAAGTAGTTAGTTAGTTGATTGTGACAAACAAGGACAATTTACTTTGATTGAAACAACGAAAGGTTTGTCACTTGTTTATCAATTTCAAATTACCAGACCAAACCCTTGTCTGATATATCCTAATTAGTAGAACTCTCGAGAACAGAAATAGCAGGCACAAGATTTCAAGTAAAATTTAACTGTTTACAATCAATCAATCAATCAAACACTTAAATTAACAAGCATTGAATGCTTAGATTGCAAATCCCAAGTACACACACACAAAAAAAAAAAAAAAAAAAACCTTAAACAAAATCATCCACTTACAAGAATCCCCCACCGGAGGAAACCACAAAAGAACTAGCTGTCCATGGTGTTGACTGGATCTTCAAAAGTTGATGTAGATTGCATGTTTGATGATGGAAGAAGTATTGGACCGATTAGAATCTTGAGAAGTCTCCAAAAGATCGCCCAAAAATCATCCAAGAAGTCATCAAAATGAATGGGAATGAAAAGTTGGCTACCAAAACCCTAAAAACTGAATTTAAAACCCAAAATTTTGTGTGGCGGCCGAAGGCTACGGCCCTAGCCTTCTCCATTATTTTGTGTTGGAAAACTTACATAATAATCGTCGTAATGCCTTTCATACATGATCCTCACATGTTTCCAAGTCCTTGGACTTTCTGCAATGAACTGTAACAGAAAACGAAATCAAAGAAAAAGGAACCGGGCTTGTGTTTGACACAATTCCCTTAAACAGATTCGTCGTCTGTTCCCAGGGTACACCGGTTCGAAACAGTGACGATGGTGCACTGCCGGACTATCCCACTTGCCTGAAAAATAATCGATACTTGGTTGCTACTCTAGAGTTATGAGTGTTGCAAGAGTTTCTTAGTGAATATTGCTCATGTATATTCTTATGTGTATTTTCCCATATATCATATATGACACAAAAGTCTCTAATATATACAAGAGGCAATGGGGAATGAAGAGTCTAACATAATTAGACACTTAATGTTAGTCTTAAAACTATAATCAAGTATCATAAGTGTTTCTTCAATTCACCACATGAAGAGTTATACACTTAATTTTAGTTTTAAAACTATAATAAAGTGTCACAAATGAATTAACTCTATTAAAGAGTTTTTCCTCAATAATTATAATTTCACTAAATTATAATTTAATTTACTTAAAACTCTATTCACCTTTTAAACTTTCCAACAATCCCCCACATGAATGGAGATTTATCAAAACACGCATATTTCGAACAAACCCCTATATGAATAGGAGTCATTCTGACAAGCAACCTCATTCCGATTAAATTTCAACAGTTGAGTTTTGCATACGATAGGTAGGTGTGACCCTTTGAACCTTCGCTTATGAAACGCACTTAGCCCACTGGCTCTGAGTAGAACGCGATGTCTTTGAACTCGTCTGCCGTTTGTGTGGACGACAATACGCTTCACACAAGACTCTCCCTGACAACGTCAAGTCCTCATAGTTGTGTCCGTTATGGTCATGGACACGTGCCTGGTTCTGCGAGAGCTATTAAGTATTGTGCCCCAACAATACCCTTCGAAGCGACCCCACTTCTCTCTCACATAGGTGATCTACTGGGACTGGTTACCTCAGTCAGATCATTAAAAGCTATAAGCTTAACCTCAACCTTGTCACTTTTTAGGAATGGACTAGGAAGCTTATTAAATCTTATAGTAAACTCCCTTTTTAATATGTGGGGTTTTCACCAACTCTCCCCCACAGTGACCTTCGCCAGTTCATACAATTAGGTTGTCCTATTGAACTCAGATCTTGGGATCTCCAGTCAACTGAGTTAGGTTTCCTTCGCATAAACCTAGCCTTTAACGGGCTTTAGCCCCATTCCCATTGACGACTTCTGAACTAACTCTCTGCTTAAGCCTTTTGTTAGCGGATCCGCGATGTTATCCTTTGACTTCACATAGTCAATAGTGATAACTCTTATAGAGATTAGTTGTCGTACCGTATTATGCCTACGTCTTATATACCTGTTCTTACTGATACACATTGTGATATGAGCTCTGTCAATTTCCGATTGACTATCACAACATATGCATTGGGCCAATACCGGCTTCGGCCACCTAGGTATATCCTTAACAAATTGACGTAGCCATTTTGCCTATTCATCCTCTAAAGCGATGAATTATGATTCCATCGTGGATCTAGCAATAAACGCTTGCTTAGATGATTTCCATGTCATCGCAGCACCTCCAAGTGTGAACAAATACCCACTCGTTGCCTTGGAATAATTCGTGTAAGATATCCAATTCGCATCACAGTAACCTTCAATAACTGCTGGATATCTTTTATATTGCAGACCGTAATCTCGTATGTATCTTAAGTACCGAAGCAACTGGGTCACGCAATTCCAATGAATTGAACATAGGTTGCCCGTGTATCTACTTAGCTTGCTTGCTAAGTCTGGTCTGATACAACTCATCAGATACATCTGGCTGCCAATAATTCTTGAGTACTCTAATTGGTTACAATCATTATGTGACTTGTCGGTATGTGAATATGTGCTAACATGTGTTAAAACGGGGTTTAACGCGCAAAACACACAAACACAGAGGTTACAGGCGATTAGGCTTGCCTAATCGCCAATATAGGGGCAAGTAGGAGGATGTTATTGGCGAGTAGGGGCTAATCGCATAACTGTTCATGCGATTAGGCCCCAATCGCATGAACAGTCATGCGATTAGGCTCCCTAATCGCGTGTAAGACTACATACTCGCATGATACGTGCTGGACGACTAAAAACGCCTATAAATACCACCCTTGACCTCCAAAACATCATTTGTGCAACCCTAGCCGTCCCATAACATAACCCAACACACAAACACCCTCTGGAACTCGTTTTTGCATCAAAACCACCATTTTCAAGCTTATTCCATCATCACCTCTTGATTACAAGGTGTGTTCTTCAAACCCAAACCTTTAAATGATTATGTTTTACTCCCTAAACGTCCAGACCTGACTTATAAATGTTTTTATCTTTGAAAATCCATTTAAAACCGTTTTTAAACAAACCCACACCTTTACATGTGTTATATGTGTTATATGTGTTTAAAGATAGGATTTTTAGGATTGAATCATGGTTGTTCTTGTGTTATTATGATGTTTATGGCTGTTACAAGTTGGTATGATGATGTCCTAGGAGTTTGAATGGTTTTGGTTGTGTATTGTTGATATTTGATATTTTGACCCATTTGAAGGATTTTGAATGATTAAGGATGATATGAGGTATGTTGTTGATTGAATGATGTTAGGGTTTGCTCTAGGATGATGCTAGAACAGTAGGATGCCATCGGACAACGTGGTTATGTGATTTAATCTGAATATTTGCTATTTAGGGCAAGTTCTTGCATGTTGATGTGATGTTTACATGCTAAGTTGCTATTTTGGGAAAACGCTCGCATTCGGGACTGTTAGAATGATGAAAACTTAGGGGTTTTGCTTGAAATATGTTTGTTAATGTGTTAGGATGATTATTGGGTGTTTTTACACGTTTCGGATCTGATTTGGAGGGTTAAACGCGCGAAATTGCATTGTACAGCTGCAGCAGGCGATTAGCACCCTAATCGCATGCTGCTATAGGCGATTAGGGGCATAATCGCCTGAAGGGGAAGCCTACTCGTGTGTATATAGGCGATTAGCCCTTGTAATCGCCTGTTGACCAACCCTAATCACATGTTGACTTTTCCTAAATGCTAGTTTGATTCCTAATCGCGTGTAATGCTGCTGTATGTATATTTTAACATCCCGGAACATGATTTGACGCCTAGGAACATGATAGGAACCCCGGGATTCACCCAATGACTTAGTAACACGTATTCGGACCTGTTTATGCGTTAATCAGACATTATGCTAGACTAGGTGAACTGTTGCGCGTATTAAGTGTTTAATTGCATATGTGGCATGATGTCTTGTATTTATCTAACACGTGGAATGTCGGGTCACCAATGGGATGTCGAGTCTTGTCTTACGTTGTCTGGTTGTCGGTTAAACATGCTTTTCGGACACATAATGGTCATGGACTGGACTTAGGGACTAATGAACCCGATGGGTTGTTAGTCTAACTTGACACATATCTTATGATAGGTCGCCAATAGTTGGGGCTATCATATCTCACAGACGGTTTACTCATATCACGCATACGGTTTACTCTTAAACGGAATACGCAACCTAAGGTGAGTTCACGGCCCCACATTTTACTGTTTATGTTTTCGGGGGAGAAACATGCTTAAAACTCTTTTATGACTTACGACTTGTTAAACTCTTATGGCTCATGACTCTTTATCACGTTATACTATGGCTCACTTATCGTACTATACGGTTCATCGAAAATCCCTTGAAACCACTAACATGGGTATATGGCGGGGAAATATGGATAGCGCTATTGGGAACTGACAAACCCCACTCGACGGTTGGACCGGGCGGGTGCATATTGTCTCTAACAAAACAAGGTCTACCGGCGATGACGGTAGCCCATAGGAAACTAAGGGTAACACACGGCTCAGTCAGTAATGGTTTCACCTGTATGAGTATCTCATTCTGCGCCTGGCGGGCGTTCTCATAAGCATAGTAGTAATTGTGATGGTAACGGTTTTCGGTGGAACACTTTAAACGTTTAATTTAAAACCTGTGAACTCACCAGCATTATATGTTGACTCTTTTAGCATGTTTTCTCAGGTCGCTAAGGTAGCAGCTGTCGGATAGGCGCACGTGGTCGCACTGGGGTCGTCTCGCGTCTAGGGTCTCATCTGCACGTTTTGGAATCATGAACTTTTGAACTTATGTTTTATTTATGCATGACTTTTGTAAACTTTAAATGCTTCCGCACTGTCAAATGTTGGTTTTAAACTTATGCATGGTTTTGTTTACGTACGTTTTTACATTTAGACGTCGTTTATTGTGACCGTTTGACTTAGATCCTGGTGTGTCACACGCCTCGCGGTAGAACTCCGCAGGTGGAAATTTGAGGGTGTGACAGATTGGTATCAGAGCCAATGGTTATAGTGAACTAGGACTGCATGTAGAGTCTAGACTATAGCCGAGTCTCACACACTAGACGGTCACATACATTTGAGTCGTGTCCTTTGGGCAAACATACTAACCTTGTCGGGGTGTCGGTCTCCTTACCATACAGTGTCACATTACTTATCTCATTCTTGGCTATTTTTAGCTTCACTTTATTTTCATCTCTGGGTTACAGCCGAGGGGACTTACTTATCGATCTTTTGAGTTAGTTATATCATTCTGGGATGTGGTTATCGGGTGACTTGAAGTTCTAGCTCGGAGCACGCCTAGGGGACCATGTAGAGCGATTTGTTATTTCGGGTGCACACGAAATCATAAATCGAAATGCATGAAAATCTTGGTGGACTTTGTGTTCGGACTAACGGTCATGCTGGAACCGTATTCTGAGTTCGTTCGGTCATTTGTAGCTTGATTTGTTGGTGGTACTGAGTGTCTCGTCTCATGTTTAGGCAGAACATGTCTGGTCGCGCTGGTGGACGTGCAGGTGGACGCCGTGGTGGCGGAGGTGGACGCCGTGGTGGGGGTAGAGGTGGTGGTAACATCACTATGACGCATGAGGAACTCAATGAGATGATGCAGCAACAGTTGGGCGTTGCACTAGCTGCTTGTAACACCCCAACCGATGGCGGAAACATCGAGGTGTCACGTAGTGACGATTGTTCAATAGCTCATGGACTAAAAGTGTAAATTTGAATACATTGATTAAATAATTTATTACATTCAAATGAAATACAACGATTCTAACTGCCAACTAAATTGAATACAATAAATCAAAATCTAATATAAATCCGAAAGCTTAAATGATGCATCTCAAAACAACCTGAAACTTGTACAAAATAATTTGGTCAATACAAAAAAATTGTATTGGTGAGCATACCCTGTCTAAATAAATATAGTAGAAAAGTGTTTAGCAATTCATGTGCGGTACCATTTGCAATTATGTAATAAGTAGTATCCGTTCAAAACCAAACCTGAGAATAATGACTAACACATGACTAACCAACTAACCAACTGAATAATGAATTAACAAGTCAATGACCAAGATTCTCTCAACAGAGTCTCAAGGGGGTATACCATAGTACTATTCATTGAAAAGCTAGGCCGCCCAGCGGTTAATGATTTTGACAAGCCATAGACACACCAATTAACATAAAGCAAACACACATGAGAATTGCATTTAGTAAAAGAAATAGAAACTTGATTGTAAGTACATGAGTCACCCCAAAATGTAAAACAGTAAAAAGGGGAAAGATATACTCACATTGATTGTAGTAATGAACTTGCAAGTAATTAATAGGTATCAACGAATTAAGCTTGAACCTTAAACATGTCAATCAACTTGACAAGAAATTATAGCGTCGCAACCTAAATATAAATATTTTCGGGGTTAATTTCACTATAGGATTCATGGACTAAATTAAATATAAGTTTAGTCGATATTACCATGAATTATTCATGTGCTTCTTGCGGTTATGGTTTTGAGTTCGTAGTTGGGTATTGTATACTATCTCATTTAAGATCACGATTACAACATATGGTGTTTAATAACTATCTAAATTTCTTGATATTCAAAATGTAACCCGTAACTTAATTTAGCATCACAAAATAATACTTAGTTTGATAAAAGGTTTTCTTTATAAAGTTTATATATATAACTAAGCTGGGTAAAATGGAATAAATACTTTGACAAGAATGTCGTACTAGTTTAATTATAGAATTAGAAATTTCAATTTACAAAGTATGAAATGGATCTCTACATAACTCAATAGTTACAAGTTTATCGAACACCATAAATAATTTATGTGAATGATGATCAACTAACTAAACTCTACTTAAAAAAAATGTTTGACTAATTTTAATATGAATCAATATTTATAATACAATTGTAGCTGATTATATACATTAACTAAGGATGTCTATGTATGTATAGATCAACAAAGGAGAGGTTCAAAGTACTTTTAATACATATATTTGTTATACAGTACTAGATATATATAGTGGTAAAGTTATGAAATTATTTAGGTATTACCAAGTTATTATATGTTCCGATATTCATACGTTAAATTTGTAGGATGTGAAATTGGTTAAGTACATATAACGAGTCGAGTCGTAGCGTTTTGATTTGGAATTACGTGACTAAAAGGATGGTGGGAAGATTACCTCAACCCGATGGTTGTTTAGACGCCTTTTGTAGCCCCCGAATATCTCAAATCGATCCTAAAACTACACCCGATTGTACACCGTTGCTGTCCCATTTGCTGCTATGTTGTACCAGTCGTTACCCATACAATCCGGTGTTATTTTACCACCGTTTGCAGCTCCGAAGCACCCTCCACGTAGTCAAACAACCCAAAACGCTGCTGCCTCATACATCATGATTTGCTCCTAAAATAGAGAGCCGAGAATTTAGATGATGGTTCGGCCGGAATGTGGTGGTCGGAAAATGGCCAGAGATACAAAGAGTGACGAGAGGAGATGTCGTTCGGTGAGGTGTGGGTTGGTTTTAAGCTTCGCATGAACAGAGTTCCATTCGGTTACGTGGCTAATCATTTGTCCCACCTTAAATGGTCATCAAATGAAATTGCAGGTTACGAAATATGCCACGGTTTCAAATTTCCGACGGTTACTCAATTGTCTAGCTACATTAAAAGTTGGAGTTTAATATTGATTATTATATCTAAAAGAAATCGCTTAGTAGGTTACAACCCAATTATTATTACAGTTTCAATAAATTCAAGTCATATATCAATTATTATTTTTACTAATTATCAAAGTGGTTAACAAAATAAAAATGGAAACTTGTACGTCGTATAATATCATTCCTTAATGATTAGTATTTTGGAACTAAATAATAATTTTAGTAGTATTAAAGTTAAGGTTACGAAAATTTGGAGTATTACAATACTACCTCAAACGTTATGTTAAAACTCGAGTTCTACAATTTTGCGTTAGTGTCACTTTAGGTCTCTAAAGTTATAATTAACTTATTAGAAAATTGGGGAATGTTACAGTCTCCCCTACTTTAGAAAATTTCATCCCGAAATTCCTTTCAAGTGGAGGTTATTATGAAACAAAAGGCGTTGTAAAAGTCAAGTATGCTTTAAAACAATTTCATCAACCATAATTTGACAAAATTTAAAGTAGTTGTCTAATATTTAAAGTAAAAGTTTCAAAATTTTTGACAGTTAACCCAAAGTTAGAAAGTTGAGAGTTTAGATGAGTAAGGTTTTGGGAATGGGTAACTGGTGAGGGGCAGAGGTACTAATGAAGCAGTCTCCCCTACTTTAGAAATTTCTGATTGAACTTAATTAAGGACATGCAACAAGATTTCGACTAACAGAAGTGTAAGAGTTTACAAGATTTAAGGTTTTTCAGTAGAAGTGGTCAACAAGGAAGGCTCCAAAGAACCTAATTGAAGCTTATGTAAAATGTTCTTATCGAAAATGCTAGCTATTAGTCAACGATCTAATGAAGAGGTAGTAATGGGTAGGTTCTTGGTCAGACTCCTAGTCCGCTCCCGTAGTATCGTTTATGCTTATATATAGGGTGTACCGCAGCTAACCCACCACACTCCTGATACTTTGGACTCGTACTGATTGTCTACCAATAGCCTAAATAGAATTACATACCACCCTCATGTACCTGTAAACCCATGATTGCGTTCCGGACCGTAATCATCGATTTACCTTACACTAGGGTGTTATGCTTTTCCATAACCCTATCCTAAGTAATACTAGAAACAAATGCGTGCAATCAGGATATGCTAAGTAATTGATACTGCAATGAAACAATGACATGGTTAGAGGTCCTTCCCTTTCGGGTTTACCCTTTAACCGTAATGAGTGTAACATGCAAATAATAAACATGGTTAGAGGTTCTTCCCTTTCGGGTTCACCTTCAACCGGTAAATTTCTGTTCACATCGTTGGGCCCTAAACACCCATATTGATAAACTCTGAGTTTTACACCGTTCCCCTCAGATTAAAGAAATACTCTAATCCGAGTTGTACGTGGGCACTGGCTTAGATCTCATATGAGTCATCAACTAGTATGTTCATTGGCTATGATGATGAACAAAATAATGTAAAGTATAACAGGGTTTTGCTCAAAACAGGAAAGAAATTATGCATACCAAATATGCGTTCAAGTAAGTATATAAGTATAGCATAAAATTTCGATTGAAAGAATAGTATAACACAAATCAGGTAAATCGCACAATTTGAACAAAATGAACGTAAACGAGTTAAATTAATGCTCAAAACTAGTGTTGTAAGAGTAACTGCTAATAACTAGTGCGCGAATAGTTACGAATGACGCGTGAAAATAACCACCAATAAAAGAATAATATGAGAATAATAAGATAATGTGCAAACGTAACTATAAATGGAATGGTGAATAAAGAAAATAATGAAATTTATTGTAAATGAAAGTGCACGGAACAGGTGTATACCCTACTGACATGCGAGTTAAAATTTAAAAATTTTGCATATACGCACAATACGATAGAAAGCATTTAGCAACATTCAATGTTTTGTTAGACCAGAAGTTTTGTGACCGAAAGAGTGTATGTATAAAAAGATAAATTTTCGTTTATAAAATCCTAGTTTACTTGAACTTTGTTATATAGTTGAAAGAATAGTAATGATGCATGAGAATAACTTTTTAGAAATTGATGTGCGTTTTAGATTCAAAACAGGTTCATAAGAAAAGATTTCATAGGTACACATTTTCATGTGTTTACAAGAAGTTGAGTTGAAAGGTGTTATAAGGCATATTATTAGTTGCAAGTTTCTCCCGAAAACATTTATTGGATCTGTTATATGAAAACAAGCATATTTACATTTGATTTATAAAATATGCAATATAAGTTTATAAAACGCAAGATGAAACCATTTCATGAAGTATGTGTAATTCTAATGTGTTTTAAAAGACCAAGATTTAAAATGACGTGATAAAAAAATCAATGTATGTAATACGAATAGATTACCAATATTTAAGAAAATTCATAATTTATCATTTGAGTCTTCAAATGATAAACAAAACATAAATATCAATATCATAAAACATTGAGATTGTTTCCATGAGAAATTTTGACTAACTAAAGTAATTGAAATGTTATTAGTGACTTGTGGGGGCGTACTTTAGCCTATAAATGAATGCTCATCCCGAGAGTTCCCAGGTCGGCATACGGGTCCCTCGTCTGATTGGGATTTATGCGAAATGCCAGGCCTAGACAGAAAACTCAGGATACAGGCGCTCACCCTTCCAGATTGCATGTGCCCCATCACTAGTAAATTCCAAGACTTTAGCGAGACTAAAAACGAGATGCAGAAATAGATCCTTGAGATGTGGATTTCACTCCTAACTCAAAGATGTATTTCAAAATTGAAAACAATTATGGAATGAAACCAATCACTAAGTTAAGGGTATCACTCCCAGCTTAGTGGTTAATTTTCTTTTTGAAGGAAATACTCTTTGAGGTGTGGGTGTCACTCCTATCTCAAAGATATATTCCTAAGATAAATAACATATAAAGGAGTGAAATTAATCACCAAGGTATGGATACCACTCCTAACTTGATGATGTCGTTTCGTTTGAGAAATACGAGTGTCTTCTTCGCCAAGCAAAATATCGAAAGAATAACGAGAAATAATCATAACGAAAATATCTTGAAAGAAAATATAAGAATAAGAGAAATATACACAAGAGGACTCGCGAAAGTAAGCTTAGTTATAGACTAGGCTAAAAGGCATTCTAATAACCTAATTCCCTATAACCATGGCTCTGATACCAATCTGTAACACCCCAACCGATGGCGGAAACATCGAGGTGTCACGTAGTGACGATTGTTCAATAGCTCATGGACTAAAAGTGTAAATTTGAATACATTGATTAAATAATTTATTACATTCAAATGAAATACAACGATTCTAACTGCCAACTAAATTGAATACAATAAATCAAAATCTAATATAAATCCGAAAGCTTAAATGATGCATCTCAAAACAACCTGAAACATGTACAAAATAATTTGGTCAATACAAAAAAATTGTATTGGTGAGCATACCCTGTCTAAATAAATATAGTAGAAAAGTGTTTAGCAATTCATGTGCGGTACCATTTGCAATTATGTAATAAGTAGTATCCGTTCAAAACCAAACCTGAGAATAATGACTAACACATGACTAACCAACTAACCAACTGAATAATGAATTAACAAGACAATGACCAAGATTCTCTCAACAGAGTCTCAAGGGGGTATACCATAGTACTATTCATTGAAAAGCTAGGCCGCCCAGCGGTTAATGATTTTGACAAGCCATAGACACACCAATTAACATAAAGCAAACACACATGAGAATTGCATTTAGTAAAAGAAATAGAAACTTGATTGTAAGTACATGAGTCACCCCAAAATGTAAAACAGTAAAAAGGGGAAAGATATACTCACATTGATTGTAGTAATGAACTTGCAAGTAATTAATAGGTATCAACGAATTAAGCTTGAACCTTAAACATGTCAATCAACTTGACAAGAAATTATAGCGTCGCAACCTAAATATAAATATTTTCGGGGTTAATTTCACTATAGGATTCATGGACTAAATTAAATATAAGTTTAGTCGATATTACCATGAATTATTCATGTGCTTCTTGCGGTTATGGTTTTGAGTTCGTAGTTGGGTATTGTATACTATCTCATTTAAGATCACGATTACAACATATGGTGTTTAATAACTATCTAAATTTCTTGATATTCAAAATGTAACCCGTAACTTAATTTAGCATCACAAAATAATACTTAGTTTGATAAAAGGTTTTCTTTATAAAGTTTATATATATAACTAAGCTGGGTAAAATGGAATAAATACTTTGACAAGAATGTCGTACTAGTTTAATTATAGAATTAGAAATTTCAATTTACAAAGTATGAAATGGATCTCTACATAACTCAATAGTTACAAGTTTATCGAACACCATAAATAATTTATGTGAATGATGATCAACTAACTAAACTCTACTTAAAAAAAATGTTTGACTAATTTTAATATGAATCAATATTTATAATACAATTGTAGCTGATTATATACATTAACTAAGGATGTCTATGTATGTATAGATCAACAAAGGAGAGGTTCAAAGTACTTTTAATACATATATTTGTTATACAGTACTAGATATATATAGTGGTAAAGTTATGAAATTATTTAGGTATTACCAAGTTATTATATGTTCCGATATTCATACGTTAAATTTGTAGGATGTGAAATTGGTTAAGTACATATAACGAGTCGAGTCGTAGCGTTTTGATTTGGAATTACGTGACTAAAAGGATGGTGGGAAGATTACCTCAACCCGATGGTTGTTTAGACGCCTTTTGTAGCCCCCGAATATCTCAAATCGATCCTAAAACTACACCCGATTGTACACCGTTGCTGTCCCATTTGCTGCTATGTTGTACCAGTCGTTACCCATACAATCCGGTGTTATTTTACCACCGTTTGCAGCTCCGAAGCACCCTCCACGTAGTCAAACAACCCAAAACGCTGCTGCCTCATACATCATGATTTGCTCCTAAAATAGAGAGCCGAGAATTTAGATGATGGTTCGGCCGGAATGTGGTGGTCGGAAAATGGCCAGAGATACAAAGAGTGACGAGAGGAGATGTCGTTCGGTGAGGTGTGGGTTGGTTTTAAGCTTCGCATGAACAGAGTTCCATTCGGTTACGTGGCTAATCATTTGTCCCACCTTAAATGGTCATCAAATGAAATTGCAGGTTACGAAATATGCCACGGTTTCAAATTTCCGACGGTTACTCAATTGTCTAGCTACATTAAAAGTTGGAGTTTAATATTGATTATTATATCTAAAAGAAATCGCTTAGTAGGTTACAACCCAATTATTATTACAGTTTCAATAAATTCAAGTCATATATCAATTATTATTTTTACTAATTATCAAAGTGGTTAACAAAATAAAAATGGAAACTTGTACGTCGTATAATATCATTCCTTAATGATTAGTATTTTGGAACTAAATAATAATTTTAGTAGTATTAAAGTTAAGGTTACGAAAATTTGGAGTATTACAATACTACCTCAAACGTTATGTTAAAACTCGAGTTCTACAATTTTGCGTTAGTGTCACTTTAGGTCTCTAAAGTTATAATTAACTTATTAGAAAATTGGGGAATGTTACACTGCTTTTCAGGCAGCCCAGCAGACTTTCATGGGTGCTGCTGCTCCTCCGGTTCAGGCAGGTGTTGCATATAAGCGGTTTAAGGATTGTCAGCCTCTCAGCTTCCAGGGTACGGAGGGAGCTGTAGAGTTACTCAGGTGGTTGGAGAAGACGGAGTCGGTATTTGCTTTATGTGAGACTCCAGCAGTGGATTGGGTGAAGTTTGCTTCGGGGACTTTTGTAGGAGCCGCCTTGACGTGGTGGAACTGCGTCACACAGACACTTGGTCTTGGGGAGGCCAACGCCATGCCTTGGGCGGATTTTGTGCGTAGGTTGAAGGATGAGTATTGCCCGCGTGAGGAGATTAAGAGGTTGGAACAGGAATATGGGAATCTTAAGATGGTTGGTTCTGAGGTTGAGGAGTACACGATCAGGCACAACGAGCTAGCAGTGATGTGTCCAGGTTTGTCTACACCGGAGTATAGGAGGATAGAGCAGTATCTTGCGGGTTTGGTGCCAGAGATTGCGGGATTGGTGTCTGCTAGGGATCCCACTACTATGTCAGAGGCTGTGCGGTCAGCTACTAAGATGACCAACTTGAAGATTTCTGAGGGTGTCTTGCCTCCTAGGGGCTCTTCTGTGAAGGCGCCGGCTGAGAACAAGAGGAAGTGGGAAAGCGTGGATAAGGGTTCATCGGGACTCAGCGACAACCGGCAGTGAAGAAGACTGAAGCTTCTGGGTCAGCATCGGACCAGAAACAGGGGGGCTATGCTGGGAAAAGCCCTAAGTGTGGACGTTGTGGGTTTCATCACTATGGTACTTGTGAGAGTTTTCGCTGTGAGCGTTGTCAGAAACCGGGGCATCATGCCAAGGATTGCAGGGTCAACCTTTCCAGGACGACCCAGACTACTGCTATTACTACCCCTGCTCCACAGGGGAACCAGGGTTGCTTCCATTGTGGGGAAGCGGGGCACTTCAAGCGAAGCTGTCCCAAGTTGAATCAAGGGGGCACAGAGACTGCAGGGAAGGATGGGGACAAGGAAGGCGGCGGCCGGTGGACTCGTGCTCATGCTTATGTGATCGGTGCTAGGGAGAACCAGGTGGACCCATACACTGTTACCCGTACGTATTCTCTCTTACCTCTTGTTACGCTTTGGTTATACTTTTATCCGCATTGTTGTGCGTTCGTGTTTCGGGTGTTTTCTTTGTGGTTTGGTCGCCGTTTCTCATTCTTTGGGTCGATGAGGGTCCTTTGGGGATGCTACTTGGACGGTACCGGTGGATTAGTTATACCGATCATAGTAGGCTCCAGTAGGCTTTCATCGGGGGTCTCTTGTCTCATACTCACATTTGGGGAAAGTGGTTTCCCGGTTGTTACTGGCACGTTTGGTTTATGACCTTCACTTGTTGTATTTTGGGGAAACGTTACTTGGGCGCAGAGGTCGACACTCATTACTGTTGAAGCCGAAAGAATCTCGGGACGAGATTCCTTTCAACAGGGGGATGATGTGACGACCCGGAAAATTTTTCTTCTTATTTGTTTTCTCTCCTCGACTTCGGGAAATTTTCGGGACGAAAATTCTTTCAACAGGGGGATGATGTGACACCCGGCAACTTTCGGTAACTAACTTTTGAAAACTTAGTAAGTCTACCTTAGCGAGTCGCGCATACGTTACACATAACAAGGTCGGTCGAGTCGAATCGCACATCATTAGGGTTTTAACATACGCAAGTCTCGGGTCCCGGGAATTGGTGATCGGGCGGGAACGTGTTATTTATCATGCATTATTGTAACAACCGGCAAAAATAAGGTAATTCCGTACGAATTAATTAATATATGATTAACGTAATTAAATGCAATTATGTGTGATTTAATTATCAAGGCCTTAGGGGATAGCAATTTCCAAATAGTGCATAGGAATGCATACGTTTAATAGTAAAGCATGATTGGATCATGTGCGAATAAGCTATCCGGTATGGACGTTGGCAATTACCCGGTAATAATTAAATAAACGAAACGGATCCCGGACACCCAGGATATAAAATAAAGGGTATTTTCATAAGATATAATGAGTTTTGGAACTCCAAAACCATAAATGAAAACGTCTTGTACAAATCTCCCGGTAACGAATAAAATGCGCGTACCGCACCCGATACGCGTATAACTCATAATTTCACCCGGCAAAGGCCTAAATAACCAATCAACGCTTAAAATAGACTATATTTAAGGGTTATTAAAGGTATTTTTAATGTCCGGATAACGCGTGATTAAAACCCGAAAAATACCCGAACGACACCCGAACGACGGGGGATTAAACATAACAACTATTGGGTAAATATTTGAAGTTGTGGACCCCACCAAACCCACTTGGGGGCCGGCCTAGATGGCCTTGTGGTATCCACACATGTGTTTGATAATAATAATCTCCTAAACCTAGCTTTAAGCATGCAAATGTGGAAGATAAAGGTATAAGTGGACACTAGTACAAAAGTAATCTACTTTCTTGTCCCCTTGGTAATATTTTCGGCCATAAGGCCCTAATAAGCCAAGACAACACTTAGCCAATTATGACACTAGTGTATGCATGCATATGTGAAGTCTTGTATGTAAGGATCATGATGCCTTATAAAGATTAACCAAGATTTGCAAGTAATCTCCTACACTTACATACATACATACAAGGCTCATCATCACACCCCCACATCCATCCAAGATTTCTTATGTACTTCTTATATCTTTGGTAATAATCACAAGGATCCATGAGAAGATTATAAAAGATTACAAAGATATTAGCAAGATTTGCAAGCAAAACTCTTACACACCCATACATACATACGGCTATATACATACACACACACTTCATATCCTTCCAAAGATCCCAAGTACACATTACAATCTTCCATGATATCTTACATAATCTATGGAAGATTACATGTGATAGTTATATATAAACATGTGTTAGAAGATTGAATAACAAAGCAAAATAATTCTCTTTTCTTCCTTCTTTTGGCCGTAGGTATTCACACACACCCACACATCATTCTTTCAAGTTTAACACTTCTAAATTACTCCTAAACAATCCATCATCCAAACCCCTATTGTGTGTTTCAAGAGCTTGAAGCTAAACCACTTGGAAGAACACACTAAACCCCTCTCAAATCCAAGGTGTTTGTCTTCCCTAGCCTTGTGCTAGTAGTAAGCATTCTTAATCTTGTTTTTGATCATTATTATTCATGTATGTGTTCCTAGTAGCAAGTTGTACATGAAGGGTTAAAAGGTGGTTTTGAACATAATCTTTAATAGGTTTTACATGTGTAAAATGGAAGATTAAAGATATGAAAATAAACCATGGATTTGATGATGATGATGTATTAATCTTGAAAATATGTAAAGTTTACATTTAAAACTAGTAGGATGATGTTTTGGTAAAGATTATGTAATAAACTTGGATATGTTAAAAGTAACTTTAAATCATCTTATTATGATCATCTAAGTTATAATATATGGTAAAACATGTTAGAAGTTCATAAATGAAGAAGATGGAAAATCTAAGTTAGCTTACTTAGATGAATGATATTTTGATAAAATGGACAAATACATAAAACACACATATAATTAGTCTTCCATATGAAATACAAGACTAACATAAGTGTTTTGATACAAAAATAACTTACCAATAAAAAGTTGAATCTTCAAAGTCTACTATTTTGAGTGAAAAATGTTAACTTTGGAAGTTAGAGTAGAAAAATGCAACTTTTGAAAGTTAAGGGACTAATATTGTAACTTTGAAAGTTAGAGGACTAAAATGGATATTTTAGAAACTATTAGTCCAAAAATACAAGTATGGAAAGTTTGGTGTCAAAAATGTAAGTAATAAAGTCTAAGGATGATTTTTGTAAATACTAGTAGAAATACTTGGGTATTTTGTATAAAAGTGTATTTTTGAAAGTTATAAAAATATAAAGGGTTTTAACATAAGGATTTTTATAAAATAGAGATTTTATAAAAATATTAAACAAACTTGGAAGACTTATACAAAAATGAATACTTTTATATAAATGGGAATATAAAAGTGTTGGAAACATTTTTGTAGTTAAGTTAACAAGTTGGGTTAAAAATACATAAGTATTTTAAACCATCCAAGTAACATGTGAGAAGAGGAAGAAATATGGATAATATTTCTATAAAATACATGTTGGGAAAAACTTGGAAAAATTAACTAATCGAGTTAAGATATCGAACTAAGACGCGTTAACAAACCGTACACGGACAAAACATGAGAAAAATGCCATTGCGGCAAGATAAGAAAAATATATATTTTAAGAAGTAAAATATATATATACATTGGGTGAAAACTAATAAACACTTTCCTAAGTGTTAAGAGAATTATTCGTGGGAGAAACACATGACATAAACAAATAAGACGTTAAAACAAACGTATATACTTAACAAGAAAAATTACACATTTATATATATGTACGCTCGTCTCGGCAAAATTCTAGTATATCTACTTAATGGAAAAGTAGATATGTGGGAAGGAAAGCCGCGACGAGAAGACAAAGATATATATATGTGTATGCCGTACCAACGAAATCCTAGTATATTTATTTGAATGGGAAAATAAATATACGGTATGGTGAGTTGAAATGGGACGTTAAGAATATACAATCGAACGACAAGATCTTAGTATATTTGTTTAAATGGGAAAACAAATGTGCGGCAAAGTGAGTCGGGTCGAGGGTTGAAATATATCGAGCGATGCGATCTTAAGTATAATTATTTAAATGGGAAAATAATTATATGTTAAGAGAAGTCGAGTCGATGATAATAAGATACAAGTTATGGAAATATTAACAAGAGTAATATATAACTTGTAGTACAAAGGGTAATGTAACGCCAACAAAACCTAGGATACGCGCTTAATTAAACGGGATTTGGAACAACTTGTGGTCGGGAGTTGGGTGTACAACTTGCCAAGGCACATGCACTATAGGAATAGTGACTTATACGTCTAGGACGTTTGTAGGTGCGAGACCACCCACTTGCTATCTACCTTTTGAGCCAGACGCAGTTTCAGGTGAGTTTCACGGCCCCATTTTAAACTATTTTTACGTTTTTCCGGGGGAAAGATATGTTAGGGAAAATGTTTGACGGATTTATTACTTGAGGTGTGACCGCCACTCGGGGTTGAGTCCTCGCCTCTATAATCATTTATTCAGGGAAATGAAACCGGAGGAATATTGAATAGTACTATTGGTGCCTGACAAGGCCCACCCCTAATCGATAGCGTCGATTATGCATTAGGTTATGCCTGGGGTGCATATATTCTGAACTTAAGTCGTGGGAAACCGAGTAACGACTTGGAGCGGGGCATATTTATTTATACGTCTTGGTTTGATTATAGTCTCAAGTAGAGTTATAGGAATTTGCAACTCCTATACATTGTCATAACATGGTATTTCCCAAGTATTCAAGTTTTGGAAACTAAAAACCTGTGAACTCACCAATATATTTTATATTGACGAAACTTTTAAACATATCTTTCAGGTAACTAGATGAAGGAGCACCGGCAAGCTGGGTCAAGGAATCCTCCAATGCGACGTCGAACTTTTGCGGGGTTTCACTTTTATTTCCCAAGGCATTTGGGATATATACGAGAAACCTCTATGATTAATTCAAAAACAATTTACTTTTGTGTAATGTTTGAAACAGATTTGACGTCATAATAAATGACCCATTTTCTTAAATTACTTGTGTTTAGCAATAACCTTGACTTTATGCTTTTGAACCGTCGCGCCACGTGTTTCCGCCTTTGTCGTGGTGTGACAGAACGTGGTATCAGAGCCAAGGTTATAGCGAACTAGAGTATTTTCTTTAAAAACTAGACTATAACCGGATTTGGTTCAAATAATAAAGTTTTCAAAAAGGAAAATATATAAAGATGTTTTAAAAGTAATTTTCAAGAAGCATTGGGCATGAGGAGATTCCGACCAAGCTAGCCATGGGTATTATTATACATTAACGTAGTATTAGAGGTTAGGAAGGATACTGATAACGTACGCCTTAACTGTCTAATTTAAATTAAATCATATATATATGTACGGTTCTTTTGCCAGGAATGTCGAACGCAGGAAGTATCGCGCCAAGCTATGACAGTAGCTTGCAGATCATCCCAGCACCACCACCAGAGCCAGCAGAGTTGGTAGTGCTCTCCTCGGGAGATGAGGACGTAGAGATGGGCGTCGCCGCCGACGGAGCAGGCGACGACAGCTCAGATGAGTCAGACCCCAGCGAGGACCCCCACTGGGCACCTGCCGTGATTGACGCACCACTGCCCATTGTACCGGCCGCACCTGTGGCCGTACACCCCATTCGAGCCATCAGGGACTTCCCTGAAGGCTGTGCCGGTCCGTCGCGACCAATTCCAGCCCAGTCGGATGCGGCAGAGTCTCCATTTCGCAGACAGGCTCACGTCGAGCCTGAGCCAGCACCCTTACCCCACATCCACGTACCTGCAGGCATGAGACTCCTGCCGATCGCCCGTGGGAAGAACGGGTGGATATCCGATGACTCCGACGACGAGTCTGTAGGTTCGGTGGAGCACATGTTGGTGCCCGAGATTCCAGCGGATCAGGAGGAGCCAGTGGCTCCAATGCTAGAGGACGCCCCAGCCGACCCTGTAGCCCCACCAGCACCACTCGAGCCCATACCTCAGGAGGAGCCAGCCCCAGCAGCGCTTGTACTTGAGGGTAGTCCCGCCCGTAGCTCTGAGCTACATAGGGCAGGCATGGAGGCATTCGCCACTGCGAGCCCTCCCACACCCCCTGTAGTGGTGTCCACCCCAGAGTGGGCCACTGTCTCGGAGCCGTTAGTAGCCCCACTAGCCGAGCCTATGCCACCACCCCCAGTAGCCATGACTTTACCCATCCCCACCATTCCCAGCATGACACCTGCACCGTACCCTCTGGGTGCAGGGGACCCTTATATGATGCCACCCCACTTTTCCATCAGGCCACCAGGTTTCACCCCATTACTGCCACACATACCGATACCTGCCCCATTCGGGCCATTCCCATCCACACACCCAGATATACCCGGACCATCCCAGCCACCCAGGACGACACCCTTGTCTGGACCAGCATGGTCCACTGCCATCACTCTAGAGCGGGATTTTCAGACTCTCGCTGATACGGTGCAGCGCACCGTAACACAGGTGGAGCATCAGACACGTCTGATGTGGACGAGGATGATAGATGCGCGGGATGCTTTGGCGCATTACGCGGAGGAGTTGCTGAGCCTGGACGCTCAGTGCGGTATCACGGGGGATGCACACTTTGCGCATCGACATTTCTTGTACGAGCGTATCATGAAGATCAGTATGACGATCAGTACGCACGCGCCGCAGTACTAGTACCCGCCACCGCCGCCACAGTAGGATGTATCAGGGATGCACAGAAGACCCACCAGTTTATGTACATAGTAGCTGCAGTATGGTAGTACAGCACGGGTTATGACACTCGTCTTCGTTTTGCCTAGCCGTACGGATATTACGGCACATGATATGATGTTTTATTATTTCAAAAACAATGTATTGTATGAGAAATGTATTCTCCATTTTGTATTATGAACAAGCATTGTACTAGTATTATTGAAATTAATGAAAAATCTTATTATTATGGTGAAATATGTTGTTGTCTATGATTATTATTGCTTACTCCATATGTTGTGGTTTGTATATTTGTGTGGTGATGTTGTGTTGATTACTATTTATTTTTGTATGATGTGTTGGTATGTTGTGTGATGACATGGTGTTGATTATTGTGTTCATACTTTGGGTTGTTATTTATGCTTTGTATTGTATAAATGTTTGCCAAATTAACCTTTGATAATTATTATTGAAGAGAAATGGCACCGGCCACTAGAAGCAATAGCGGAGCAGACGGACTGCCCGCAACACCAGCCGAACTCGAAACCATGATATCTGAACGCATAGCTCGCGCCATCGCTGAACATGAAGCCGCACGCTCTGAACACTCCCAGGACAGGACAGGGAGCGAGCGACGAGAGGCCTCCCCCACTGGTAAGAGGTTTAAGAATAAATGAAAAAGTAATGGGAGGATATTTCAAAAACTCCTATCCCATATTAACATACTACATCACTATTACAGGGACAGCCTCGGGAGAACGCGGTTGCACTTTCAAGGCTTTCTTGGACTGCAAGCCGATAAACTTCAGCGGCACTGAAGGTTCCCTAGGCCTGGTCAAATGGTTTGAAAAGACCGAGGCAGTTATCCGCATCAGCGGGTGTACCCCTCGACAGTCTGTCATGTACGCCACCAACCTGTTTCTGGATCAGGCACTAACTTGGTGGAATGGCCAAGTACAGTCTCTAGGAGATGATGTTGCATACTCTCTATCATGGGCGGCACTGAAGGAACTTATGACTGCCGAATACCGCCCGGCAAGCGAAGTACAGAAATTGGAATCCGAGTTCTGGAACCTCACCATGGTAGGAGCAGACGTTACTGGGTATACGTCTAGATTTCATGATCTCGCTCGACTGGTACCTCGTCTGGTTACACCGGAAAAGAACAAGGTGGAACGTTACTTATTCGGGTTAGCACCACAGATTCGCAGCATGGTCACCTCATCCAAGCCCACGACCATGCGCGAGGCGATTGATCTGGCACTAAGCCTCACTGAAGATGCTATCCGCATGGGTACCCTAATCCGCCAAGTTTCAGGGTTAAAAATTTCTGAGGCAAGCAGTGTTGAGGCCAAGAATCAGGGATCGAATTCAGCTGCTGTGACTAATGATCAGGGTAACAGGCCGAGGTTTGGGAAAAGAAAAAGGGATGAAGGGAAAAGGGACAGAGCGTCGGGTAGCTCAAACAAGAAGGGAAAAGGATATGTTGCCACGGGACGTGGTAATGGTAACAAACAGGGTAATCAGGGAAGGAATAATGGTTTGACTTGTGGAAAGTGCCACCGCACAGGGCACAAGACTGAAGACTGTCGGTCCGGAGCACCGAAACATGGAGGAGCTAGACCATGCTTTGCATGCGGGTCATTAGATCATTGGAAGAAGGATTGCCCCAAGATCAACAATCAGGCCCGCGGCCGGGCATTTGTGATTGGAGCCGGTGATGCACGGCAAGACCCCACTGTGGTCACTGGTACGTTTCCTCTTAATGGTCATTATGCCTCTGTATTATTTGACACCGGTGCTGACTTTAGCTTCGTATCCATTGAGTTTAAAAGACTACTTGGTTTAAAAACTAGCAAACTAGATACACCCTACTCTATAGAACTGGCTAATGGTAAAACTATTGAAACGAGAGAGGTAGCAAAAGATTGTAAGTTAGAACTCTGTGGGCACGAGTTTGGGATTGATCTATTGCCGGTTGTATTGGGAAGTTTTGACATCGTTGTCGGCATGGACTGGTTGTCCGCGCACCGTGCCATTGTGGTTTGCAACGATAAAGTCATTCAAGTCCCCCTCACAAGCGGTGAAACTCTCTCAATTCAAGGGGAAAGACACGGGACGCCGCTAAGAATTATTTCAAGCATGAAGGCTCGTAAGTGTCTAAGAAAAGGGCTTGTCGCATTCTTGGCACACGTAGTGGACAAGAAGGCCGACGAGCGAAAGTTGGAAGACATTCCAGTAGCTAGAGACTTTCCGGATATATTTCCAGAAGATTTGCCGGGGTTGCCACCACCTCGACAAGTCGAGTTCCGCATCGACCTCGTTCCCGGAGCTGCTCCTGTGGCACGATCGCCATACCGCCTAGCTCCATCAGAGATGCAGGAACTGTGCAGCCAGCTACAAGAATTATTGGACAAAGGTTTTATAAGACCGAGTTTCTCACCTTGGGGAGCTCCCGTCTTATTCGTAAAGAAGAAGGATGGCACATTTCGCATGTGCATCGACTATCGAGAGCTGAACAAGCTAACCATCAAGAATCGCTATCCTCTCCCCAGGATCGACGATTTGTTTGATCAGCTCCAAGGTTCCAGCTATTACTCCAAAATTGATCTGAGGTCTGGCTATCATCAGTTGCGTATACAAGAAGAAGATGTACCAAAAACAGCCTTCAGAACCCGGTATGGACACTATGAATTTTTGGTAATGCCGTTCGGCTTAACCAACGCACCAGCGGTTTTCATGGACTTAATGAACCGCGTGTGTAAGCCATACCTGGATAAATTCGTCATAGTCTTCATTGACGATATTTTGATCTATTCACGCACAAAAGAAGACCACGAGAATCACCTTCGGTTAATTCTTGAAGTATTACGCAAAGAGAAGCTCTACGCTAAATTCTCGAAGTGTGACTTTTGGATTCGGGAAGTTCACTTCTTAGGCCACGTGGTAAACGAGAAGGGCATACACGTCGATCCCGCCAAGATCGAGGCAATTAAAAATTGGGAAGCCCCTCGAACTCCTACCGAAGTACAACAATTTCTTGGCCTTGCGGGTTATTACAGAAGGTTCATCGAGAACTTTTCCAAGATAGCACAAGCTTTAACCACGTTAACCCAAAAGGATAAGAAATTCGAGTGGACGGAAAAGCAAGAGGCCGCATTCCAATTGCTAAAAGACAAGTTATGTGGCGCTCCGATACTATCACTTCCAGATGGTACGGAAGACTTTGTGGTTTACAGTGATGCCTCACATCAAGGCCTGGGTTGTGTATTGATGCAAAGAGAAAAAGTAATAGCATATGCTTCCAGACAACTGAAAATCCATGAGAGGAACTACACTACACACGATTTGGAATTAGGTGCAGTGGTATTCGCTCTCAAGATATGGAGGCACTATTTGTACGGAACCAAGTGCACGATTTTCACTGATCATAAGAGTTTGCAACACATCTTCGATCAGAAAGATTTGAACATGCGACAACGACGATGGGTTGAATTATTAAACGATTACGATTGTGAAATTAAGTACCATCCCGGTAAGGCGAACGTCGTAGCCGACGCCTTGAGTCGCAAGGAACGGGTTAAACCACTGCGTGTTCGAGCTTTGGGTCTGACTATCCACACGAATCTGACCGATCGAATTCGTGAAGCTCAAGTTAACGCCCTCAAACCCGAGAATGTCAAAGGTGAAAGGTTACGAAAGATGATTGATTCGCTGGAACCCAAGGCAGACCAGACACTGTATTTCATGAATAGAATTTGGGTCCCAGTATACGGAGGATTGCGTGAGCTAGTATTGGCCGAAGCTCACAGTTCTAGATATTCGGTTCACCCTGGTGCAGACAAGATGTTCCACGATCTGAAGGAACTTTATTGGTGGCCGAATTTCAAAAGGGATATAGCAGCATATGTTGCGCGATGTTTGACTTGCGCAAAGGTCAAGGCTGAGCATCAAAGACCTTCCGGTTTGCTCCAGCAACCGGAAATACCGGAATGGAAATGGGAACGAATCACCATGGATTTCATTACCAAGTTACCCAAGACAACAAGCGGCCATGACATGATCTGGGTAATCGTAGATCGATTGACAAAATCTGCACACTTCCTTCCGATTCGCGAAACGGACAGGTTGGAGAAACTGACCCGTTTGTACATTAAGGAAGTGGTGTCTAAACACGGTGTACCTGTTTCTATCATCTCCGATCGGGATAGTCGTTTCACTTCCAGATTTTGGGAAAGTTTAAATGAAGCCCTCGGTACTCGCCTCGACATGAGTACCGCATATCACCCCCAAACGGATGGTCAAAGTGAACGAACCATCCAGACCTTGGAAGATATGTTACGAGCATGCGCGATTGATTTCGGAGGTAACTGGGATACGCACTTGCCATTGGTAGAATTTTCTTACAACAACAGTTATCATACGAGCATTCAAGCCGCACCGTTTGAAGCTCTATATGGACGCAAGTGTCGATCACCATTATGTTGGGTGGAAGTTGGAGAAAAACAACTCAGCGGGCCCGAAATTGTTCAAGAGACGACGGATAAGGTCTTTTTGATAAAGGAACGCCTCAAAGCGGCCCGGGACCGCCAGAAAAGCTATGCTGATATGAGGCGAAAGCCTTTAGAGTTTCAAGTCGGAGACAGGGTCCTACTAAAAGTGTCACCTTGGAAAGGTGTCGCGCGCTTTGGAAAGCGCGGAAAGTTGAACCCACGATATATTGGACCGTTCGAAGTCTTGTCCAGGGTAGGCACAGTGGCATACAAGCTCAAGTTGCCTCAAGAGCTTAGTGGAATACACGACACGTTTCACGTGTCAAATTTGAAAAAGTGCCTATCCGACGAAACTCTCATCATTCCTGCAGACGAAATCCAGATTGACGACAAGTTACATTTTGTTGAAGAACCAATCGAGGTAACTGATTGGAAGGTCCAAAAACTAAGGCGCAGCAAGATCAGATTGGTCAAAGTGCGCTGGAATGCCAAGCGTGGACCGGAGTTCACGTGGGAAAGGCTGGACCGGATGAAGCAAAAATATCCCGCCCTATTCGAGAAGACACCTGTACCGGAGAACTCGAAGTGAATTCCGGGACGGAATTCTCTTAACGGGGGGAGAATGTAACAACCGGCAAAAATAAGGTAATTCCGTACGAATTAATTAATATATGATTAACGTAATTAAATGCAATTATGTGTGATTTAATTATCAAGGCCTTAGGGGATAGCAATTTCCAAATAGTGCATAGGAATGCATACGTTTAATAGTAAAGCATGATTGGATCATGTGCGAATAAGCTATCCGGTATGGACGTTGGCAATTACCCGGTAATAATTAAATAAACGAAACGGATCCCGGACACCCAGGATATAAAATAAAGGGTATTTTCATAAGATATAATGAGTTTTGGAACTCCAAAACCATAAATGAAAACGTCTTGTACAAATCTCCCGGTAACGAATAAAATGCGCGTACCGCACCCGATACGCGTATAACTCATAATTTCACCCGGCAAAGGCCTAAATAACCAATCAACGCTTAAAATAGACTATATTTAAGGGTTATTAAAGGTATTTTTAATGTTCGGATAACGCGTGATTAAAACCCGAAAAATACCCGAACGACACCCGAACGACGGGGGATTAAACATAACAACTATTGGGTAAATATTTGAAGTTGTGGACCCCACCAAACCCACTTGGGGGCCGGCCTAGATGGCCTTGTGGTATCCACACATGTGTTTGATAATAATAATCTCCTAAACCTAGCTTTAAGCATGCAAATGTGGAAGATAAAGGTATAAGTGGACACTAGTACAAAAGTAATCTACTTTCTTGTCCCCTTGGTAATATTTTCGGCCATAAGGCCCTAATAAGCCAAGACAACACTTAGCCAATTATGACACTAGTGTATGCATGCATATGTGAAGTCTTGTATGTAAGGATCATGATGCCTTATAAAGATTAACCAAGATTTGCAAGTAATCTCCTACACTTACATACATACATACAAGGCTCATCATCACACCCCCACATCCATCCAAGATTTCTTATGTACTTCTTATATCTTTGGTAATAATCACAAGGATCCATGAGAAGATTATAAAAGATTACAAAGATATTAGCAAGATTTGCAAGCAAAACTCTTACACACCCATACATACATACGGCTATATACATACACACACACTTCATATCCTTCCAAAGATCCCAAGTACACATTACAATCTTCCATGATATCTTACATAATCTATGGAAGATTACATGTGATAGTTATATATAAACATGTGTTAGAAGATTGAATAACAAAGCAAAACAATTCTCTTTTCTTCCTTCTTTTGGCCGTAGGTATTCACACACACACACACACATCATTCTTTCAAGTTTAACACTTCTAAATTACTCCTAAACAATCCATCATCCAAACCCCTATTGTGTGTTTCAAGAGCTTGGAGCTAAACCACTTGGAAGAACACACTAAACCCCTCTCAAATCCAAGGTGTTTGTCTTCCCTAGCCTTGTGCTAGTAGTAAGCATTCTTAATCTTGTTTTTGATCATTATTATTCATGTATGTGTTCCTAGTAGCAAGTTGTACATGAAGGGTTAAAAGGTGGTTTTGAACATAATCTTTAATAGGTTTTACATGTGTAAAATGGAAGATTAAAGATATGAAAATAAACCATGGATTTGATGATGATGATGTATTAATCTTGAAAATATGTAAAGTTTACATTTAAAACTAGTAGGATGATGTTTTGGTAAAGATTATGTAATAAACTTGGATATGTTAAAAGTAACTTTAAATCATCTTATTATGATCATCTAAGTTATAATATGTGGTAAAACATGTTAGAAGTTCATAAATGAAGAAGATGGAAAATCTAAGTTAGCTTACTTAGATGAATGATATTTTGATAAAATGGACAAATACATAAAACACACATATAATTAGTCTTCCATATGAAATACAAGACTAACATAAGTGTTTTGATACAAAAATAACTTACCAATAAAAAGTTGAATCTTCAAAGTCTACTATTTTGAGTGAAAAATGTTAACTTTGGAAGTTAGAGTAGAAAAATGCAACTTTTGAAAGTTAAGGGACTAATATTGTAACTTTGAAAGTTAGAGGACTAAAATGGATATTTTAGAAACTATTAGTCCAAAAATACAAGTATGGAAAGTTTGGTGTCAAAAATGTAAGTAATAAAGTCTAAGGATGATTTTTGTAAATACTAGTAGAAATACTTGGGTATTTTGTATAAAAGTGTATTTTTGAAAGTTATAAAAATATAAAGGGTTTTAACATAAGGATTTTTATAAAATAGAGATTTTATAAAAATATTAAACAAACTTGGAAGACTTATACAAAAATGAATACTTTTTTATAAATGGGAATATAAAAGTGTTGGAAACATTTTTGTAGTTAAGTTAACAAGTTGGGTTAAAAATACATAAGTATTTTAAACCATCCAAGTAACATGTGAGAAGAGGAAGAAATATGGATAATATTTCTATAAAATACATGTTGGGAAAAACTTGGAAAAATTAACTAATCGAGTTAAGATATCGAACTAAGACGCGTTAACAAACCGTACACGGACAAAACATGAGAAAAATGCCATTGCGGCAAGATAAGAAAAATATATATTTTAAGAAGTAAAATATATATATACATTGGGTGAAAACTAATAAACACTTTCCTAAGTGTTAAGAGAATTATTCGTGGGAGAAACACATGACATAAACAAATAAGACGTTAAAACAAACGTATATACTTAACAAGAAAAATTACACATTTATATATATGTACGCTCGTCTCGGCAAAATTCTAGTATATCTACTTAATGGAAAAGTAGATATGTGGGAAGGAAAGCCGCGACGAGAAGACAAAGATATATATATGTGTATGCCGTACCAACGAAATCCTAGTATATTTATTTGAATGGGAAAATAAATATACGGTATGGTGAGTTGAAATGGGACGTTAAGAATATACAATCGAACGACAAGATCTTAGTATATTTGTTTAAATGGGAAAACAAATGTGCGGCAAAGTGAGTCGGGTCGAGGGTTGAAATATATCGAGCGATGCGATCTTAAGTATAATTATTTAAATGGGAAAATAATTATATGTTAAGAGAAGTCGAGTCGATGATAATAAGATACAAGTTATGGAAATATTAACAAGAGTAATATATAACTTGTAGTACAAAGGGTAATGTAACGCCAACAAAACCTAGGATACGCGCTTAATTAAACGGGATTTGGAACAACTTGTGGTCGGGAGTTGGGTGTACAACTTGCCAAGGCACATGCACTATAGGAATAGTGACTTATACGTCTAGGACGTTTGTAGGTGCGAGACCACCCACTTGCTATCTACCTTTTGAGCCAGACGCAGTTTCAGGTGAGTTTCACGGCCCCATTTTAAACTATTTTTACGTTTTTCCGGGGGAAAGATATGTTAGGGAAAATGTTTGACGGATTTATTACTTGAGGTGTGACCGCCACTCGGGGTTGAGTCCTCGCCTCTATAATCATTTATTCAGGGAAATGAAACCGGAGGAATATTGAATAGTACTATTGGTGCCTGACAAGGCCCACCCCTAATCGATAGCGTCGATTATGCATTAGGTTATGCCTGGGGTGCATATATTCTGAACTTAAGTCGTGGGAAACCGAGTAACGACTTGGAGCGGGGCATATTTATTTATACGTCTTGGTTTGATTATAGTCTCAAGTAGAGTTATAGGAATTTGCAACTCCTATACATTGTCATAACATGGTATTTCCCAAGTATTCAAGTTTTGGAAACTAAAAACCTGTGAACTCACCAATATATTTTATATTGACGAAACTTTTAAACATATCTTTCAGGTAACTAGATGAAGGAGCACCGGCAAGCTGGGTCAAGGAATCCTCCAATGCGACGTCGAACTTTTGCGGGGTTTCACTTTTATTTCCCAAGGCATTTGGGATATATACGAGAAACCTCTATGATTAATTCAAAAACAATTTACTTTTGTGTAATGTTTGAAACAGATTTAACGTCATAATAAATGACCCATTTTCTTAAATTACTTGTGTTTAGCAATAACCTTTACTTTATGCTTTTGAACCGTCGCGCCACGTGTTTCCTCCTTTGTCGTGGTGTGACAATTATATGTTTACAATCATTATGTGACTTGTCGGTATGTGAATATGTGCTAACATGTGTTAAAACGGGGTTTAACGCGCAAAACACACAAACACAGAGGTTACAGGCGATTAGGCTTGCCTAATCGCCAATATAGGGGCGAGTAGGAGGATGTTATTGGCGAGTAGGGGCTAATCGCATAACTGTTCATGCGATTAGGCCCCAATCGCATGAACAGTCATGCGATTAGGCTCCCTAATCGCGTGTAAGACTGCATACTCGCATGATACGTGCTGGACGACTAAAAACGCCTATAAATACCACCCTTGACCTCCAAAACATCATTTGTGCAACCCTAGCCGTCCCATAACATAACCCAACACACAAACACCCTCTGGAACTCGTTTTTGCATCAAAACCACCATTTTCAAGCTTATTCCATCATCACCTCTTGATTACAAGGTGTGTTCTTCAAACCCAAACCTTTAAATGATTATGTTTTACTCCCTAAACGTCCAGACCTGACTTATAAATGTTTTTATCTTTGAAAATCCATTTAAAACCGTTTTTAAACAAACCCACACCTTTACATGTGTTATATGTGTTATATGTGTTTAAAGATAGGATTTTTAGGATTGAATCATGGTTGTTCTTGTGTTATTATGATGTTTATGGCTGTTACAAGTTGGTATGATGATGTCCTAGGAGTTTGAATGGTTTTGGTTGTGTATTGTTGATATTTGATATTTTGACCCATTTGAAGGATTTTGAATGATTAAGGATGATATGAGGTATGTTGTTGATTGAATGATGTTAGGGTTTGCTCTAGGATGATGCTAGAACAGTAGGATGCCATCGGACAACGTGGTTATGTGATTTAATCTGAATATTTTCTATTTAGGGCAAGTTCTTGCATGTTGATGTGATGTTTACATGCTAAGTTGCTATTTTGGGAAAACGCTCGCATTCGGGACTGTTAGAATGATGAAAACTTAGGGGTTTTGCTTGAAATATGTTTGTTAATGTGTTAGGATGATTATTGGGTGTTTTTACACGTTTCGGATCTGATTTGGAGGGTTAAACGCGCGAAATTGCATTGTACAGCTGCAGCAGGCGATTAGCACCCTAATCGCATGCTGCTATAGGCGATTAGGGGCATAATCGCCTGAAGGGGAAGCCTACTCGTGTGTATATAGGCGATTAGCCCTTGTAATCGCCTATTGACCAACCCTAATCACATGTTGACTTTTCCTAAATGCTAGTTTGATTCCTAATCGCGTGTAATGCTGCTGTATGTATATTTTAACATCCCGGAACATGATTTGACGCCTAGGAACATGATAGGAACCCCGGGATTCACCCAATGACTTAGTAACACGTATTCGGACCTGTTTATGCGTTAATCAGACATTATGCTAGACTAGGTGAACTGTTGCGCGTATTAAGTGTTTAATTGCATATGTGGCATGATGTCTTGTATTTATCTAACACGTGGAATGTCGGGTCACCAATGGGATGTCGAGTCTTGTCTTACGTTGTCTGGTTGTCGGTTAAACATGCTTTTCGGACACATAATGGTCATGGACTGGACTTAGGGACTAATGAACCCGATGGGTTGTTAGTCTAACTTGACACATATCTTATGATAGGTCGCCAATAGTTGGGGCTATCATATCTCACAGACGGTTTAATCATATCACGCATACGGTTTACTCTTAAACGGAATACGCAACCTAAGGTGAGTTCACGGCCCCACATTTTACTGTTTATGTTTTCGGGGGAGAAACATGCTTAAAACTCTTTTATGACTTACGACTTGTTAAACTCTTATGGCTCGTGACTCTTTATCACGTTATACTATGGCTCACTTATCGTACTATACGGTTCATCGAAAATCCCTTGAAACCACTAACATGGGTATATGGCGGGGAAATATGGATAGCGCTATTGGGAACTGACAAACCCCACTCGACGGTTGGACCGGGCGGGTGCATATTGTCTCTAACAAAACAAGGTCTACCGGCGATGACGGTAGCCCATAGGAAACTAAGGGTAACACACGGCTCAGTCAGTAATGGTTTCACCCGTATGAGTATCTCATTCTGCGCCTGGCGGGCGTTCTCATAAGCATAGTAGTAATTGTGATGGTAACGGTTTTCGGTGGAACACTTTAAACGTTTAATTTAAAACCTGTGAACTCACCAGCATTATATGTTGACTCTTTTAGCATGTTTTCTCAGGTCGCTAAGGTAGCAGCTGTCGGATAGGCGCACGTGGTCGCACTGGGGTCGTCTCGCGTCTAGGGTCTCATCTGCACGTTTTGGAATCATGAACTTTTGAACTTATGTTTTATTTATGCATGACTTTTGTAAACTTTAAATGCTTCCGCACTGTCAAATGTTGGTTTTAAACTTATGCATGGTTTTGTTTACGTACGTTTTTACATTTAGACGTCGTTTATTGTGACCGTTGACTTAGATCCTGGTGTGTCACACGCCTCGCGGTAGAACTCCGCAGGTGGAAATTTGAGGGTGTGACATATCAAACCTTATATTTTCAAATGCAAGTCACCTCCACACTTATGTGTTTATTGGATAACTACCAAATGGGGTGATGAAAGTTTCTTCCTTTCATATGTAGCTTGAAAACTTCTCAAGTACCATTTTTACATCCCTACGGATTGTTTCTTAAATGGCTCTTTCCCCCCACATTGCTTGCACTTTGATTAAGTTTGAGTAATATCACTCGTGATGATATTAGACACCCGTGATAAGATAGCGACTATCTATATCTTTGTGTTATTTAGGTCATCCATTATATTACTCAACCCATATTTCTCACACGAACCGTTTTCTGAGCTATATGAATTCTCCTTATATTCAGCTAAATAGTATCATTACCAATGAACTATTTATTCGGTCCTTTTGAGTCATCATTTTAATGAATTATATATTTGCTTTTACAAAATTCATTCTTATGTCGTCACATATGTTTGAATGTTCAAAGTTAATTTAATCTCCGTGGAGCATCTAAATTAACAAGTATTAGTCTAGCATGCTTTAGACTATGAATACTTAGCATGTGAACAGAAGATGCATCAATCTGATTCTTCACAGCCTTAAGAGATAACTCATTATCTCTTCCTAACATTCACGTCTTAGTTTAGACACAAAATAAGATTTTGTTTACCATTCCAAAACCTTGGTTTAAAGAATGCTTCAAAACCATAATTCATTCAATCCATTAAGATCAAGACTCATTTGCCTTTAATCTCCAAGGCATCACCATTGACTCTTTAGGACTTAAACATAAGTCTTAATATAAGTCACTTTGATGAACATATTCATCATCAACAAGTCAATTAGATTGACACTCAACCACATGACATTCACATATGCCTAAATGATATGTATATATTTGTTGAAACTATTTATTGGGTAACTCTCCCATAATATATCACGAATCCTCCATATAATTCAACTAACAATGATGGTTTGTAGAGACTCTACACATCCATCACCATTCTAAGTCTTTTATAATAAATTTCGCAATATTTATCAAAGACTTATGAATAATAACATATATTTCTATCATATGTTATAGTCATCAAAACTACATTTGCGCATTGCTACGTAAATGCTCTCACCATTAGATGACATATCTCGTTTCCGTGCATTTAACTTCAATACACTTGCCACGTTGATCATGATTATCTTAATGGGAATAGATGAAGAGTTTTTCTTCTTAGTCACTTAATTTAATTAGAGACTTAATTTAAAATAAAGGCTCTAATAAATTGACATAAAAGTTCTAATAAAGTAACATAAAACTTTAATTAGAAAACATGAAACTCTACTCAAGAGTTTACTCTTATTCCAGAAAACATGAAACTCTACTCAAGAGTTTACTCTTATTTCCATTATATAAGAACATGGATATATGAAGAGTCTTCATAATTAGAGACTTAATTTGAGACATAAAGACTCTAATTAAGTGACAACAAATGAAACTCTCTAATCAAAGACATAAAACTCTACTCAAGAGTTTTAGTCTTTAATTCACCAAATTAAGGACTTATTAATAATTATAATTTATTAAATTATAATTTCAATATCATCCATTCACCATATTTCCAATTAATAGTTATAATTTATCAAATTATAATTTTAATATAATCCAAACTATATATAACATATTACATATATATTTAAACGGATTATAAGGATATATAAACATCAAATCTCAAAGTGTTATTCTCTTCAACACTTTATCGTTCGACGAAATAATACCAATTATATCGTCTCGTGGCATGTTTCGAGGTACTCCCTCAATACACTGTTCAAAACAACAAAGTTGTTTATACTTAGCTACTCACAAGTAGTCGAACCAGTAAATATATCCAAAACAACATCAAGTTGTTTTACTCATACAACACATTTCTACTTTTACAGGTATTTTCCATAAACTATACATATTTATGTTTTGATTACAAATCAAAACCATAAACTCTAATATAGTTTTATTATTTAAACCATTCATAACTCACTAGTTAGAGTATATGGTTTTCATTATTAACCATTTCTAATTGGCTCATTAGAAACTATACGTGTACCATATAAACATATACGGTTACAAAATTAACCATTTCTAACATACTTGTTAGAATACAAACGATTACAAGTTAAAAATAAATGAATATCCAAAATCGTTTTAAATATCATTGATATTCTCAACCGTTTCTAACATGGTTGTTAGAAATACATGATTATGACAATCATTTTAGACCTTATTGGTTTATATAAAATAAACCATTTCTAACACGCTCGTTAGAAAATTAAACCATCTAAATGGTATTAACTTCGGATTTTTCAAAATATACCCGTTTCAAACTCGCTCGTTCGAAACCGTCGAATTTTAACCAAACTGGTTCAATGCTGATTATTTTCCAAAATAATCATTTCTAACCCGTTTGTGTATTTTGTACAATAATCTTTTCTAACACATTCGTTAGAAATATAAACATCTTATTTGCCTTTACAAAATCATCAATTTCTAACACGCTTGTTAGAAAATCAATATATAAGTTTAAAGATTAAACTTTTGATTTTGTAAATAATTATTTCTAATACGCTTATTAGAAATTTTTCATGACACGTTATTCTTTCAACGTCGTCGATTCTAACACGCTTGTTAGAAATACAGGTTTCAAAACCTTCTATTTCGAAACCTTTTAATTTTCCAATACTCTTATTAGAAAATGTAAACATTTCAAATACATTGAAATTATCTTTCTAATATGTTTAGAAAGAAAACATTATCAAATGTTTTTCATGGGTTTACAAATATTATGACTTTTCTAATACTCTCATTAGAATTTTAGTATTTCAAAAACGTCTAAATATATGTTAATAATCGGGTTTATCTAAACACGACCCAAAACCCATGAACCCGAAAGACCATGAACATTCGGATTAAAGATTTCACTCCAATCACAAATTTAATCCGATTCGATGTACCACAACATATTTCAAAGAAAAATATTTACAAACTTTCGCGAACCAAAAAGTCCTTAAGAAGAAGGTTTAAAGATTGGTTCCCAATCTACACGAAAGTCTGTTTTACTAATCTGTTTAAGTTTGTTGGAAAACTTACATAATAATCGTCGTAATGCCTTTCATACATGATCCTCACATGTTTCCAAGTCCTTGGACTTTCTGCAATGAACTGTAACAGAAAACGAAATCAAAGAAAAAGGAACCGGGCTTGTGTTTGACACAATTCCCTTAAACAGATTCGTCGTCTGTTCCCAGGGTACACCGGTTCGAAACAGTGACGATGGTGCACTGCCGGACTATCCCACTTGCCTGAAAAATAATCGATACTTGGTTGCTACTCTAGAGTTATGAGTGTTGCAAGAGTTTCTTAGTGAATATTGCTCATGTATATTCTTATGTGTATTTTCCCATATATCATATATGACACAAAAGTCTCTAATATATACAAGAGGCAATGGGGAATGAAGAGTCTAACATAATTAGACACTTAATGTTAGTCTTAAAACTATAATCAAGTATCATAAGTGTTTCTTCAATTCACCACATGAAGAGTTATACACTTAATTTTAGTTTTAAAACTATAATAAAGTGTCACAAATGAATTAACTCTATTAAAGAGTTTTTCCTCAATAATTATAATTTCACTAAATTATAATTTAATTTAATTAAAACTCTATTCACCTTTTAAACTTTCCAACATTTTGTTTCTTGATTTCTTGGACATTCTAGCTCATAGTTTCTCCGTGGAAGCTTACCACTTGCATGTTTTACCTGTAGTTAAACTCGCCCACACATATAACCATATCATAACCCATAATATTTATCATTTAAACATGCTAACATCATTTCACCACCCATCCATTACGTACATTGATCTAGTAAATATATTGAAAATCGAGATATAAAGTTTAATATAGGTAGTCCATGTGTCTATATCAAAAGATCAAGGTTGTAGTTCATGTGGATAATTCTAATTTCATCTAATACTCTTAAGAGATTGGCAAGACTAAATAACTTATAAAAGGGACCTTTTGCAAGTAAAGACCTACTTTTTGCAAGTTTGCAAGTAAAGACCTTGGTATAACGAAATTATGTCTTGCCCTATAGTTCAAACATTTGTGTAATGATTTTTTTCATGTTAAACAAACTACATCCTAAAGACATTTATGGAAATTCTCATGTGTTGAGTATCTACCACCTTGATGGTTATCTGATCGCTTGACATACAAAATATCATAATTGTCCCTAGGAACACGAGGAAGAAGTACTTGGTCTAAAAGTACCATACTTAATTGCATTCAGATTATTATTGTATCTTGCAAACAAAGTGACAACTGATCTTGCGTTCTATATATACATATATTTGTCAGAAACATTTCGAACTTCAATTGTGTTCTATATATATATATATATATATATATATATATATATATATATATATATATATGCGCTAGAAACATTTCGAACTCCAATTTGTTACACCCCCTTTCCCTTTCACTAAGTTTTACTCCATTTGTTTTCTTAGTAAGTTTCTTAATGAGGCAACATAATTGATTTGATAGCATTAGTTCATCTTATAGACCCCGGAGTACCAATTTAACATCACTATTTTCCCATTGGATATGGTTTTGTTTCACTAGTTTTCCTCTCAAGGTTTGTTTCCAAAGAGACTACTTTTTTTTGTCGATGAAAAGGAGAAATTTTATGTTTGAAAAAAAAAAAAGTTAACCATTTTCATGACGATCAAGAAAGTAGACATTAATATTAATGTTACCGGATCACGCTAAGTTAATCATTCTATATCATGTTGGACAATATTTTTTTTTTACTATACTTAATGATTCAACACATTAAAAAAAACTAAAGTCAAGTAAAAAAAAAACCGACCATACAAAATGAAGATAAAATGTAACATACATAACTCAAATAGAGAAGACTACATCAAATATGAACTCAACCACTTGTCTTAGTCTATTAAACTCTCAAAACCAAAAGATATATGCTAAATTGAGGGATAGCATTGCACACAATATACTCCTTTTTCCTTTAACTAACTGTTGTCTCACTAAGATTTTCCATTTTTCTTTAACTATTTTTTGTCTCACAAGATTTCCTGAGTAAGCTTTTTAACAAGACACCATAATTAATGATGCTAATATCAAATAATAACAGTATTACAATTTTACACAATATATAATACACTTAAATTGTTTAGGGGTTCTAGGATTCATACACCATGTGACATCATATTTGGAAGGTATGACATCACATTTTAAGTATGTGGCAACTTCCTGTTGATCTGTGATGTGGACCAGGATGTATGAATCCTAATTATAGGGTGTATGGTCATTGGCGGATTCACTTACAAAGGAAGGTGGGCCTGTGCCCACCGTCCAACTCCAGCCCAAATGTATGTTTTTATATTGTTTTCGTTGAAGTCCATCTTGCATGTGCACATGCTCTTTTACATTTTATATTATTTACTGACAACTCAAAGCAATATTTTGATTTTTAAGTATATTCTTCATAATAGCTTTTTTTTTTTTTTTTTTTTTTTTTGAGAATTGAACTTCATTAAAACCAACCAAAACCGACGTCTATCTCCAAGACGGAGAAAGACGCCAAAAACCAAGAGAGTACAACACAAACAGTTACGTTACATCAAATAAACACCAACGATGCCAATTCACTACCCCCTCTTTAAACCTATGTTTGTACCAAAGAAACCTCAAAGACTTGATCTCCGCCACCATTCCCACCACGTTAGAATCTTTACTATTGAACACCTTCTCGTTCCTAGCTCTCCAGAGACTCCAACATGTAATGATAATGATACTGTGAAGAAGCGTTTTCTTGACACCCGAAACACCACAATGCTCATGCAAGTTAACCAAATCCTTAACATGAAACACGAACGGCCTAGGAATGTTACACCAAGACGCAATCGCATTCCACACACCCATCGACAAAACACACCCGGTTAGAATATGCTCTATAGACTCCGCATACTCTTCGCACCAAACGCACAATTGATTCTCAATAACGATGTTTCTACGCGCCAAAGCCAACTTGGTCGGGAGACGGTCGAAAAACGCACGCCACATAAAGACATTGCATTTGGTTGGCACCCAGGGACTCCAACAAAAATCAAACGCCTGGACATTATTCGAAGGCCCTCTAATCCACCGCTTGACCGCTGCAACCTCAAAGCTATTGTCAGGCCCATTAGACCAAGCCCAACTATCCTCATTACCATCTAATGCAACCGTCTGTAGCAAAGCTTCCAAAGTGTTTTTCTCAGCCAACTCTTCTGCATTTTGGGGAGCTCTAGACCACTCCCAACAAATGGTCCTGTTACCCCCTACAACCTTCAGCCGAGCAGAAAGCAACACCCGTTTGGACTTCTCTATATCAAACAACGCAGGAAATCTAGCTCTTAACGGATCTGTCCCCAACCACAAATCAAGCCAAAAACGGATCTGCAGACCATTCCCAGGAATACCACGAATAACTCCGTTCAAACCGCTACCGTTGACCTTCAAATTGTTCCAGAAAGTGGCGCAGTTTTTCCACACACCCGGAAAAGCGTTGTTACATGGCACAATACCCCAACTCCTAGACGACCCATGAATAGAAAAAATGACTCTTCTCCATAACGCACTAGAATCATTAAGAAACCTCCAAAGCCAGTTGACTAACATAGCATTATTATTGATCTCGAGAGGCGTTATTCCCAATCCCCCATCTTTAATACGTTTTGTGACGTTCTCCCATGCCACCCAACACATCTTACGAACATCATCCAAACCACCCCATAAGAAACGTTTCATCAAACCTTCAAGATCACCTATAACCTTCTTGGGAGCCTTAAAGAGTGAAAAGTAATACGTCGGGAGGCTATCCAACACCGATTTGATCAACGTTAAACGCCCGACAATAGAGAGATTATTAGCTTTCCATTTCGACAATCGCCGTTTGAACGTTGAAACAACTGGATCCCAATTCTTCACTCTATTCATATTTGCCCCTACCTTGATGCCCAAATACGTAAAGGGTAACGTACCTTTTTTGCATCCAAACTCCTCGGCCATACCAGAAACCTCGTCATCACTAACACCCACGCCAAAGAGCACCGATTTATGAAGATTAATCTTCAACCCGGAGCACATATAGAAAATATGAAGGATGCGTCTCATGTTAGAAAAATTAAAAGAAGACCACTCCCCCATAATCGTAGCATCGTCAGCATAAAGGAGGTGAGACATGTTTGGCCCGTCATTAGGAAGTTTGACCCCATGGAAGGCACCAATGTCACACGCCTGTTTCAGCATCCCCGAAAAAGCCTCCATCAGAATAATAAATAGAAAAGGCGATAACGGGTCGCCCTGATGAATGCCTTTTTGACAACCAAATTCAAAAGTAGGCGACCCATTCACCAAAACTGCAGCTCTAGAAGACTCAAGAATGCCACGAATCCATTCGCACCAAACATCGGGAAACCCCATCTGCGCCATGACATCCAACAAAAATACCCAATTCACATTATCATACGCCTTATCAAAGTCGATCTTGAAAAGAAAAATTTTCATGTCTCTCTTCTTAGCCCAAGTAATAACCTCATTGGTTATTAAAGGACCATCTAATATATACCTTCCTAATAGGAACGCCGACTGATTCTCAGACACGAGACCGCCCAAGACCAACTTTAACTGATTAGCCAACACCTTAGAAACCACTTTAATGATACACCCAATAAGACTGATAGGTCTAAAATCCCCCATATTCACCGGGTCGCTAACTTTAGGAATCAGAGTAATAAACGACGACCCAACCCCCGGACTAAACCGTTTCACCTCATGAAAATACCCCATAATAGCAGCGAAATCAGACTCGAATAATCCCCAAAAATGTCTGATGAACCTAAAATTAAATCCATCAGGACCCGGGGCTTTATTCGTACCACAATCAAAGACCGCATTCTTAATTTCCTGATCCGAAAACTGTGCTACTAACCCTTCGGCACCCTCAGCATTCAACCTGGTCAACCCATAACACCTAAGAATTGGCCGAACACCCAAGGATTCTTTAAACTTTTTCTGAAAAAAAAAACCCATAACCTCCCTTTTTATAATGACTGGCTTCGTCTCCCACCTCCCATTAATCTCCAACCCAGGAATGAAATTAGACGCCTTTCTTTTATTAATGAAACCATGAAAATACCTCGAGTTGTCATCCCCATGCTTAGCCTAATTACACCTAGCTTTCTGCTTTAAATCACGCTGCTTGAACTCATCTAACTCACCGAGATGACTCTTAATTTCCGCCAACGACCAAGTCTCCTCTTCGGATAAAGATCTGTTCTCCAGTGCTTGATCAAAAACTTTCAGCTCAGAAAGAAGTAACCGGCGCTCCTCCAACTCACGAGCTTTAACCCCTTCATCCCATACCGTTATACTCCTACGTAGACTCTTGAGTTTAGATAAGAGAATAGCATCCGGATTACCAAAGAATGAACCATCCTCTAATGTGTTTTTTACCACCGCCTCAAAATCTCCCCGACCAAGCCAAGAGTTATAGAATTTAAAAGGCTTAGGTCCAAAATTCCTCGAACCTTCAACAAAAGTGGGCTATGGTCCGATTTATACCTTTCCAAAGCAATGTACTCTGCGCAAGGCCATGCCATGAAAACCTCCCAGCTCACAAAGATCCTATCAATACGACTTAACTTCTCACCTGCACAAAAAGTAAAACGCTTTCCTTTCAAGGAGTACTCATGTAAATCCGACTCATCGATAAAAGCATTAAATTCAGTTGCCTCAACGGCATTGAAAATCGAGTTCCGCCTTTCTTCCTCGTATCTAACCGAATTAAAGTCTCCGGCCACTATCCATCTACCACCCCCTTCATCAACCAACCTCTTAATGTCTGCCCATAACGTCCGTTTAGCACCAATATTATGAGAAGCATAAACATTAAGCATATGACAATGACAACCACTACCTTTATCCACCCCGGAAATAAGAAGCCAGTTGGGATTCTTAACCACCCTATCCATCACAAACATTTTAGAATCCCAAATCGACAATAAACCTCCCGATCTACCCGTAGAGGGAACCCAATCGTAAGCAAAATCGCCACGACCCCAGAAACTACCTATGCTCACCAAATCCAACGAAGTGTATTGGGTTTCCTGTAACAAAAGAAAACTAACCTCGTTCTTAGCCCGAAGACCTCGAACCCAATCTGCTTTTCCGTTATTCCCTATACCCCGAATATTCAATGAAATAACATTCATTAAGCACCTGTAACACCCCAACCGATGGCGGAAACATCGAGGTGTCACGTAGTGACGATTGTTCAATAGCTCATGGACTAAAAGTGTAAATATTGATACATTGATTAAATAGTTTATTACATTGAAATGAAATACAACGATTCTAACTGTCAACTAAATTGCAATACAATGAATTAAAATCTAAATATAAATCCGAAAGCTTAAATGATGCATCTCAAAACAACCTGAAACATGTACAAAATCAGTTGGTCAATACAAAAATTGTATTGGTGAGCATACCCTGTTTAAATAAATATAGTAGAAAAATGTTTAGCAATTCATGTGTCGTATACTGTTTGCAATTATGTAATAAGTGGTATCCGGGTCAAATCAACCCTAAGAGAAGAAAGCAGATATATATAGTATGCGCTAGTAGTAATGTAATACATAGCAATGACGAGGACTCTCAACAGAGTCACAAGGGTATAAACCATAGTACTATTCATTGAAATGCCAGGCCGCCCAGCGGTTAATGATTTGACAGGTCATAGATACACAAAATAACACAAGCAAACACACATAAGAATTGCATTTAGTAAAAGAAATAGAAACTTGATAGTAAGTACATGAGTCACCCCAGAATAGTAAAACAGTAAAAAGGGGAAAGATATACTCACAGTTTGCGAAAGCGATCAAAATCCACTTAAGCGGTCGTGAGCTAAGTAATGGGAATTCCGAGGAATTCAACCTATAACGTAATAGAATACTAATAAGGAAAAGTCTAAGAGTCTAACGTAACTAGGGTCTAAGGCATTAGGGTTTGCTAAGTCGATTTGGGGAATTAGAGTATTTATGATAAACCAATTTAATGTAGAAGTTGTATATCAAAAATGATATGGCACAGTTTATAAATGTGGTGTAGGTAATATAATTATTACTAATTGAATATTTAGATAAAACTAATGTTCGAATAATTAAGACAAAATAAAGTAGTTAATTACTTTAACTAATTATTGTCGATAACTACAATAGTCATAAATATTTAAATAAATAATTATGAGTTACACCAAGACCCAACCAATAATAGTTAAGATTTTCAAACATAGGAAATATTTCCATTTTATAAGAAAATATTTATAAAATAGACGTTTAAATTGTATAAATAAATAAATGTTTTATTATGTCTAATTAAACGTAAATAAGACTAATAATACCATACATGATCCACAAATACTAATTTTATAGAAAATGGATGATTTCTGATGTAAACAAATTAGGATAATTTTCCCATAATTTATATAAACTTATTTATATTTAAAACTGATTTAATGAGATTAAATCATGTTTAAATGATTAAAAATAGAAAAATTAATAAAAATAAATGTTTTCTGAACCAACAATTTTTATTTCAGATTAGAATGCTTAGAAATAATTATCCTAAAATTTTGAGATCAAAATCATTAAAAACGAATTTTTAATCAATTAATTATGATTAAAACAATTTAAATTAATAAAATAACGAAAATTAAATAATTTTCAGAAAGTAAAAGTGTGATAATTTTCTTTATGATGTCAAGATGCTACACCTAAATTTTCATAATTTTTGGATCAAAAATGAATTAATTATGAATATTCTAAGTTAAAATGTATTATAATTGATTATTATGCAATTTAAATAAATAAAATAAAAAAATTCGAAAAATAAATGGTGTGGGAGGCTGGTTTCGAACCCAGGTCCCCACCAAGACACAAAACTTCAACAACCACTACACCATAGCATCATAATTTGAAAAGTTTGAAAACAATATATATTTAACATATAATCTCTATTCATCTTCTTCCCCAAATTCACAAACCCTAACCCTAGAATTCCTACAACCTCAAATCGATTATAATAACCTCATATTTCATAGTGCTATTAGCGATTAACATATAGGGACAAAATGGCATGAAATAATCTCACTTACATGGTCGTTTAATGGTTCAATTGGTTGGTTTTCGGCTGGAGTAAACAAGAACACCAATTCGTGGTTTTAGATTGATATTAAGTGTAAAAGCTAAAGGGGTTATGGTCGAAACACTCTCATGTATGCAGATATGGAGTTGATTTATAATCCTTGAGTCAAAACGAAACTGATTTAGCTTGATTGTCCCTTAACTCGACGGTTACACCTTGGACTCACTAACCAAATGAATTAAACTCACTTATTATGTATTTTAATTTTAATTGCTAGGAATGATTGATTTCAATTATAATCAGTTTAATTGAGCATTTAAAACTCAAACAAGAACTTGGCTAAAAAAAACGTAACAGCAAGAGGAGAGAGGAAGGTTTTAAATGACTTTGGACCTTTGGCAAGAAAGGTCCTCAAGTTGACCAAGTTGAGATTATTATTAATTTAGTTAGTTTTTCCATTTAAAAACATTAACTATACTAACTAAGTTAACCTCAACATTAATAAAACTTTTTGAAACTTAATTTTTTTATTTTATAAAATCTTTTTACGAATATGTTTCCACAACCGTATTTGATTAAAACTTATACCCGATTCGTAACAAATATAAATAACAAAACTTTAGTTCGCTCTAGAATTAAATTTTGAAAACGACGAACCCCCCTTGAAAACCTTCGCTGTGTAATACCTCAATGACGTTTGGAACAAACTGGTGTAAATTTTCGGCCCCAGAGCTCTACCCAATTCAACCGTTTTCATCGCCTCAATTTCTGTTGGATTTGTCATTGTCTCTTCCAAGCCATTACCCGCATCAAGACGTGACCCTCCAACTTCACAAACTGCATAACCACCGTGTGCCCTTTGGTTGAGGTCCGACGTCAAAAACTCAACATCCCCATCCGTCACATCAATATTACCACCAACCGTATCATCATTAGACCCCGATTCAGTAGCATCAGTGAAGATACCAATCAACCTATCCACCCCGAACAAGTCGTCGTTGTTTTCCCTTGGTCTTTTCTTCGGACGCTTAGTAGAACTACTACCCTCACCCCTATTTTTAAACAGCGATTTTCGACGAAACTTCTTTCTAGTAGTTTCTCGCGTCGTTTGATCACCAGAATTAACCTCCCGCTCTTCAATATCAATGTTCCTATTACACGCGTCATTATCCCCAGGAGAAGCAGCGCAAGTATTCCCAGTCCCTACCTCACCTTCCTCAACATGCACCACTCGCTCAACCCTTGGACACTCTCCCTCTTCACTTTGCACATCATGACCTTCATCTCGCTGCAAACACTCGTCATTCTTCCCCTCCTCAGTAGACGTAGAACCGTCATCCTCGTCAAACTCCACGACACATTCAGGAATCCATTCACCTACATCTTCGTCTACCCACACCTTAAAATACTTTCCTCTCCAACAAATGTCCACCTGGTCCCCAACCCGTTTACACTCCTTAGTTAGTACGACAATAAGAGCATACGACAAATTATTATCATCGCCAGATAACGAGGCAGATTGGACCACCTTACCAAACCTGCTACCAATCAAATCATACACCTCGTCTAGCGCCAACTGAGCCGGAACACCATGCACTTGGAGCCATGCAATACGTCCCTCCTCCACGCTTTCAATACCAGCCCAATAATCTAAACACTCGAACCATTCGGACCAATGGACCTTGTCATTAAAGAAACTTTCCTTATCCCTGCTATCATAAAATACTAAGACAACAGTTAGATCTCCCAAGTACTTGATATCTAAAGAATTCCACCCATGTTTCCGCACCAACTTTTTCAACGATGTCAATGTTTGAAAATCGATCACCCTACCCACAAGTGCACTTCCACACCAATGAGAAAAACGTTCCACGTTATCATCCACATTAATCACGTCCACTTTGTTCCGATTTAACAACGAATCCACGAAAGAACGCCCATTACCAACTGCTGCAGTACGAATATCATTCCCATCTGATCCCCCTGAACTAGGGTTTGCATGATCATTCGCAGTCACCGTGTCCGCCTTCTTCCTCTGAGCACTAACCGGCCTAACCACTTTCTCACCATCCACAAACCGAGCTAACGTGATAAACAGCTTGTAAGAGCCGATCCATACGTCTGATAACTCCTCCTCCAATCGCTTGGCATCTCTAACCTCCGAATACGACACAAACGAAAACCTCTTACCCCATTTATCCAACTTTCTAGCGATGTAGGATCCTTCGTATCGACCATACCTACCCATAACCTCTTTTAAATCCTACGACGAACACTTCGGTGGGAGATTCGACACAAAAAACTTCGTTAGAATCTTGTTGTTACCTTGAGCCTGATGATCAGTCCGCTTGCCTTTTCGTTGACGAGGTTGTTCCCATTCTTCGTAATCCATGCCGCCGTTTGATTGCCCGAAGTAGTCGGAGCGATTAGGGTTCCATTAATCAAATATATATTTTAATTAAAGTATTCTTCATAATAGCTTTTCAAATATTAAACTAAAAGAAAATTTCAATTAATGTCACAGTTATTATTAAACGAAACTAGAGTTGTTAACAAAATTGAACACAATTTTAATATACCTTAGTTATTAATAAGCTAACATGCTGCTTATTAATTAGGTGCAATTTTTAATAGAAGTTTATCAAAACTATTTAAATTATTAATCTAAGTACGAATTGTTTTTATCCAACTCATTTTGACCCGACATGTTTTGATCCGTCTTCTTTTAAACTAACTAATTTGTGCCCCCGTCAAAAAATATTCTGAATCCGTCACTGTGTATGGTTCTTAAATACCTTTCCTAACTTATGCATACCCCTATAAATTATGGTATCTAAACATTATGTATTGATGATCAAATCATGTTACTTTTTCTAAAACCATAATCATCAAAATTCACATGACATATCACACACCATTCGTGTGATATTAATGTAGGCCATGTCACATATATAAACCTATCCATCCATCCATCCATCCATCCCCACACTCTTTATTCTTTAAACCAAAGCATTTTATCATATTCCCAATAATAATAATAATAACCACAACCGTCGATCCATTCCCTTCATCTCTTCCAATCCCATGGATTCCAATTCTCCGGCCACCGTACACTCCACCGGCGTTAACAGATCCGGCGGTAAAATATTAAAACAGAAAACAAATTCCGTCAGAAAAACCCCATACGACCGACCCGACCCGAACCCACAACCCGAAAACACTTCCAATTGGCGTAATGGCCTTCTTTTTCCCGCCAAGATTGTTGCGGGTGGTGCTACTAAACTTCTTTCCTCACTTTGGAAACCTAAAAGTTGGGGCTCTCATTCTTCTTCTGAAGACAGTGCTGGTGGTTCTGATTCAGGTTTTTGTGTTTTTGTGTTTTTTTTTTTTTTTTTTTAAATTAGGGCTTTTATTGTTTTTGGGTTTGGGTGTTGGTTATTGTATGTGGGTTTTTGGTTAATTGTTTGATTATTGTGTTTTTTGGATTTAATTGGAGAATTAGGGATTAGGGTTTGTTATGGGATTTATGAAATTGAAGTTATATGGATAGTGGAATTGAATTTGGAAAGAAAAAGTGATATTATTAGTGTTGAAATGAAAAAAGATTTAAATTGGTTAATTATTGTGTTTTTTTTTTTTTTTTTTTTGGGATTGGAGAATTGGGGATTAGGGTTGTTATGGGATTTATGGAATTGAAGTTGTAGGAATAGAGGAATTGAATTATGGAAAGAAAAAGTGTGATATTATTAGTGTTGAAATAAGTAAAAGATTTAAAATTGAATTGGAGAATTTGGGATTAGGGTTTGTTAGAAAATTTATAAAATTGAAGTTACATGAATAGAGGAATTGAGTTATGTAATGAAAAAGTGTTATATTGTTTGTGTTGGTTTGGATTACTGTTGAAAAATAAGGAAAAGATTTAAAATTGGTTGGTTGACTTTTTTTGGTACATGTAAGTCAAATGTTTGACTATTGGTGAAAGTGATTAATTTAACAAGATTATGCATGCTAAAAGACAAATGTTTAGATTGTTGTTTGTGATATATAAATAAGTTTATTATTGTGTGTTGGTTGCCTTTTGAGTTTGGATATTGTTGATAATATTTGTGGTTTAATTGGTCACTTATTGTGTTTATTTTTTTGGTTTTTAATTAAAGGGAGAATTAGGGATTAGGATTTATTATGAAACTGTGAAAATTTAAGTACATTTTGTGGAGATGAAACAGAGAAATTTAATTATGGAAAGAAAAGTCATGTGGATATGTGTGATTATATTATGGCTTGTTTGAATCCGATTTAGGTTTGGTTCAAATTTAGGGCTTGTTTGATTTGAATGCTTGTTTGTTGTTCGAGTTTGGATATTGTTGATAATAATATATATGTGGTTTGATTGTTTGGTTATTGTGTTTTTTGGGTTCGAATTGGGTTCATAGAGAGAATTAGGGATTAGGTTTTATAGCGGAATTTAAATTACGTTTGTGGGGATGAAACAAAGAAATTGAATTTAAATTACGGATTTATGTGATTATTTATTTATATATAAAATGGTGATATATTGCTATGCATTGTTGGTGTTGGATTACTGTTAAAAGAAGAAAAGGATTTCAAAATTGGTTGGTTGACTTTGGTTAACCTAAGTCAAACGTTTTGACTATTTGTCAATGCAATTATTTGACAAAATTATGCATACTAAAAGACAAATGATTAGATTGTTTTTTGTGATATAAATAATATCATTGTGTATTGGTTGGCTGGATAGTGTGGGTTACCTTTTGTGTTTAGTTGTTTATTTATTTTGATTATGAAAATTTTGATTTTGTTAGTTCGTTTTCACAGAAGTTGGTATAGAAGACGGAAATCTTCCTGATGCTGATGCCGAGCTAAATCAGGTAATTACATAGTGTCTTTGGTTTTATATATCAGTCGATGTATTGTTTAACTTATGATCATTAGCCAACCTTATTTGTTTGGTATACTATATGTGGAGGTCACCAAAGTTGGCATCTTGTTTTATTTAGAAAGTTTGAACACAATTTATCCTAGATTCCGAGTTTCTTTTCTTAATAATCAATTTAAATTGGTAGAAAGATTGAACGCTAGCTTTATGACCGCACTTGATACTCTTAGTAGTTAGTACATATCCAACATAATCATAGCTTTATGATCATTACTAGCATATGCGCGCACTATTTTGATGCTATGTGAAGTCATGTTGCTATTTAATGCACCGTTTGTGTTTTAGCTTTGGATATTTGAATGCAATAATCTCAAGTAATATGTATTTTTTATTTCACCAGAATAAAGGCAGTTCGTCTGGAAAGAGTGAGATTTTATATCTAATTGAACAACTAGTTATGCTGGAACACTTTTCAAGGTAACCATCTTTTTCGATAGTGTTTTGTTTGTTCATACTAAATTTAGTTTCGGCTCTTGTCGTTTATTTTGGCCAAATTTTAATTTTTTTTTGGTCATCTTTCTTGATATTCATATTATTGTAACTATAAGCACCGTTGACCTTTGACTTGTTCCCTTGATTTTTGCATAGCTAACACACACACTTTGGGTTGTATTTATAGACATGTTTTACAAATTTGTAACAGGGAAGAGTGTGATAGACTAATCGAGATTATCAATTCGCGAGTGGTAGATTATACCATGAAAGAGGGAATGGACGCTGCACCAAGTAAGATTCTTAGCAGTAATATCTATAATTTGACTGTTGCTTTTATACCATTCGGTTTTGGCTGTTTGGCGGTCGGATAGTTGATGGGTTGGAACATGGAACCGGCCGTTTAACTTTTTTTATTTATTTATTTTTCTATTTTTGGAGTATGCAATTATGTATATGTATTATTATATTAATGAACCATCTTGATCATTTAAAAAATTTATATAAACTTACGATTTTGAATTAAAATTTAAAAAAATCAGTTCAAACCGTAACAAGCGAACCGCTAAGCTGTTGACCAGTCCGGCCAACCCGCCCAAGCCTGCCGATTTGGTTTGAGTTTGGCCTAGAAGTTTCATCAAAATTGGCTGAACTAGACCACAAATACCCCTAGTTGCTTTCTTTCTCGTATATGTAAAATGATGTTGTATTTTGTTAATTATGCACAGAAGATCCAGATATCATCGACAAGGCAATCATGGAAGCAAGAAAAATGATTTCAGAAAACATGGTCGGTACAAGTTCAAAGTCGGACTTGGACAATAACATTCATGTTTCCAAATCTGTTATGAATCCAAATGTTAGTATTACTTCATAGCTTCTCTTTTATCTGATTTTAGACCATGCTAATTAATTATTATATATTTAGATTCTTGTTTGGATAATATTTTTAATTTGTATTTTGCACTATATTTTTTTTATGCCACAGATGGAAAATCATTCTGGTGCATCATGGAAGATTCAAAACAAAATGCAACGGTTGCATTCCAAGGCCGTAGAGCTTATGAAACCAAACGAGTCAGTATCTTTAGAAGCACCCAAACCCGGTAATAAAAAATTGAACTTGGCTTCAAACAGTTGTTTTTTTGTCTCGTGTTTCTACATGATTCCTTTTTTTTTTTTTACAATATTTGGCATCATAAATAGTTTATTGATTTCGATTGGTAGTTAAATATAAAAAAAAGTTGGTAACAGAATCTTGTGGTTACATATTAGCTTTATCAATATATTGTAATTATAACTTATTGTTTTGGCATGAAGGGTATATATAGATGACTGTTCAGTGTGTAACAAAATTGCGAGAACCACATAAACACTTGTGCCTGTTGTTTTATTTGTATTCTTACTTTTCTGCTTTTTTATATATCTTTTGGTCCAGATACGAAGAACGCTCAAGATGATGTACCAACTGAAACCTTGTCATCTCTTCCAACAATCGATGAGCAAAATCTGGTAACCAATGTCTACAAAAAACTTTCTAATTTTTTAATGTGAAAAAACGATTGTGGGAAGGCAATACATAAATTCATAACAACCGGCACCCAGTTTGTATGTTGTATAATAAATACTAGAAGTGTCAATTCCGACCTCTTACTTCAAAATGGGTCGAACTCTTTAAGTTATCTAGAAATGAAACAAAACAATGGGTTGACTGTCACCCAAAGTGTTTTCAATCCCTTAAACGGACTGATTCGAAGACAAGTTAAAGTTATATATTTTTTCATTGTTAGTTTTTATAACCATATCGAATATATTATAAGTTTATAAAATACAATAAAAAACGAATAATAAATATTGGCAGGTTGACCCGACCGACTCGTTGTGACTGGTTTCAAAATTATCCATGTGACCCGTTACCCAACTTGCACTTTTATATAATACACTCTTTCCATCACATGATCCACCAGTATTAAATGCTAATTAAAGGATGATACATCTGATCACCGAAAACCTTTTTTCTGAGTTATGCTTCAGATTGCTGAGGAAAAGAATGTTAAAGATGATAAAACAGGTGACGATCTAAGCACCGAGTATGCAGAAGTGGCTGATGTCGTAAACGCTTCTCAGGGCAGCTCCAACACCAGCGACCCACCGACTTCTACTAAAGCGGCCGGTAGCCCATCTGTAAACCGACCAGTGACAAGAACCAGAAAGTACAATACTAGAAGAAGCAGGGGCCGGGGTAAATGACGACGGCCTTTAGAGTTATATATTGAGAATCAGCGAGGCTGGAAACTTTAGGGTTTACGTTGTTGTGTTGTTATTAGTCTAGTTGCTGCTGGTTTAGGCTAGGGTTTATGTGTTTGTATGTGAAACTAATTTATTATCTGATTATGTGTTAGATCAGTCAGTTATTGTCAAGTGGAGTTGTAATTTGTAGTAACATGATGTAACTTAAATGCTGTAGCATCTTTTGTCTTCAATGAATTGGGAATAAAGGTAACCAATCAGCCTTGACACATGTGGGATTGCTTATATAAATTGTATATCTTTGTAAACAGGTTCAGATGTATGGATGATTAGCATCGCCTACTACTAGCGCCGTGACACCGTTGTTGCCTTGGCGCTACGGACCACTATTTGATGTGGCTTTTTTTTAGTTTCGCCAAAAGGACCACTATTTTAGTATATTTTTAGGCCCCATAAAGGTTGAGCTGGCCCTGGTAATTGCCGCCACAATTCTCCATTTCACCGCTGCCACATGCAATGAATGCATAACTAGGAAGCTAAGCTATACAATGAACACATTTAAATGATGCATACCTTTGTGAGTTGTGACAGTATTTGTAGGCTAAGATGTTGGATTGTTCCCTCCTTAGTGCAATACTTATAATGGCAATGGGCACTTTGCAACCAGCATTGATTGGGCCTGGGGTTACAATAAAGTATATTCTCTCTTTTTTTTTTTTTAGGAAAAATGGAATTTATTAATCCCACTTTTTTGCAGTTGGCCGATAATAATCCCACCTGAATTTATTCTTCCCACCAGTCCCACCTTTCAGACATTTTGCTCTCAATGCACCGCCCGTTAACTCACACTAATGTCGTTAGCTGAAATCCACAATTCTAGGAGATTATTCACCGGACTTGAAAGAAGGAATCGAGACGAAGATATTGCTATGTTCAATTGCAGAAATAAGCATGGTTCGATGGTTTAATCGTCGGTTTTGGTCATCCCATCCGAGGAGAACATCAACCTACAACCGACGAACCATGCTTATTTCTATAATTGAACATACCAATATTTTCGTCTCGATTCCCTCTTTCAAATCCGGTGAATAATCGCCTAGAGTTGTGAGTTTCAGCTAACGGCGTTAGTGTGAGTTAACAGGGGTGCATTAAGAGTAAAATGTCTGAAAGGTGGGACTGGTGAGAAGAATAAACTCAGGTAGAATTATTATTGGCCAACTGTAAAAAAGTGAGATTAATAAATTCCATTTTGCCTTTTTTTTACAATCGCTCGAGCTGCTCTATCAACAACTTAAAGAGAAGTTTTCAAGCCGCAAGAAAACAACAAATTTAGATACCCATTTTACTAGAAAATTTGGTTATACACTTATACCTAATCAGTGGCGAAGCTTGAAAATTTGAACCGGGGGGTCGAAAGTCAGCAGTCACGGGATGAGACCTAATTTTTTTTTTCTGTAGCTATGATTCGGGTGATATGTTTGGGTCGGTGATTCGATTCGGGTAAAGTCGAATCAAACATTAAATACAATAAATATCAAAGTCCTAAGCATTGTTTAACAAACAATTGAACAAATACACTAAAACATTAAAAATGAGACAAAGAGTTGGTACCTAGATGGAGAATTACAGTTCAGCCCGTCGACCTTTAAGATTTTTGAATTATTCAATTATGGATAGGGTGCAAACGAGCCGAGCTAAGCCCTAGCTCGACCAGGCTCGAGCTCGAAAACTTATGAGAGCTCGAGCTCGGCTCGTTTACTATCTATTAGTTAATATTTTAAATAAAAGTAATATAAATAATAGGTTCGGAGCTTGATAAATGAAGTTCGGCTCGGCTCGTTTGGTAAACAAGCTTAAATGAGGGGGTGAACATTATTAAATATTAATAAACCTAATATTACACTAAGGCTCGGCGAGCCTGACGAGCTTCAAATGCTAGGTTGAGCTCGGGCTCGATTAGTAAACAAGCTTTGTTTTAAGCTCAAGCTCAGGCTCGATAAGGCACGGCTCGTTTCGAGCTTTTTACCAAGCCAAGCTCGAGTATTTAAGAGATAACAACTCCATCGCTTACTCATTGAATCTGCTATTCCGCTCATGTAGTTGTTGGGCTTAGGACTTTAGGATTTGGGCTTTACATTTACTTTGTTTTGGGTTAAAGTTTTGGTTCACGTAACTATTTTTTTTTAAAACGGGGGGTCGAAACCGTATATACCAAAAAAAATTATATGAAGACTATATACTCGAAACTTCTGAGCGAAAATTCGGAGGGGTCGGCCGCCCCTCCCCGCCCCTTGAATACTTCGCCACTGTACCTAATACAATCAGCATCAGAATTCGGAAACAAATCACACAATTATCTACGAGATATACAATTACTAGTCATGTATCTACTTTTACTCACGTATGATACACAACATCATATATCGTGTATATGTGAAAAAATTCACATATAGAATGTAAATATTTATGACTCGGGAGAGTACATATTTTTTTAACACATACGAGTTTCCAACAATATCCGACGTGGCACAACTGCAGCCACTAACTGTCCCATATCTCTTAACAAACAACCCCTACACCAATCACCATTGTTGTTCTCCTTCTTCTTCTTCTCCATAATCTCGTCCTTAATAGCAATGGCTTCTTCTACTGCTTTCTCACTAGCTTCCTTATCACCTGTTAACACTGAACTATCTGTTACTCCTATAAGAACACATTCTCGCACCATTTGTAATCTTCGAGTTCATAACTGCAGATCCAAACGAAATGTTATTAGTGCTTCGGTTTCCTTTCCTGCTCAGGAGGTGTCGCCTTCTCAGCGTCGGCCTGATGAGCTTGCTGCTTCTATTTTCTCTAAGGTTTTGATTTCATTAGTTGTTTGTAAATATTGTTAGATACTTAGATGTTAGGTTTTTAATATAATAATATCTGTGGAAATGTTTTTACTTTTTAGGTTTTTGTGGTTGAATCATGAATGTATTAGTTTTGTTGTAGTTTTGGAGGTGAGTTGGATATTAATGTTGTGGTAAAACTTGATGAAAGTGTTTGATTTGCTGAAAATGTAAATTGATTGGGGATGTAGTGGCTAAGGTTAAGATTTGAACTAGGCGTGTAAATGAAACGAATGTTTAGTGGAGCATTTGGTTGGAAGCTAAATACACGAGAGAACATGAACAAAACGAGGTTTTGTTTTCAATAGATTACGGCTTTCTATTCAGAAGGGGATGGCGGCGCAGTTTGTTGTCAGTCTACCTGCTATCTTTATGTAATTTGCCCTTTATTAATATAAGTTATTCCATTATTAAAAAAACGGTTATATTCGTTTGTTTATGCTCGTTTAGTTGATTGTTTAAGTTCTTCTTTCCATTACTTTTGTTAATATATTCATTTAAATTTGTTAGGTACATTACAAAATAGTGTAATGTTATGAAATTAAAATATCACGCTTTACTAGTCTAGTTGTGTTAATTATTTTTAGGCCCAACATATTGTTATTTATATTTACTTTTGATTTGATTGGTGTTAACTCAGTTATGTTCGTTTATCTATGTTTAGTTATTTTTGTTCGTTAACCGTTTTGTATACTACTAATGAACATAAACATGAACGTACTCATTTTCTTAACGAACGGACACAAACAAGAAAACCATGTTTGTTTAATTGTATATGTTCGATTGTTTGTTCGGTTAAAGTTAAACAAACAAACACAAGCATGCTCTGTTCGTGCTCATTCGGTTCGTTTACAAGTAGGTGCGGATCTTTGTTGGGGCCGGGGTCTGGCCCTTCTAGTTTTTTCGATTCGTAGTGTAATTTTTTTCCAAAAATTTTGTATGTATTGAGTCCAGCCTCTAGATTTTACTGAAAACTAGGTTCAAGATCCGCCAATGTTTACAAGCATGAGATTTCAAGTCCACAAACCTAAATATAAGCAATGAAACATAGCAAACAGGATCAACAGATTTCAGACGGTTACATTGACATTTATGCAAATGATGACACCTTTAGAACCTTTAGATCATTGATTGGGTGTATTTTTGTTACTTATCTTATGACATGAGGAACTTAGTTGTATGTATATCTAAATCAGGTCATGCAAACGGATCGTGGAGTTACTCTGACAAAGGAACAGCACCTGCAAGTAGCTGAATTAACAAGCGAGTTGAGTAAATACTGTATTGATTCGCCTGTAACCTGCCCTCTGATTTTTGGAGGTAAACTGTTATTGTAGTGTCTGTTTTTGATATTTCTGTTTAAACTTTAGCTGATCTAATCAGTAATCGCTATAAACTAGCAAGAAGAATATATGCCTTCTTCAGGGCCAGCCCAATATGTTGGGGCCTAAAGAGGAATTCAAGAAGAATATGTGTGTATGTGTATATATATGTGTGCGTGCACGTGTGTGTGTGGTGGATGTTCAATACAAATTCAATGTTTAAGTAGAGAATCGCAAGAATCACATACACACTTATGTCTGTTCCTTCAGATGTGATACAAATGACTGTTTTTTAACAGTTTCTCTTTGTCTCTCTCCCACTACATGTGATGGTCTTCCATGCACTATATACACTGCGTTTCTCACAGTTCTCTTCTTAAAATTGGTACTGTATTGAACTCGCCTATTTTGTATACGGGTCACCCTACAGGAGAGTATATGCGACCCTTAAAGAAAAATTAAAAGGCACTTAGTTCATGCCACACTCGTATTTCAAATAATCAATTATTTGAAAGTAAAATAACCATGATTTGCGGCCCTTGAAACTTTCGGGCGTAAAGTGCTAGGCTCATTTTTTGCTCATAGAGTTGACCCTGGCCTTATTTGGTAGCAACATCTTTTGTTCGTAGTGTTCATGATTCTTCTGAAATCTCACCAATTCCTGCATTTGTATACAGAATGGGATGTGGTGTATTGTTCAAATCCTACGTCACCTGGAGGCGGTTTCAGGAGTGGATTCGGACGCCTTATTTTCAAAACCAATGAAATGATTCAGGTTGTTGAAGCTCCTGATATTGTGAGAAACAAAGTATCTTTCTCTGCTCTTGGTTTCCTTGATGGTCAAGTCTCCTTGAAAGGTATGTCTCTTATGCCTTTAAAATAAATAAAAAAAGAACATTATCATAAAAGTATTTTACATCTGGCAAAACAAACCCAAGCACTCCACTAATTTGGGTCATAAGGGATTCATTTTCTGACGGGTCAAAATGATTCACTCTTGTTAAACCAGCTAGTTTAAAACGGATCCAAATGCGTTAGCAACTAGTGTTGTCACCTTCACGCCTTCACGGCCATCACATGCCACTAGCCACTATGTATCAAATGTAGCAGGTGAACCTATTTGATATTTTGTCCTCTTAAACGACTCGTTGCAACCCGAGGCCATTGGTTTTTGACCCGTTACCTGACTTGCTCAATTTGCCAGCTTAAACTATTCCCTTAGGAATACGCTCACAGGCATGAGCCTATGTCAACTATAATTATGCAACCGAACACCATCTTACGTTTCGTATGCTCAAGTTTGATGTAGATTTATTCGACATATTGACCTCCTAGTTTTCCTGTTTCTCCATGTACAGGAAAATTAATAGTTCTAGATGAGAAATGGATTAAGGTGGTGTTTGAGCCACCGCAACTTAAACTAGGATCAGCAGAGTTTCAGTTTGGTGGTGAGAGTGAGGTGCAGCTCGAGATTACATATATCGACGATAAGTTAAGGTTAGGGAAGGGGTCTAGAGGCTCAGTGTTTGTTTTCCAAAGGCGAAACCCAACTGTGTAACCGAACCAATGTTTTGATTCGTGTATGTTGTACGGTATGTTGTATATAACAATAATAGAATGAAATGTTCATCGTGTTTGATTATATCTTGCAAGTTTCTGAAAATAAAATTGATGAAAATATTTTGGCAAATGGTCGTCAAATAACTTGCTACTGATATGTAACAAGTTTGTTGTCAACAACAATTATGAGTAGTGGACAGTGGTAACTTATGAGATCAACAGATGGTGTTACCGCGATTTAACGGAATAACTAACGACAGTTATAACCATCAACCATGATGTTTCCACACGTATGTAAGGTCTTTGGTCTAATTCTGGTATAAGTTTTTCATAAAAGAATTTGTATAGCTGTTCTATGTAATGTAAGGTCTTTAGTCTAATTCGGGTATAAGTTCTTAATCATGATTCATAGAGATATATTGGCCCTTACGAATTCTAAAACCTACATCACATTCAACTAGAACTCCACTTGAATGTTTATGTGTTCAAACTAGCTTGAGCCAAATAAGATGGTAATTTTATTTTTTCTGTTTGGTTGCACACTTTATATTGAGTCATAGTACTTCTTTCATTTATACGGGGAAAGGGGACTCAAGGGTAAGTACCCTAGCCCAGATCATTCCCACTCCGTCACGTCACGATGAACCCAAAGTATCATAGTATCACAAAACCACCGGCGGCACTCTAGGCAAAATACTCTAGTGGTTTCGAATTGAACTAAAGGTTTTAATCGGAGAAGTGGTCAAAGCATTAGATGGATATAACAAACAAACCACAGCAACATGTTGTTGTGATAAGCAAATCTGCAACCTTGCCTAGGGGGTGGCGGTGGTGTTGCCGCACGGCAACCGTAGCCGAGAAGCCCTACCCGTAGAGTGCCATGTCCCCCTAAGTAACCCACCTTTTTAGATTTTAAGACGTCAAAAACAATTTTTCTGTTAAAAAAAAAAGATGTCAAAACACACGATCACATGTAAACTTTTATTTATGTTCATCACAATCACACCACAACTTAATCTTGTATAATTTGCCGAAACATGAGTAAATAATATAAGTTTGGTTTTGAGATGACGAGAAAAGTAAGGAAAATACGCGCTCCTTTTAATTTGAGTCTAAGCAAACATGATTGAAAATTGCAACTAGGACCGAATAATCAAGAACATGGTTTTCTTCATATAACTAGGACCGAATAATCGAGCCGGGGGTCTCACTGGAAGCAGCCTCTCTATTCTTAGGGGTAGAGGTAAGGCTGTCTACATCTTACCCTTCTCAGACCCTACCTTAGCTTTGCTATAGGTGAGATTAACTGAGTATGATGATGATGATGATATGTATATAGAGATAGAGAGAAAGGGGTGTCTCAATATTAATTTGAGGTGTCCGATTAAGAGGATCATACATAAAACAGTACTGTATAAAAGCCTATGTTCCTTTATGCACATGTGGTGGTGTTGTTCACATGAGTTGAACCACCACTGGCTGAAACGATTGGTTTTGACGAAGTGACGGTTGAACTGATGACACGCTCCTTCAATGGTTATTCTAGTTCATAAGATTTGAACTTCGAATAACTTGTTAAAAACACTTGTCAACTAAACAATAACTTCTGGTGTGGTGGTCGCAACGGCTGATAGAGGTGGAGGTGGGTGACGATGATGGAAGTGGTGGTGGGGGTTAGAGAGAGAAAGAAAGAGAGTAGAGAGAAGATGTAGGTAGAGAGAGAATGAGTGGGGTTCTTAGTGGCAGAGCTACATACATGACAACGGTGCGCTCGACACCATTCAAATTTTGGTATTATATGTAATGTGTTATAGAAAATATTCAAGCGACGCCATTGATTTTTTACAAGCGACACCATTGTTTTTTACGAGCGACACCGTTGCTATTTTTTTAAACATTTTAAATAATAAAAAAAAAACTTATAGTTTAAAAATGGTAATCCCAATTATTTAATTTTTAATGATAGACGTGAAATCAGTAAGAGGCCTATATTTTATAGCTTTTTTTTAACCCAACAAATCAATAAACATAATAGGTCCATCCAATAAAAATATAAAATTGGTAAACCTAAATTAATAAGGTACATGACTATCTTTTACACCAACGGATGAGGCTTTGAGGAGCAAAGCAATAATTAAAAGTTTTTAGGCTTTGAAGAGCAAATGACTAATTATAAGTTTGGAATTATAATGTTTGCTTGCTGTAAGTTATAGTGAGTTTTGTATAGATTTTGTTGAAATTAATTCATGACTTAGTAGATTAGGTGTTTTTACACGTCCTCATTTATATTTGTCAAGAACTCAAGAACTAAGATAAGTTGCAAGGAAATCTTTATCAAAGAATCAATAACAATATAACATAAGTAAATGTTAGTTATTCTTTAATCTTTAATTTTAAAAAGAGACATGAATACTTGATAACTAGAATTTTGAATGCTTTAATAGAGTTTAAATTAGTTAATAGAATGTGTAATTTATTTATGTGATTGTTATTTGTGTATGAGTGCCTTAAGCCCGGATGATAATTTTAGTGCATTTGATGTTCCAAAGATACTAAGGTTGGCGGAGATGTACCCGTATGATTTTAATTGTGAATAAAGTGATGATCTTATGCATGAACTCGACATCTACATTAATAACATAAGAGGCGACAAAATGTTTGGTGACGTAAAAAGTATATCTAATCTTGCAAAAATGATGGTGGAAACAAAGAAAGATGTTGGATATCCGTTGGTCTATCGTTTATTGAAATTAACATTAGTTCTACCGGATGCAACGACAAATGTTGAGAGATGTTTTTCTTCTATGAAGCATGTGAAGACGGATTTGCGTAATCGGATGGGTGATGATTATTTGAATGATATTTGCATTTGTTATATTGAAAAGGAGTTTTTGGCGAAAGTTACGGGTGAAGACGTTATGAATCGTTTTCAAAACATGAAAACTCACAGGGAGCAACTATAAAAGGTAATTTTTTTTAAATATTTTAAACGACTTTGTATTTCTATTGTGTGTTATCTCAATGATATTGTACTTTTATTATGACATCGATTTTTATTGTGTGATTTGACCCGACCCAATGCGAAAATATTGACACCGTGTTATTATAAACTTGGGTATTGAAAAAACCGACACCATAGAAAAACATTCCTGGCTCCGCCACTAGGGGTTCTAGCGGGAGAATTAATAAAGTAAATAAAAAAATAGATAAAGTAAAAACAAAAATAGAAGGCGATAGAGGAGAGGACGAGAATGACAAGAAATGAAAACCTTACAGATCCAAATGAGAAAAAAAAATCTATTCTTATATAGACACATGAATAGTGTCCTACAGATATCTTCAAGGTTTTGAAACTCGGACCGGACCGGCCGGTCGGACCGGTTGGACCGGGAAACGGACCCCCGACCGGTCCGGGTCACTACATTGGACCGCTCGTGCATAGAACCGGAGGTTGAACCGTTGGACCGGATTTTTGGCCGGTTCGACCGGGTTTTAGGAAGGTTCGACCGGTTTTTTATTTTATTTTTTTGTTTTGGTTCGACTTTTGGGCCGGTTCATTGGGAAGGCCGGACCGGTTGAACCGGTGGACCGGTGACAACTCCGGTTTGACGTCCGGTCCGGTTCTGAAAACATTGGATATCTTGCGCTGCTCCATGGTACTCATTCTTTGAACCAATATTTTACAAACAAGGAAATTTGACTTTCTGCTTGAAAAGAGGCATTATTTTATAATTTCAATTTTTTACTTTTCTTTACGCTTGAAAAGAAGCAGCATTACTTTAAAAACGAGCATTATCTTTTTTCCACTGCTAACAAACGTTTTGTTTTTGTACCGGTTTACACTACAATGATTTTAATTTACGGCTTGTAATTGTTATTAGTTTTGTAGTTAGTACAAACACGATAACAATACCGTAAAAAAACCAAGATACTAAGCGAATTTCCTACACTTAATGAACCAAAATAATAATGACCAAATAGCCACATCCACCGCAACATCTTTTACTTGAGCATTAACACATTTTTTCTAACTTTGACCACCAAACTTTTAGATTTTAGCCGCGAGTATTTTTTTGAAGCCCACGCGAGAATAACAGTCCCTTAATATTATCTTTTATGTCCACGAAACCCTCCACGCAACAGAAGCTCCCACAGCGACGCACGATGTTTAACCTTGACCAAACCCTCAACGCGCGATCGTTAACGTAATTTGTGCACTTCGGTATCCTTACCGGCAACAAATTTTGTCGTTTTTCGGGACTAATACTTTCAATACCAGTATAGTGATCTAGATGATTCAATTGTTCTATCGAGTGGATGTATCGTGAGGTCATCCACATATTATGTTTCTATTGGTCCACGTAATATGCCACCTTTTAGCTAAGCTTTAAAACATTTTTTCTAACTTTGGCTTCAAATATAGCGTACTATTAAACATGTATGCAAAACGGCTGCGCCTGCGACGAAGCGCGTGCCAACGCCGCCCCGCGGCAACGCGCGGGTAACTACCACTAGTTTATACAATTTGACAAAACCGGAACACAAAACTGATAATTAACCGTAAAAAATATATATTGTGTCGACTATGGTGACACTTACTTTCAGGGCGAGAAAACATTAAAAAAAAAACCATAAACATAAATCACGCTATAAAAAGAACAATTGTTTTTTTTTAAATGTCAAAAAAGCATAAAGTTAGAAAGAACAATCAATAAAGGCATGTACAGATCACAGTATCTAACCACTTATTAAATTCTCCCATAATATTAATATTTTCACACATAATTCTCATCGAAATCCAATCATTCATCTCTTATCACTCTTCAATCCTTATAACCCTTCACCATTCTTCCCTCAATCGTAAGTTCCTTTCAATTATTATTCACAATAATATTCACTTAATATCACTCTTATTAAGTTATTAGTTTACATTGTCACTTTATATATTATTATTATTATACCATTGAATTGTATCCATACTTAATATTATTAACTTCACTAATTTGTAATGATATATTGATATTGAATCAATGGGTAAAGATAATATTATTAGTTACACTAATTTGATATCTTTAAGGAACTCATTGAAGGTCAATGTAGAGAAATGTAAAACCCTAGGTTTAGCAATAGAACAATGTGAGATTAGGTTAGAAGGGATTGATGAGAGGTTACCGGGTTTAGAATCCGCGGTTCGGCCGATTCGTGCTCAACCGGACGCGCTTGATTCGGTCGGTGGGCATATAAACAAAGCTGTTGTCCCAGCTGCTGCTGTTTTGAAGGTGTTTGACGCGATTCACGGGTTGGAGAAGTCGTTATCGGATCCTAAATCTGATGTTTCGGGGTATCTTACGGTGTTGGGAAACTTGCGGGGGGCGGTTAAGTTTCTTTCGGATAATTGTGGGATGGCGGTTGAGTGGTTAGGTGATATTGTTGAGTATTTGGAGGATTATAATGTAGCGGATAAAAGATATATTTCGAGTTTAAAAGACGGTATAATGTGTCTTAAGGAGTTGCAGCGTGAAGAAAAGGGTCGGCTTGATGGCGGGCTTTTGGAGGCTGCGTTAGATAGGTTAGAGGGTGAGTTTCGTCGTCTTTTGACTGAAAACAGTGTCCCGTTGCCTATGTCTTCGTCGCCTTTGAAAGATGAACAAGCCTGCATTTCACCGTCTCCTTTACCAGTACCTGTGATAAAAAAGTTGCAGGATATTATTGAGGGTTTGCTTGCTAACGACAGGGTTGAAAAGTGCAAATCCATCTATGTTGATGTGCGTAGTTCGATTGTTAGAGCGAGTTTACGGGCTTTAAACTTGGATTATTTGGAGATTTCGGTTTCGGAGTTTAACGATGTGAATAGCGTTGAAGGTTACATAGTGAAATGGAGTCAGCATTTGGAGTTTGCAGTGAAGCATTTGTTTGAGGCTGAATATAAGCTTTGTAATGATGTGTTTGAGAAGTTGGGATTGGATGTGTCGAGAGATTGTTTTGCGAATATAGCAGCTCAAGCGGGTATGCTCGCGTTCCTCCGGTTTGGAATGACGGTTACCGAGAGTAAGAAGGATCCGATAAAGCTGTTGAAGTTATTAGACATTTTTGCAGCGTTAAATAGGTTAAGATTGGATTTTAACCGTCTTTTTGGTGGGGCCGCGTGTGCTGAGATTCAAAATCTCACACGCGATCTTATCAAAAGGGTGATCGAAGGCGCTGCAGAAATTTTCTGGGAGCTTTTGCTTCAGGTGGAGTTACAAAGACAAGCTCCACCGCCACCTGATGGCAGTGTTCCGAGACTTGTAAGTTTTATTACCGAGTACTCTAATAGGCTTCTAGGAAACGATTATAAGCCAAACTTGAACCAAGTTCTAGCCATTGAAAGAAGTTGGAAGCGTGAAAAGTTTCACGAAAGTCTTGTCCAAGACGAGCTGCTTAATTTGATCCGAGCCGTTGAGTTGAATCTTGACTCATGGTCTAAAGCGTATAACGACGTGCACCTTTCGTACATTTTCTTGATGAACAATCATTGGCATATTTACAAGCATTTAAAAGGCACAACGATTGGAACGTTATTAGGTGACCAGTGGCTAAGAGGCCACCGAGAAGACACGGAATATTATTCAACCGTCCTTTTAAAAGAAAGTTGGGGAAAGCTTCCTTCGCACTTAAGCCGAGAAGGCTTGATCTTGTTCTCTGGAGGGCGTGCCACTGCGCGCGATCTTGTGAAAAAGCGGCTGAAAGCGTTCAACGAAGCTTTTGATGACATTTACAAACGAAACTCCAAGTGGGTCATTTTGGATAAAGATTTAAGGGAGAAAACATTGCATCTTATTATTCAAACAATCGTGCCTGTTTACAGAAGCTATATGCAGAACTACGGTCCACTTGTCGAACAAGATTCAAATGCTGGAAAGTACGCCAAATTCACCGCTCAATCTCTGGAAAAAATGATTACTTCTCTTTTTCTGCCTAAACCCATGAGACACGGCAGTTTTAAAGTCAGACAACGCAGTAGAAACTTCAGCAACGGCGTGGAGGAACAGTTATCAGCTTCTCCCACACCTACCATCGCATCAGCATGAGATGGCGGATGACCCATGTCATCGACCAAGAACGGATCCTCTGTACATAACGCGGAACAAAGTGAAAAGAAGGTCACCCTGAATTCAAATTCTTGAAGTTGTTTATGAAAGTTTTTCGGTTTCTTGCTGTTGGCAGACAGCTGAAGTCATACATCTTGGTATCTTTGTTCATTTGAATCCATAGTTATCAGTTCTGTTTTTTAAGCTAGCAAGCAAGATTGTTAAATTTTGTGGTGTTTTTTGTACAATTATTTAGTTATAAAGTGCATTTTGGAGCTCTGGCACTATAAATTTTACAGAACATTTGAATCTTGAATGAGATGGTTCATTAAGGTGTCAAACATTCATGAGAATAAGATTTGTCTGCCATATATCAAGTTATAATTTTTTACTTGATGTAGATGTGTATTTTATATGTGAATGTGTGTGGTTGTATCATTGTGCAACAGTTCATCTTGCCTTGTTTTTGTTATTTTTTGTTTCTTGAATTCGGGATGGTGTTTCTGAATCTCAATCTAGCGTCCCACGCCACATCAGCTTCCACCTCAGTCTTTGACGTTGTGTCCAGCTAGATGTGTACAAATCAGTTAACCGGTTTTTTTTTGTCAGATTCAAAACCATTTTTTAAAACTTTTTTTTTTTTTTTTTTTTTTTTTACAAAAACTTCAAACCGGTATAACCGGTAGGATCGGTTTTAAAACCGCTTATCCTAAAAAAACCAGTTTTAAAACCGGTTTCTTCATGGATGATGAATAATGGAAAAAAAAAAACCCAATTTCGATAATACCGTTTTTTAACCCGTTTTTTTACACCTCTATGTCCCGTTCCCTGATAACCAGTTGATGTTATGTCACTTTTAAAGTTTAAAAAAAATTAAAGAAAAATGGTGTTTTAAAATAGTACATGAATTGTAAAAAAATATAAAAGAAAATATATACAATAATAAAATCATGAAATAAGTATTAATTAATTAATTAATAAATGAAATGAAATGAAATAAAATAAAATAAAAGTTCTATAAAAACTGTAAAGAAAAATAGAGTAAAATGAATAAAGGTGTAATAACCGTGGACATTCATATGAGTACGATAAGGACGTCACATGGGTTAGTGTACACTTTCTAAGATGAACAATCCATTGTCATTTTTTTTATTTAACTTTGAACATCTTGTTAAATGTTTACATTGATGATTTAACATAGGAAATGAATAAAATATAACAATTAATTTTACATACTAAACAACTAATGTTTGTAGTAGGTTTTTATTTGCATGTTAAGAGTTAACAATATATTCCTATACTTGGAAACTAAAAATACAATAACAAGATCAACTATACAAAACAATAAATAGTCATTATTTTGCTACCCTTCTAAAAAAATCTTAAGTTGTATTCTTAAGTCTATGTGTAGCCAATTAACGCTCCTTGGCATCGCCAGACTTACGTTGAAGCCACGTCAGCCAAAACCCCCATACCTCAATCAGTTAACCCCTTCAGCTGTTACCAGGCTAAACCCCATCCTTCTTCGCACCCCACCACCATGGTGACAAGCCTTGAAAACACTCCACCGCTAGCAAAAGTGGTGCCACAACGATGATGGTGCGGCCAACAATCACTACACGCGTTGGGCAAACCCTTGACCTCCCCTTCACCCCTCATCCTCAACCTCTTCACGCGTTACGATGCTAACACCCAGCCTTATCTGCACAATCACGCCCCTCCATGCCCCACTAACATGGTGACACACCTCGAAAACACTCTACCACCAGTAAAGGTGTTGCCATGTCTGTGATGATGTGGCCGTGAGCGCGGATAAGACCAACACCCACTACACTATGTCTAATGAGAATAATAAAAGTCTAAAATATGGACTAAGACTACGAGGTGTGCCCTCGGGGAATCAATTCGGGGATCATACGTGGCATCGGTGCCGAAGTGAAACACCGCCCCTCCCGGAATTTTTTCGGGGAACTCGGGGTTATCTCCCCCTTCTCCCCGATTACTATATATTGTTTTTTATTATATATAATAATATTATTTCTTAACTTTTCTTTTCTTTAATATATAATAATATTATATAAAATAATAAAAAAAAAGAAGGGGGAATGGGAGAATTGGGGGAAAGCATTTCCAAACTTTGAGGAAGAAAATGGGGAAAATGATGTGACGCTGATGTGACACTTGGGGGAGTTGGGGGAGAAGGGGGCACACCATATAGTCTAATAATAACTAACTAATCCATAGTTGAGGGACCATATTTGTAACACACACTTTCCACATCTTTTAGATAGAGGAACAATCAGCTACAGGCCGAAATCAATCCACGTGTATATTATACGTGTCACCATTCCCACACTTCGTGCTAACCTGCGCTCCAATGCTAACCTACGCTTCAAGTTTCCTTGCTTCCTTTCACCTCTTCGAATAATAACCCACACTCCGTCCCCTCATAATATAATAATAATAATAATAATAACCTCTCTCCATTCATTCATTAATTCGTTCAACAACAAACTAATCAATCATGTCCCGCTTAATCCACTCCAGATTATTATTATCCCCTTCCAGATTATCGTAAGTTTCTCCCCGTTTTTCCCGCCAAAAATGAACCTTAGAATCGCCCAAAATGGTTCAAAATGAATTTAAAACCCTAATTTTATTGAATCAGATGTTTATTGGGGGTATTTATGGTTATTTTTGTGTATAAGATGTTTTGATTTGAAGAAATAGGGTTTAGTTATGAACTTATGATGATTTTGTTATGAATTTTGGATTTCTGTGTGGAATTGAAGGAATACATTGGGATCAATTGGAAGATATTTTTCAACTGACAGTAATAAGATTAATGAACCGCTTAGAGTAGAGGAAGCTGAAACGATACATGCTCCACCTCCTCCTGTTGAAAAGGTACTGTGTTTGTCTGTATATACATTTGTGTTAAATTGGGTGAGATCATGTATATACAGAATGCTAGTTGAGGATGATGTGATCATAATACCTTACCAAAAAGAGGTTTTACATGTCTAAATGCTAATCCCATTGTCCCCAAGTCGATGTTGATTGGCACTAGGGGCGAAGCTTTACGGTGACCACCCGTTTTTTTGCTCAGTAGTGTAAATTTGCACGTATTTCGTTCCAAAAAAGTTTATACGTATTGAGTCATGTTCAAGCTCCGCCACTCGTTAGCACATTGCGTAATGTGTTGGCTACGAGTTGGACTGTTGGTCAAATCATAGTTTTCACTTGTGAAAAGCGGATGATAGCAATGAAATAGTGGGTGCTAGTTCGAGTTTAGCGATACACTTGAAGAATATTTTAGAAATATTTTTATATTTATATTTTACCAAAAAAAGTTACTAATATCTCAGCTATTTCCCGCTATTTGTCACTACCAAGTACCGACTATTTAGTGACACATGAGCGCTTTGCTAGGCTGTTCTTCAACTTTGTTAATCAGTACATAATGTAATGTACGGGCTGCGTGTTTGATAATTAGTCGAATGTATAAGCAGCTCTTTGAGAAAGACAAAGTAGAAAAATCCTCTGAACCAAAATCATTGCTATGAGTATCTTATAGTAATTTCTAAATGGCAAATAAGTAAATATTGGAATGGATTTTTGGCAAAGGGGAAATATTGCATTCTTGGGACACAAGCCAGTATTTAAATTGTTGGATCTCATTGGGATAAATGGAGCATTTTATTAATGTGTGACATAGTTTTCATAGTACTGTAACAAATGTTTAACTGGATTGCCTTTGCATTGATGTTTTCATATGTGTGTATGTTTATCTATTTCTAATCGTTTATGGAATCAGTTACTTGTTCTGGGTGGAAATGGATTTGTTGGCTCACACATATGCAAGGAAGCATTGGACCGTGGCTTGTTGGTTGCAAGCCTTAGCAGGTACCTTTAATTGTTTATCTTACATCACCTTTACATGAGTTTTTTAGGGTTACTTCATTATGATTTAGATTATTATACTTGTCGTAGGCTCGTAGCTTAGGTTTTGATCCCCATATGAAGTACTTGCTGTAATTTTTGTGGATTGACCACTTCCGCATGGAGAGATAAACTAAAAAATGTTTAATTTGAATTGATCTTGTTGTTGATTTTGTAGAGGAACCTAAACTCTAGATAATTAACAAAAATTTTTTTTTTTTACTTAATTAGCTTTGAATATGCTATATTGCTATCTTTCAGGTGTTGGTTTGATATGCTTCTGATACGTCCACCTATGTTTCTAATATTTCTGTTGCAGATCCGGCAAGTCATCTATCCAAGAATCATGGGCTAACAAGGTGAATTGGCATCAAGGTAATGCACGCAGCTTTTAAAATTATAAGAGCTAAATTATTGATAAAACACTTGAATAGGTGCAGATAAGTTTAACAGATTACATGACAATCAAGATGGAAACTATTTTCTGAATAGAACAAGACATGTTTACAATTGTTATTTTTTTGTATCAAATTGGGCATATAAGCTGTCTGGTTATATTTTGTATTGTTGCCTGCTAATTTAAATTTGAAATGACATCAAGTGTATGATAGTTATAAAATAACTTCCCACAACTTGTTTTGTTTTATGAGATATAGTAATGCTGTAATTGATCTTTAGTTTCTGCTTCATGTGACTGCAGGGGACTTGCTGTCTGGTGATTCATGGAAGGAAGCACTTGATGGGGTCACTTCTGTTGTATGTATCATCTCTTTTCCCCCCTAAATCTTTCTAATAAAAGCTGTTATTTACAGCTTAGAAAATAAAATATAAGAAACATCAATGTGCCTTATAATTGTTTTTGAAAAAATCGAAGATAACATAACTTCTGTTAGATAATTTAATCTTAATTTGCCCAAATCAGATCTCTTGTGTTGGTGGTTTTGGTTCCAACGCACAAATGTACAAGATCAATGGAACTGCAAACATCAATGCTGTTAGAGCTGCAGCTGAAAAAGGTCTCACCTATATTTATTTGTACCTTCTATTGGCTTTATTATTGCTAGTGGTAATACACATTTAGTAATTAGTAACGAGTTAACCCTGAGCTCACTTCATTAATTTACGAGAGCTCGAGCTCAGCTCAGCTCATATTGAGCTCTATGTCTGGAGTTCAAGCTCGGCTCGTTATCTTATTGTTGGCTCTGTTATTGTTAATTAAATATTTGCTTATTATGTTATATATTTATATATTTATATACAAATACAATAATTTTCTATATGTATTTATAATCATAAATTTATATGTGTAACAGAATATATACTATTTAGTTATTTTATCATAATTATATATTGAATAAGATTCTTTATGTAATTATATTTTATATATTTATTCTATAAAGTAAAAATGATGTTATATATATAATATGATTGTTTTAGGGCTTGCTAGCCTAGTCAAAGCTCAGTATATGAAGCTCAAGCTCTATTACTAAAGGAGTTCCAATTTAGGTTCTAGCTCATTCAAACTCGGCTTGTTTCGAGCTTATAGGAGCCGATCTTGAGTAGCTCACTAGCGGCTCATTATACCCTTAGTAATAGTAAATGAAAAACCCTGAGGGCACACGAAATAGAATTGTTAAAAGATCTGTGCTTAAAGGTTCTTGACTCTATAATTTGGTTGTAATCTGTTCTTGATTACTGTTTACAGGGATTAAAAGATTTGTCTACATATCCGCTGCTGACTTCGGCATGATTAATTACTTATTACAAGGATATTATGATGGAAAGGTAGTTTTTACCATATGCAAGCATTGCTTCTTTCATTCTTAAGTAGCTTATTTGTATCCAAAGGTGAATGACAGTTGATTATAGACCATATTTCCAGTTTCATATACTGAATACTATCATAAAAAAACGTATGGCTAGATATGTTATCCTTCCACTGTCTTATAATCACCTAAAATTTCTGTAATGCAGAGAGCTACTGAAACAGAGTTGCTGACAAAGTTTCCATATGGACGTGAGTATTCAATTGCCTTTTTCTACAACGTGCACTTATTTTCCCAACATTATTATTTTGTATTAATAATTAGAGTATCGAGACGTCTAAATTCACAATAACATGTAACGTTTTAATTCTAGATGTGATTTTGAGGCCTGGGTTCATCTATGGGACGCGTCGAGTTGGCAGCATGAAATTACCTCTTGGTGTAATCGGTTCTCCTCTAGAGATGGTACGTTTAAACGACTATTATGGTCATAGTAAATCATCTGTTTTGGCTGAGATGGTTCGGGTAACGCGGAGGTCAGCTTAGGTTTGACCTGCAAACAATTTTCTTAATTCTTAGCTAATTTTTTGTGGTAATAATCTCATGTTCGCTACATTCTTTCGATTCGACCATGTGAGATAAAACATAGCCCAAATCGACCCATTTGTAAGTAAATGGGTCAGAATTTCCAGCTTTAACTGAAGCACTTGAAAATATTTGCTGTTTTGAACAATGCAGGTTCTGCAATATGCAAAGCCGCTGACTCAGGTCCCTATCGTTGGTCCAGTGTTGACTCCACCTGTGGATGTTAAAGCTGTGGCAAAAGTTGCTGTAAGAGGGGCTACTGATCCGGTCTTCCCTCCTGGTATAGTTGACGTTTATGGATTAAAGCGTTACAGCCAGCAGAAATAAACAAGCTTGGTGAAATGCGTAACTTATTAATAGTAAGACGAGAGCACTAGGCATTGTTATTTTTTCCGCAATAGAGGCACTGATTTATGGGTTGGTATATTCAGGTCAATAAGAGAGATGAATGATGCACAAATGCAGGGTTTTGAATGATGTTTTTAATGCATGATCTTTCACTGGATCTGCTTTTTGGGGTGTCATTATTATGTTCAAACATCATCACAATTTACTATTTGGTTTATACCAACTTTTTTTTTTTGTTTTTTGAAAGGCCAATATCATTAGAACAAAAAAACCGGCATTATCTCTAAGCTAGAGATAAGCCAACAAAGTACAAGTTACATCAAATAAAAACAAAATTACACCATCGTTTCTAATCAACCGTATCCTTCTTATATCTACTCTTGTACCATAGAAATCCCAAGGATTTGACATCCGCCACGATCTTAACCACGTCCGACCTCCCGGAGCAATTGTTGGTTAAACGGTCTCGCATTGTTTTATAACTTGTATAAATATGTTGCATAAATAATAATTTATTTTTGATAATCTGTCTATGTATTGGAAATGATTATAAAACCTAATAGCTAAAAAGTAAAGCTCATGTACTTGGATGCTACTTGGATAACTAGTGAAAGTGATGATAAAGCTACAAGTGATAAATACACTCGAGTGTGGTGTTGCTTCTTTGGGTATAACAAAAATGTGTGCAACACTGTACAGGATGAAGTGGCTGTACTAAGCGGCTACATACACGGTCTGGTGGAGACGTGGAGTCAATATTATGTGGCTTGTCACCTCTCAGGTCGAACCAAACCGGATGGTTGGGACCGCTCAGGTCGAACCAAACTGGATGGTTGGGACGGGATTTGATTTTTTTTTTTATTAATTTTATCTTTTCAAAATCTCACTTATGTGTATATTTTATTTATTTCAGACTTCATAGTTTGTTAACAATGTATGTTAAAAGAATACAAAAAAATATATAATTCAAACACTAATTTGTTATTGAGCCTTGTTTATATTATGTTCTAATTCTATGTTTAAGGTTTTGGGCTTTTTAGGTTTTGGGCTTATTCTATAAGTCTTGGATTAAGGCCCAGCTCATTACAATTGTGTTTTCTATGGATGGTCTGGATTGTTTTGTGAGAAGATCAACGACTGAGGGATGAGATCACACGGATCGTGCTTAGTCATACAAATAGCTTGTTTCAGCTATTTTATTATTTCATTCGTATTATTTTTTTTTGTGTCTCTGTCTTCTAGGGTTTCCCTGTCTCTTTCTATCGTCTCTCATTGTTTGTAAGTTTGTATTATTGATTTGTCTTCATCAAGATCATCTGCTGATCTATTCAAGCAGCAGAAGATCTAAGTATTGTACTCTATTATTGGTTCTGAGTGATTTGCTGAGAATCTAGGGTTTGGTTGGGTACTATTTTTGGGTTGGTTTAATAATAGATTTTGTCACCGTTTTGTCGCTTATCCTTTGTTGTGTGGTTGTGATTATATTATTGTCTTGTTTGGATTCATACTTTCTGACATGGTATCAGAGCCAATGCTCTTGATTCTGTGATCTCAAGTTGTTTCCGCTGCACACACTTGTGGATCTGATCTAATAAATAGATCTGGTTCCTAGTGTTTAGATCTGTTTTATTTCTAGTCTTGTTTTGTATTGTATGAAGGATCCGACCTCTGATATAGGTCTGGTTCTTCTTGTTAAGTAAAGTAGTAGATCTGATCTTATTGATATAGATCTTGTCTATTACTGTGTCTGTGGATATTACATATTTAGGTATTGAGTATTATTGGTTAACGTGTGTTGATCTTGGTGATTGGACGATTCTGGTGAGTTCTTGGATTCTTGGATTGGAGCTTGCTATCTGTAAGTCTTCTGGTTTATTTTTCTTGTTTCTTTGGTATTATTGCTTTGCTGCTGCTGGAGTACTCTGTAAGTACTTCTGATCTCTGTCTTTTAGTATTTTTTGTTGTGTCTAGGCGTCTTGGCCGGGTTAGGGTGGACCGGCATTTGTTGTCATCTTGGTGTTATCTGTTTATCTTGTGGTTGTTGTTTGTGTGTCTTGCTTCTTTGTCTACTCTGTGTGTTGGTTATATAAGTATATATACATATATAGATAATAAAAGAACTCCTGTGTTAAGATCTGGGTGGGCACCCTTGAGTGATGAACCCACTATCTGAACACTGACACAGTTTCGTTCTTCTTAGGTTTATATTACTCTCTCTTGTGTGTTTCTCTTGTCTTGTTTTGTGCTGTTTGTTGCTGTGTGTTCTTTGTTTGTCTAAAGTATGGGTGATGTTGTTATTGATCCTGCTGCTGGAGGAGGTAATGGTCCTCCGGTGTAGGAACTTTGATAAGTAAATTGGACATAGGAGATCCTTTGTATATTCATCCTAGTTACACTAGTACTTTGACCATCACTAGTATAAAACTTAAAGGTACTAAAAATTATAATGTTTGGTCTAAGTCTATGAAGTTAGCACTTGAAACCAGAAACAAGTTTGGGTTTGTTGATGGTAGTACTATTAGATCTATGGATGATGAGGTCTTGGGAAAACAATGGGATAGGTGTAATTCTGTGGTATTATCTTGCCTTTTAAATTCTGTTAGTGAAGAATTATACTTAGGTAAGGTGTTTTCTCAATCTTCTAGAGATGTTTGGTTAGATTTAAAGGAAACATATGACAAGGTTGATGGTTCAGTTGTGTTTAACTTGCATCAAAAAATTTGTTCTATAAGTCAAAATGGTAGTACTGTTTCAGAGTACTATCACAAGTTAAACACTATGTAGAAAGAATTTGATTCAATAGTTCAACTACCTCATTTCACATGTGATGCTTCAAGAGAATTTAATAGTTTTAATGGGTTAATAAAACTAATGCAATTTTTAATGGGACTTGATGAAATTTATCAACATGTTAGAACTAATCTTTTGATGCAAGATTCTTTGCCTACTGTTAAACATGCTTTTTCTATTGTATCTAGGGACGAGTCTCATAGGAAATCCAATAGTAGTGTTAAAAGTACTAATGTTTCTTTTTTGACAAAGGCATCCAATGTCAATAATAGAAGAAACAGTAACACTTTTAACAGGGGTCCTAACCCTAATCTCAAGTGTACTCATTGTAATATGCTTGGGAATACTGTTGATAGGTGTTATGAGCTTGTGGGATACCCACCTGGTTTTAAGAAGAAGAGTAATTCTCAGCCTGTGACAAATGCCTCTTCTTCTAATATGAGGGCTAATCTGACTAGTAACAATGTTGTTGCTAGCACTTCTGTTCCTTTTACTTCTGAGCAGATATCCAAGCTGATGAATCTCATAAGTGAAAAGAGTGGAAATGAGTCTCAAACCTCTAATGCTGGAGGTGAGTGTGTCACTGTAAATGGGTTTTGTAATATGTCTGTTTTAACAAAGTTGAATTACATCTTTGAAAAATTTTCAAATTGTTCTGTTGAAACTAAAACTGCATTGTTACTGAAGTGGATCATGGATTCAGGGGCTAATCAGCATATGGTTAGCTCTGATGAATACTTAATCAATGCATTTGATGTTTCACAGTACAATATGTCTGTCAAACACCCTAATGGAACCAATGCTAAAGTGGAAAAAAAATGGTGATATTAAACTAGGTAATGGTGTTGTGTTACATGATGTCTTTTATGTTCCTGAATATTGTGTTAACTTAGTGTATGTTAACAAGTTAGCTAAGGATAGTAAGATGAATGTCTTATTTGATGACCAACAATGCTATGTCCAGGATTCCAGGTCCAAGAAAGTCTTGGTGACTGGTATAGCTTTTAATGGTCGGTACGTCTTAGGAGATGATGTGAGTAGTAAGACTGTTTGTTTTAGTAGTATTGCTGATTGTAATATGTGGCATAATAGACTTGGGCATCCTTCTGACCAAGTTCTGGCCGTGTTAAAAGATTCTTTAAGTATTGGGAAAGTTGACTCTAAACCTTGTGAGGTATGTCATAAGGCCAAACAAATTAGAGATCCTTTCCCTCTTAGTGATCAAAAAACCAAAGATGTAGGAGAGTTAGTTCACCTAGATGTTTTGGGTCCATATAGGGTCACTAGTAAGGAAGGGTATAGATATTTTTTAACAATTGTGGATGACTTTTCAAGAACTGTTTGGTGTTATTTGCTTAAGAATAAAGGTGAAGCGTTTGAAAATCTTGTCATTTTCTATAAGTTGATGAAGAATCAGTTTAAAAAACAAGTCAAAATATTTAGGAGTGACAATGGAACTGAATTTGTTAATAAACAGTTTCAAGTTTTTTGTAATAGTAAAGGCATTATACATCAAACATCATGCATTCATACTCCACAACAAAATGGTGTTGTGGAGAGAAAGCATAGACATCTTTTAAACATAGCTAGAGCTTTGTTATTCCAAAGTCAAGTGCCACTAAATTTCTGGTCTGAATGTATTCTAACTGCTGCATATTTGATTAACAGACTTCCCTCTTCTGTGTTAGGTGGTAAGAGTCCTTATGAAAAGGTCTATGGGTTCCCCCTAGTTTTAGATCACTTAAAAAGTTTTCGGTGCTTATGTTTTAAAACTATTTTGAATGAAGATGATAAGTTAGCTAGTAGGTCTGATAAAAGTGTCCTTATTGGGTATTCTGCTTTCAAAAGGGGTTATAAAATTTGGAATTTAAGTAAAAAACAAATTGAATACTCAAGGGATGTTAAGTTTTTTGAAGAAATTTATCCTTTTAAGTTTAAAAGTGATAAAGAAGTGTTTAATAATCTAGATCATCTTAATTTCTTTGACATGTCTAACTCCATAAGCACTGAAAAGGCTGAGTCAAGTGGTCTTAATAGTGGTCTTCCCGATGATGATGATGGGGGAACATTTGTGTCTAAAGAAAACTCCCCTATGGAAGAGTTAGATGACTCTCCCAAGGCTGCTAGGGGGCAGATCCTAGTGTTCAGCAGCCTGATCCTAGTGTTTAGCAGCCTGGTAGTATAGGTGAAAGAGGGAATGACCTTCCAAGGGTTGAGGTTTCTAATGCTGAGAACAACATTCCTGAGGGAAATAGGTTTAGTCCTAGAAGGTCTGTTAGAGAATCTGTCTTACCAAAAAAGTTTGGTGACTTTATTGTAGAAGGTAAAGTCAAGTATGGAGTTTAAAGAGTTGTAAATTACTCTAAGTTGTCTTTTGATAATTTATGTATTGTTTCTAGTCTTAACAAGTCTTGTGAGCCCAGTAACTATTCAGAAGCTTCTAAAGACCCTAGGTGGGTTGAAGCTATGAATAGTGAAATGGAAGCTCTTCATAGGAATAATACTTAGGTCCTATGTGACTTGCCTAAAGGTAGAAAACCTATAAGATGTAAATGGGTTTATAAGATCAAGTATAAGGCCAATGGTGATATTGAAAGGTACAAATCCAGACTTGTAGCTAAAGGCTACAGTCAAAGGGAGGGTCTGGACTTTGGAGAAACTTTTTCACATGTTGTGAAAATGGTTACTGTGAGAACTGTGATAAGTCTTGCAGTCCAGAATAGTTGGCCTTTATTTCAACTTGATATTAACAATGCTTTTCTATATGGGTCTATATCTGAGGATGTTTATATGAGTCTACCTGAGGGGTATTATTCTAAGAATGAAAACAAAGTTAGCAAGTTGGTTAAGTCTTTATATGGATTAAAACAGGCCCCTAGGAAATGGATTGAAAAGTTAACCAATGTGTTGTTGCAAATGGGTTTCATTCAAAGTTTACGCGATCATTCTTTGTTTGTTAAATCTGAAAAAAATGTGTTTATTGATTTGTTAGTATATGCTGATGATATTGTTGTCACAGGAAACTGTGTAAATGAAATTAATAATGTGAAAACAGTATTGAGCAATAATTTTCAGATTAAAGATTTAGGTAAACTTAAATATTTCCTAGGGATAGAAGTTTTGTATTCAGATAAAGGTATTTATTTATCCCAAAGGAAATACAGTCTTGAGTTACTTAATGAGTTTGGGTACTTGGGGTGTAAACCTGTAAATACTCCCATTGAACCTAATTATATTGTAACAAATAAGAATAACAAAAATGAGGACTTGTTAGACAATGTTACAGGGTACCAAAAACTTATTGGTAAACTGATCTATTTGTCATTAACAAGGCCTGATATTAGTTATGCTGTCCAGTTTCTTAGTTAGTTTATGCATAAGCCTAACAAAGGTCATCTTCAGGTAGCCCTAAGGTTGCTAAGATACCTTAAACCGTCATCTGGAAAGGGAATCCTTTTCAGCAAAAGTGATAGTTTTAATCTGCAAGGATTTGCAGATGCTGATTGGGCTAAATGTCTTGAAACAAGGAAATCTGTAACTGGTTTCTGTATTTATCTTGGTAATTGTTTGATTTCATGGAAAAGTAAAAAACAAAACACTATTTCCAAGTCCACATCTGAGGCTGAGTACAGGGCCATGTGCTCAGCCACTTGTGAACTTATATGGCTCATAAATTTGTTAAATGAATTAAAGGTTGGTTGTAGTCTTCCTGTTAATATTCACAGTGATAGCAAGAATGCTATCTCTATAGCTGCTAATCCTGTATTCCATGATAAGACTAAGCCTAAGCACTTTAAAATTTATTTACATTTCTTAAGAGAGAAAATCTCTAATAGCAGATGTTTTCACTAAAGGACTTAGTGTTGTACAACACAATGTCTTGTGTGAAAAATTGAAGATGTTTGATATGTTTAGTGTTTGAATTAAGGGGAGATGTTAAAAGAATACAAAAAATATATAATTCAAACACTAATTTGTTATTCGGCCTTGTTTATATCATGTTCTAATTCTATGTTTAAGGTTTTTGGCTTTTCAGGTTTTGGGCTTATTCTATAAGTCTTGGATTAAGGCCCGACTCATTACAATTGTGTTTTCTATGGATGGTCTGGATTGTTTTGTGAGAAGATCAACGGCTGAGGGATGAGATCACATGGATCGTGCCCAGTCATATAAATAGGACAAAATTACAGAAAACGTCATTTATGTTCACCCAAAGTTGCAGGTTTCATCCTTAATGTTTAAAACTTGCAGGATTCATCCTTTATCGAGGTTTCTGTTATAGGTTTCATCCTTTACACTAACTCTGTTAGTGTTTGTCGTTAACTCCCCCTCACATGCAATGCATGTGAGGGTATTTATGTCAATTCACCCGCCCTTTATATTGAAAAAAAAAAAAAGAAAAGAACAAACATAAAAACCTAACCCCTATTCTTCTACTCTTCCCCAGTAAACACATTAACACTGTCAAACAGGATCGAAGATGCAATCGATGAAGTATTTAACAGGATCGTCGTCTTCTTCAAGGAAGTTGTTGTCGTTTCGTCAGTTGTTTGAGAAGGAATCGTCTATTTATACATACCTTCTTGCTGATGCTTCTCATCCAGATAAGCCTGCTTTGGTTCGTTATCATTCTTCCATGGTTATTATTATTATTATGTTGTTGATTTTATTGTCATTTTAGATATTAATCCTGTATAGTTAGAATTTAGGGCTTGCAGTAGTTATTGAGTTAAGTCGGGATTGTTATACTTAATGAATTTAGTTTAGGTGAACTTGTTTGATTGTGAACTTTTTGAAGAAGATGGTCCCCAACAGACTAATAGGCATTTACGAGTTGAATTAGTGCCTGGCTTGCTTTGCTGTATTGCATTTTATAATTTTAATGTCCAATTTTGTATAAATATGTTGAAGTCAGGATTGTTATATTTAATGAATTTATATCCAGACTAAAGTTCCTGGTGTTAAGTCTATCTTTTCGAAAGCTAGCAAAGCATCAGCAGATATTCTCGTTGAAGCTAGTGACAAAATTCAATTTAGTGATCTTTATTTGGAAGCATTAAAACTAATTTATTTTCAATTGTCATATGAAGGGTTGTCTGTTGAGTCTTTTACTGAATTATTTACTAACTATATAAACAAACTATTGTTGTGTTTTACTTCAGGTTCGTGCAACTCTAGGGCATACAGTAGGTTATGTTACTTATGTTACTGGTGATGGACCTGATCAGCCTCAACCTAGAATGGCATTTACTGGTGATTCTTTATTGAAAGATGAAAGATCTGATATCCATCCTGTTCTTGATTTTTCTTAAAATGAGACTCAATTTCTTTTGGTTATCATCTTTTAGTGATTGATGTGGTGAATCACGTTCGAGGATTTTAAGTTGGATATGAGATTGAGATTAAGTTGGATCTGATGAGGGAAGGGGTTGAGGAAATTTCTGATTTGATTTTGTTTGAGAGGGTTAAGAAGAGAGGGGTGGAGGAAATTTCTAATCTGATTTGATAAATGAATGGTGAATTGACATGTAACACCCGGCCTCTCTCATCACCAATATTGTCCGCTTTGCCCATCCAGAGCTCACGGATTTGTTTTTAGGTGCCCCGGTGGAAACTTCCCAGAAGGTCACCCATCCTGAAAATGCTCCCACCTGAGCACGCTTAACTGTGGAGTTCTTCTCTCATCCACTAACATTAAGCCCCAAAACGCGTTGGTGATTTAAGAGGCAAGACATTACTTATGAATCAAGGATCTCTCCTGGCCACGGCCGATGTGGGATTTTCCTGGGGTGTCACATTCACCCCTCGTTAGAGTCTCATCGTCCCTGATGAGGTTAGAGTCTCATCATCCCTGATGAGGTATGCACCCACCATCCCGAACGGCACAGGAGTGGCTCTGATACCATCTGTAACACCCGGCCTCTCTCATCACCAATATTGTCCGTTTTGCCCATCCAGAGCTCACGGATTTGTTTTTGGGTGCCCCGGTGGAAACTTCCCAGGAGGTCACCCATCCTGAAACTGCTCCCACCTGAGCACGCTTAACTGTGGAGTTCTCCTCTCATCCACTAACATTAAGCCCCAAAACGCGTTGGTGATTTAAGAGGCAAGACATTACTTATGAACCAAGGATCTCTCCTGGCCACGACCGATGTGGGATTTTCCTGGGGTGTCACATGACATAAATACCCTCACATGCATGGCATGTGAGGGGCACTTAACGACATCAACTAACGGTGTTAGTGGTAATGGTTGTTTCCTGTAACCAAAATTTCGTTAAAGGATGAAACATGCAACAGAAACCTCAATAAAGGCTGAGTCCTGCAAGTTTTAAACATTAAGGACGAAACCTGCAAGTTTGAGTAAACATAAAGGACGTTTTCTGCAATTTTGTCTATAAATAGCTTGTTTTAGCTATTTTATTACTTCATTCGTATTATTTTTTCTTTTGTGTCTCTGTCTTCTAGGGTTTCCCTGTATCGTCTCTCATTGTCTGTAAGTTTGTATTATTGATTTGTCTTCATCAAGATCATCTGCTGATCTATTCAATCAGCAGAAGATCTAAGTATTGTACTCTATTATTGGTTCTGAGTGATTTGCTGAGAATCTAGGGTTTGGTTGGGTACTATTTTTGGGTTGGTTTAATAATAGATTTTGTCACCGTTTTGTCGCTAATCCTTTGTTGTGTGGTTGTGATTATATTATTGTCTTGTTTGGATTCATACTTTCTGACAATGTAAATCAACACGGATAAAATTAGTCTCATATTTTTTGTTTTAAATTAGTTTTTATTATTTTTAGTGGTGATAGAAGGAGCTTCACCTATGTGGTACTTAACTGGTGGTATCACTACATCAAAAGTGTGAACTTTGTAAATTTCCAGGATCACATGTCATAATAATGAGCCCTTAGCTTAGGATGTCACCTAGCATATTACGTGTTTAAATTATCCGAGTTTTAACAAATGGAATCGTGACTCCAGTGCGACGGGTCACCATTCAATGTGCCTGAGGCTAGGAGCACCAATTGAATTGGTTAAGCCTAACTCTTTAGATAGACTTAAGTGGGCGCTAGTGGTTTAAGGCCAAAGCCCAATACAACGATAAATAGAGGTGAAACTATAACAAAAGGAAGCATGTTACTCCTCTCTTACTAACATTCTCTCTCTCTCTCTCTCTCTCTCTCTCTCTCTCTCTCTCTCTCTCTCTCTCTCTCTCTCTCTCTCTCTCTCTTCTCTAGTGATCTTTCCTTGTGGTTGCAACCCGGTCTGTGACCCCACAAAGGAGGACCGACATCACAATGACAAAGGAAGGGCATGAACTGATATCATTCTCTCCTTGGACTGCTTCCCTAGTCCATAACCTCACCGGTACTGTAGATTTTGAAAGCGGCACCTATAATTTGATGATAAAGAAAGGTGCACCTAATGGGCACAAAGTCATTAGGTTCGGTTGGCACTACAGAAGGGTGACAACTGTATCTTTTGGTGAATCATTATGTCGTCTTCTTGAATTACCAAATATGACAAGCACATATATGTAGGTCATTCAAGGATGCCAAACATTCTTCGCAATGATCTTTCGATCATACATATATACACATACTTCATTTAATATCTTGCACATTTTTGTATGTTGCATATGCTCTTCTTAGGATGAGATTATGGTTCGTTGCCTACATCTCCAGAATCACGAAAGATTCTTTGAGGATCCTAGCTGTCATCCCAACAATGATGTAGTGGAAGCTAAGTATCCTTATGACTACTGATCCATCTATTTCCTTTTTCGCTTCTAGTTACATTGCGCACTGCATCTTTAATAAACTCCGACATATATAGAGTGGAGTTTCTCATAAGTTGTATTTGTTGGTGTATGCAATCCAACTTGGCACAGTGTATTATATCTTGTTATTGATTTTTTTTAATGTAAAGGGATTCACAAATCTAGGCATAAAAAATCAAGTTGTGTTATAATAAAATTTAGAATATGTTGAGGCTTTTAGTACATACCCAAAAGTTAGGATATGATTAATTGAAATATGACCCAAAAGAAACATAAACATCGAACTTTAGTAAAAATATAAAGTTAGCATTACTTGAGTACTTTAATAAACACTCATATTTGTTTTACTACATTATGCCAAATTTGATTTCGTGTAACCCAAACACTATAGAATCAAAATATACTACTAGTGAAAGTTATCTCCATACACAATATATGAAATATATCCGTACTCTATCCTAGAACTAAAGAATTCTCCAACATATCGTTAGGTTATGTTATCGATGATACTCGTTAGTTATAATCTAAGACAAATTAAAATCGCATTCCGAAATTTTAGACGAAATGGCCTTTACAACCTCTTTTAAGAAATCCGGATTTCTTCTTAAAGAATTTGCCACATTTTCAACCAAGACTTGATCATACATAAAGCTGAAGCTTTTGTTACTAGTCAGATTTTCGTGTTCATTCTCCATTCTTTTTTCGTGGCTGTGTTCACCTTCATAAGTGGCGACTAGGAGATTGGGATCATCCGCACTTCTTTCTACCTGAAATTGATTTTTAAGCATGCTACGTTTAGAGTTAAAAGACATGTTTATTTTTAAATTCGAGAAGTGTTGTCTTAGTTAATAAATTAACCTAACTACTACAAAACTGTGTATTTATTAACATCATTTCAGTCTCTTTGACCAAAAACGACAGTAATAAAAATGCTACTCGCAAAAGATTTTTGCGACTAGGTTGATTACCTATGAACTTTTAAACACCAATAATCTGGTTTAATACAAATTTTGTAACTGGTTGCCACAGGGATTTAATTTTTTTTTTCATTTTTGCCACAATTATGCCAGGATTTTGTGATTGGAATTTAATTTAATTTACTTATAATCTTTTTTCAGGATTTTGTGATTGGAATTTAATCACGTTGCTAAATCTTACAACCCAATGAATCCCAACATGATACGTTTAGAGTTAAAAGACATGTTTATTTTTAAATTCGAGAAGTGTTGTCTTAGTTAATAAATTGACCTAACTACTACAAAACTGTGTATTTATTACTGTCATTTCAGTCTCTTTGACTAAAAACGCCAGTAAAAAAATGCTACTCGCAACAGATTTTTGCGACTAGGTTGATTACCTGCAAATTTTTAAACACCAATAATCTGGTTTAATACAAATTTTGTAACTGGTTGCCACAAGGATTTAATTTTTAATTTATTTTTTCATTTTTGCCACAATTATGCCAGGATTTTGTGATTGGAATTTAATTTACTTATAATCTTTTTTCAGTTTCTGATTGCAATTTAATTTAATTTACTTATCATTAACCGATGTTAAAACTTAATTTATTTTTGTCAATGTTCGCGACCGGTTTATTTTTTCAATCTAGGCCAAAAGGAAATGCTCATGCATTTTGCCGAAAATGGGTGAGTCACTAATATTGCAAATGACAAGTTATGGTAAACTTGCCACTACAACGAAAACTATGTTGTTTATTTAGCAACGGAATGATCAAAAGACAAGATTTTCTTTCAGCCATATTCGTTCTAATGAAAATTAAGTTCCATGTAAAATACACCATATATTTTTAGTGACCTTATGTTGTTACCGATCCGTTGTATTATTTTAGCGCATATATAAGGGACGTCCTTGAGAATTCACAAGCTATGTGCGAGTAGAAAAAAATGAGCCCCTAAATATTTATAAAAAGAGTCAAAACTAAATAAGTTTTCTTCTTCAAATAAACCAAAACTAAATAGGCTTTTTTTTAGTTGTGTTTAAAATTTAATTATAGGCTTTTGTTAAAAATGTTAAAATTATATATAAAAATTTGACCCCCCCCCCCCCCCCCTCTCCCGAAAAGTAGGTGATGTGTGGTTGCCTACCCTGCACATAACACGGGCTGGCCCTGAGGGCTGAGCATATATCAGTCACATCAGAAATGATAAAAACCGTTGCTTAAATCATTTATCAAAATGTCTTTAGTAAAATCAATAGATGATAGATAGATGACCTTCTTTTTAGCTGGGCAGGAAGGTGCAAAAGTGCACTTGTAATAAGCTCTAGCAGATGGGTTATTTTTGAGCACCTTCTGTCCGTACTTTGTCCACTTAAATCCATCTTTTACTACCTACACAACACATTCAATCACTACAAATTATAAGAGGTACTTGATTATGTGTTCATAGTTTAAAGTCATTTTTCTAAAAAAGAAAATTTAAGATGTTCTTGAAAGGCATAACGTACCATGCTTTTATCAGACGGATCCATCTTGCTATAAACTCTTGTAATGCCTTCGTGTGGCCTTTTCGACGATCCTAGATGATGATACCCCATGCTCTCATTGGTGTTGCAATCATCGCGCTCTTTTAACTTTCTTTTATTTGTGTTAGTCCTCAAAAAATCACTCATGTTAACATGATTTTCGAGGAAGTTGTAAACCAATGTTAGCATCTCCTTTAGCTTTTTGTTCTCTAAGCTCTTCTTGTGTAGCTAGCTCCGCAACCATATCATCACTATCATTCTGATATTGAAATACATACAAAATAACACATGATACTTGCTTGCATATATAAACATATAATATAACCAGTGGCAGACTCATGAAGTATTTTCAGGGGGTGCGTCAGGGAGGTTTAATCAAACTTTTAAATGATGCGATCGGGATTTTAGCCTACAAGTTACACTAAACGTTTTCTTTTAGGGGGGGGGGGGGGGGGCGCCCGCTCCCCTTGGGATATATGTAGGTCCGCAAGTGAATATATATAACCATATATATGAATTGGTGATCAACTTTCAAATCCATTAAAATAAATGCGTAACTTTGTAAAGAGGATATATGCATGAATTCTCACACATGTAACTAATTATATTTAATCTGATTCACCAAGCATATGGATATAATTATTAAATTTGGATTGAATGAAGATATACTTACTGTAGGGGTATCATCATTGGGAAGGAAGGGGGTGGTGTTAAGATCAATATCAATAGAAGTACTATTCACCATTGTTGTGATCAACTAAAAAGGGTCTTGTTATGGTCGTTGGTGAAGAACACAAGAAGGATATTTTCAAGTTTATATAGGCAGATGGATATATAACAAGTCAAAGGTCTCCTCTTTTCTTTTTGGGATATAGAGGAAGGAGGAAGTAACTTCTAGGTAAGATTAAAGAAGATGTAACAAAACTAGGTTTTGACCATGTTTTCGTAATATGTATGAGATCAAATTACCTTTATAAGTAATTTTAAAGTCTTGTATACTTATATATACACATACTTGCATGTGCATGAGCGCACGTGAGAAATTCGTTGTACAAAATGTTTATAACGTCGAAAGTATATGAAGTTACTGGGATACGACATAATGTAATTTGAAAAGTGGTATAATGAGTCCATATAAGTACACGCCATATGTTTTTAGTTATGTATATACTAGATTATACTCCGGAAATCTCCCGGGTTGAGAAATCTAATATGAAATATTAATCTTACATATAAAATAGAATGATGCGCTTTATAGTTACATGCAGGAAAGTTTCGGATAGCACCTAACCGAAAACAATTAAAAATGTATCTCCAATGTTAACGCCTAACCTTAAACAATATTGTATAACTCTATTATTAATATCTAACCTAAAACAATGTATAACTCCAATGCTAACGCATGTTGAAAACAGAATTCATATTTACCGAAACATAATTAGTGACTTGCCTATACATGATTAATGATTTACCTGAACACTTTGTGTTTTTTTCCTGTATGAACAGAATTCTACAAAAAAATAGTCGTTTTTTCTCCGTTTTTTATATAACACTATGGTACTCGTTGGAAAGATAATAAAACGCTCGTTAATTTGGCGTAATTTTTTTCTTTAAAAAATCTCGTATATAAAAGATATTAACGTTTAAAAATTATGGGAGGAAACATAAGAGATAAGAGAGAAAAATCCAATTTTGTTTTTAAATTCTTTTTTTCCTAAAATATCTCAATGCCACATGGGATGACACATGGCACACTCAAAGAAGAGAATGTTTCTTTGAATGTCATGTCATTAAAATGGTTTTGGTTTATTATATGTATAGATTGATCTAGGGGTGTTTATCGAGGTTTGGTTTTCGGTTATCGGGATATTCGGGTCGGGTTATTCGGGTTTTCAGTGTTGAAACTATTACCCGATAACCGACCCAATTTAGTTAAATGGTCACCGGTTATGGGGTTAATCGGGTTCGGGTTTTTTATTTCGAGTTAAATGGTTATCGGTTAAATGGTTCGGGTGTTTAAGTTACATATTTCCAGCAATTGGGTTGCGTATTTCTATCCATTTGCGCTACAATATGTGTAAAATAAAACCACAACATGGGTTATAATATTTAGTTGCAAATTTGGCTACAAAATCACTACCCGATTACATAAAAATATGGAAACTAAATCATTTATTTGTTTTTGAATTGTTCGGGTTATTCGGGTTATTCGGGTCAACCCGAATTATAAAAAACTAATCCGAAGACCGACCCTAAAAACTCTAGTCGGGTTCGGGTATGCACTTAATCAGGTTCGGGTTAATCGGGTAAGGTACTTTCTCGGGTCGGATCACTTCAGGTTTGGTTCGGTTATTGGTTATCGGTTACAAAGAACACCCCTATATTGATCACACACCATTGTGTATGTATAATAACCCACAGTAGATTCGGTTATCTACAAAAATTTATATTGCAATACTATGCTCAAACTGAAGATAATAAGTTGCTTGATTTTATGATATATACTTTTTAGTTTATTAAGTATATGAAATTATATGAGTTTTAAAAAAAAATGGTAGAAACTATTTAAACTAAAACTAGTCAACAATGTTGGTTGATTTTCCTTAAAAAAAACACTTTTTTGTCTTTTGGATTGAATTTGCAATATTAACAAAATATGAAGTCGGGAAGAAACAAAATATCAGGTCTGTAAACGAACATAAAGAAGGCATGTTCATGTTGATTTCTACTTTAGCCATACAAATGATTGAACACGCGCAATTAAACCAACAAAGGTTATTATTTGTGTTCATTCATTAAGAAAACAAACATATTCATTTATGCTCATTTGTTCATAGTATAAACAAGGGGTTCATGATCGTAAAAAGACTTAAATAAACATAAACAGATATAGAAATGAATGACCATAGACCCAACCCAAGTGAATGACCATAAACAAACATTCATAAACAATGTGTTCATGTTCGTTTGTTTAATTAAATGAAGAAAACGTTTTATTCACGTTCACCTGACTATAAAATATTAAGACTAAAATGGTAAATGAATCGATAAATAAGATTCTCTAAGAAAATACAAGTACAAAAATTAAAACCTTATTCAGCCATATGATCTGTAAATGGCTTACCCAAATAAAGACACATGGTCAATTTTTGTATCCGCGTTACAAAAGTTATGCAATATTGCTAAACAATATTACATTTATTTTTGTGATATTTTTTTGTAATTCATAATAACTGAACATATATAAAATCTGAGTGGTTAATTAGATCTTAAGATGAGTTTTAATAATCCAGCTAAAACTTGATTTTATTAATCAACATTTGTTATTACGATAATATATATAAACCTTTTAAAGATGAGAGAGGCTAACGTACAAAGTTCCTTAACTTACAAAGTGTAAGAAGCATTCTCAGCCATTAGATTTAGGCGGTGTCAAGATGGTAATTAACAATCCTAATCATATTTGGGTTAATCTAACCAAGGGTAAATTAGGAAAAACACGTTTAAATTTCTGTGAAATCATAACAACAGACATAATCGATGCAAAAAATTTCAACGATTGAACCTGATTTTTCATCGTTTTCAACTCGATTAAACGTTCAGAATGATTAAACAATCAAAAACATTCGATTACAAACAAAATCAAAATGTATTTGCAGAAATAGAAAAAAACAGAGTATGAAAATTCAATTGATAAAATTAGTAGAATCATATTCAAAAATCACCATCAATGCATGTATTATTCACAGAAACGAACGATGTTGATAATAGAAGAAGAATTAAAGAAAAAAATGGCTTTCAAAAAAGTTTCAGACGCGAAGATCAGAAACTGTTAAACAGAAAATCATAAAACGCATTGTTTTTTTATAAAACGCATTTGGTTTTTTATAAAACGCATTTGATTTTTTTTTATAAAACGCATTTGGTTTTTTAAAACACTATTTAAACTGGTTTTTACAAAAACGCACTTGGTTTTTATATAAAACGCACTTGGTTTTTGTAAAACCCACTTGGTTTTTGTAAAACGTACTTGGTTTTGTAAAACGCATTTGGTTTTTTGTAAAACGCACTTGTATTTTTGTAAAACGCACTTGGTTTTTGTAAAACGCACTTGGTTTTTGTAAAACGCACTTGGTTTTGTAAAACGCATTTGATTTTTTGTAAAACGCACTTGTATTTTTGTAAACGCACCTTTCCAAATAAACTTTACCAAATGGAGTCTCTGCTTCACATAATTAATATTAAACGCACCTTCGAGACTTTAAAATCAAACGCAATCCAGGAACCGTCCTATAATGACCACTGTTGTTCATCATCATCGTTCTGAAGCACCAATTTTTGGTATCCATAATATTATTAATAATAATAAAATATTGATTGAAGACTATAATTGTTCATCATCATCACTGGGAACAGTGGTAACATCCGAAGCACCGATTTTGGTATCCATAATAATATTAATAATAATAAAATATTGATTGAAGATTGTAAACAGTTATAAATATAAAAAGAGATCGTGATTGGTCATGGTTGGTTGTTGGTGTGGATCGGAGAAAGGAGATGGTGACTGGGTTATTGACTGATTGTGAGTGGCGGTGACTGTGACGGGGGATGACGTCGACATGTTGGAGTGTTAGTGAATGATGATGATGGTGGTGGTCGTGGTGGTCAGATCTCGATCGGTTTGTTTCAAAGGAGGATGAGTTTCTGAAAGTGGGTAGGTGCAGTGATGATGGGAAGTTGCAGTGATAATTGTGAAAGTGGGAGGGTGTCTGATAGTTTAATCATGGTTAGGTTAAATTGACATGTGGCAAGTTTTAGTGGCTTCTTACACTTCTTATGTTAAGGATACTTTGTATCCTATACTTTCTCTTTAAAGATTAACTAAATAACAAAAAATAAACCAGATGAATTTACCCTAAAATAGAACAAATAATTAAATAGTTGTAAACTGATAGATAAGAATGGTTTAGAGAATAAGCATGCAAACTTTTTCTTATAAGAATTCGGTTAACAACTTTTAACCGTAAAGGGCTTGACAAGAGCGATGTTGGGTTGGGTTCACAAAAAATGCCAGCTTCACCTCAATTTCACACAACTTGTGGACACGAAAGCTAGCTCGGTTGGTACGTTTTTATAAGAAATACCATGCCTTAATTCTTTAAATTAACGTGTTTTAAGCGCATTGGCTATGATAGCATGATTTCACAATCAACCATCTTTGGATGTTATAATATACGATATATACGATGATTGGCATCCTAAAAAGTCTAAGCGAATAACATTGGTTGGTAAAAATGTGATTTTGAATTTGATATAAAAATCACATGTATATACTAACATTACTATTAGGTACCAAAATATATATTAGAAAACTGAAGTACACTGATGCGCACTTACATGTTATATTTCTATGGTAATTAGTCTTTTCAAATATATATTCTAGCTAGCTATTTGAACTATTCTATATTGCAAACCGAAGGAAAGCGCAAGTGTCATTTCTAGTTTGCTATTTTAGGTAAGTTGAATAGTATTTTAAGTTTCTATATCCATCGGTCCACTCCATTTCATACGTTTTCTAGGTAAGAGGAATCTTCACATGACTTTTCCTTCACATTTGTTTTTGTAGTCAATTACTTATCATTGACAACACCGAACGTATTGTCACTAATCGATAATGTATTGTATTGGTAGTTTCATGGTCTTTACTGTTGAACTTGCGACACAGACGAAACTTGGAGACACTATCACCAGACTTTGCACAACGGTGCGACTCTTTTAAATAATAATTGAATGAAAACGATTACAAAATAATCAAATATAAAACTAACATGGATTGACTTAAACAAAACCATCCCTATCTTAAGGCGACTTGGAAAATTATAGATTTATAGTAACTTAAAACAAAGTACTTCATGCGCATTATAGTAACTTAAAACAAACATCATGCGCAAGCTTAGGCGCAACATCCGGTAGAATTTCACCGTCGGCTGCATCCTAGCCGTGGTCGCAGTTCACCTTCTTTATTTCCTTGTGTATGTCGTTTAGTTATTTTAATATTAAAGTAATTAGGATGTCTACACACATAGGAGGTCTTATACAACCCGCGTAAACACCAATTGCAATAAAGCGCCAACTCATTTACTCATCAACCTACTCTCTCCTACTTTTTCTTTTCGACTATGATGTATCTATTTACAAAAACGAAACCGTTGAGGATGCTCTGGTGAATATATTATACGATATGTTGAGTATAAATCTTGGAATAAATTTGTAGCTAGATGAAAATTGTTTAGGTGTGTATGTATAATAAAATAATTGGGGTGGGGAAACATGTTGATCACTTGGTGAGGTATCCCCGCCCTTGAATTCCTACCAAAAGTTTTAAGTAACAATAACTCAATTAACCCAATATTTATTTATTTGTATCTCTATGCTTGTCATTATTACTGTTACTTTATATAAAAAATAAAAATCTTATGATTATCTTAATTCTCTCTTATGAAATAATAGTATTATATCATAATTTCATGTTTATCTCTTGTTTATTTATAGTTATTTTCTTAACTAATTCTTTTTAGATTTCCACTTAAAGATAAACCATTTAATATTTTATTAATCCAATATCATGTAGATTAAATTTTCTAACCTAATAATAAATAAATAAAACAAAAACAAAAGATGTTATAACTCGTGTGATACACAAGTTTCTAATAAATTCCTTACACTAAATAAAGGTGTAAATGATAGTTTTGTTTTCATCCAAAGCAGAATAGGTCAAAAGCAGTCGTTTCTAAAAAAAACTACACCTTCAAGATCACCCAATCACGCCCTGCAATGATTGTTTTTGCCTCTGTTAATCATCCAAACGTATATTCTACTAGTCTAAATATATTTTAGGAATTGATTTGTATTAATATGGTATATCTCCCCAATCAAAGGAGAATTAGTTGTGTTGTATCTTTATAAATATTGTTATGATCAATGAGAAGGGCACAGAGTTTCTCAACCTATCATGGTATCACCCTATAGGTCATGACCTACACCTCAGCCGGCCCTACTGCTTCCCTGCCCCACCTCTGTTCCGATCAACTCTTCTCCCACACAATCCTCTGTTTCATTCTGCTACTCCGATCACCCCTCCTTCCCTCACTTACATTCTTCCTCTCCCTTTAAATACTACCCTCCCCATTCTCCGGTTCTTTTCCCACCTGTAACCTCTTCCTGTATCAATGGAAGGAAAGATCCACCCGGCCATGACAATTTCAAACATCTGAAACTTCATCCTATCGTCCTTGAAGACGACACCTCTCACTACACCAAATGGTCGGAGCTTTTTCAGGTTCATTGTCGGGCCTATGAAGTCTTTAACCACCTCTCCTGTAACACCCCAATCGATGGCGGAAACATCGAGGTGTCACGTAGTGACGATTGTTCAATAGCTCATGGACTAAAGTGTAAATTTGAATACATTGATTAAATAATTTATTACATTGAAATGCAATACAACGATTCTAACTGTCAACTAAATTGAAATACAATGAATCAAAATCTAAATATAAATCCGAAAGCTTAAAGGATGCATCTCAAAACAACCTGAAACATGTACAAAATAATTTGGTCAATACAAAAATTGTATTGGTGAGCATACCCTGGTTGAATATATATATATATATATATATATATATATATATATATATATATATATAGTAAGAAAAGTGTTTAGCAATTCATGTGCGGTACCATTTGCAATTATGTAATAAGTAATATCCGTTCAAAACCAAACCTGAGAATAATGACTAACACATGACTAACCAACTGAATAATGAATTAACAAGACAATGACCAAGATTCTCTTAACAGAGTCTCAAGGGGGTATACCATAGTACTATTCATTGAAAAGCTAGGCCGCCCAGCGGTTAATGATTTTGACAAGTCATAGACACACCAATTAACATAAAGCAAACACACATGAGAATTGCATTTAGTAAAAGAAATAGAAACTTGATAGTAAGTACATGAGTCACCCCAGAATAGTAAAACAGTAAAAAGGGGAAAGATATACTCACAGTTTGCGGAAGTGATTAAGATCCAACTTAAGCGGTCGTGAGCTAAGTAATGGGAATTCCAGGGAATTCAACCTATAACGTATATGAATACTAGTAAGGAAAAGTCTACAAAGTCTAAGGTATCTAGGGAAGACATTAGGGTTTGCTAAGTCGATATGGGGAATTAGAGTCTTTATGATAAATTGCATTAATGTAAAGGTTGTATGTCAAAAGTAATATAGATCAAAGTTTGTAAATGTAGTGTATGTAATATAATTATTACTAATTGAATATTTAAATCAACATATGTTTAAATAATTAATACAAATTAATTTAGTTAATTACTATAACTAATTATTGTAAATAAATACAATAATCATAAATGTATAACTAAATAATTATGAGTTTCACAATGATCCAACAAATGGTAATTAATATTTTTAAACATAAAACATTTCTATTTTATAAGAAAAATATTTATAAAATAGATATTTGAATAGTGTAAATGTCACACCCCAACCGATGGCGGAATACATCGGGGCGAGACTTGGGATAGATTGTTCAAAGACTTCATGACACTAGATTTTGTGACAATATAGTTTAAAGATAAAATTTCATTTATTGTCTAAAAATAGAAATACAAGTAGTTTAAATAACGAAAAACACAACAACAAGAATATAACAACTTGAACTAGAGTGAGTTTCTATGTCCAATCCTAAGTAGTTTTCTTGAAATGTCTTGCAACAAATATTTCCTGCAACATGTATAAAATATCCGTCAACACATAAAGCATTGGTGAGCATACTAGTTTTGACATACATACATAGTATAATAAAGTTTTGCTTATAGGCATATGCAAGAGAACCATACAAACGGCGACTAGCCACGAAGAATTTTGCTTAACATGACCCATGTAGGGGGCGGATAGCCAATCCTATAGCGCTATACATGCAAGGTGGGTTGTCAACTATATGAACATTTGTATGTTAGAGTAAATAATTCTACATAGCATAGCGTACAAGCATATAATAGACTTTAGATTGCGCATGATAGAATTTAGAATATGATAGACTTTAGACTAAGCATAATAGATTGTAGAGTTTAAAATCGTTTGAGTTTTGATAGTGATACATGTTGAGCCCCAAAGAATAAAGGATAAAAGGGGGACAAGTATGAACTCACCTTTGGGTGCGTTTTAGCAAGGTTCCAAAAGAATGAGTCTTGGGGGATTAGTTCCTTAGCCTTGGTTAACTAGAATTAGAAAAATAAAGAGTCTTAGGTTCGAGTTTAGATTATAGATTCACGAGAGTCATGCAAGCCTTTTAGGCAAACCAAGCACAAATTGCCTTTAGGGCAATCCGGATGGTCATGAGATTAAGTTAGACCAAGCACAAAATCATCATAGATGATTCGGATGGTATAAGGTTAGGAATGTGAATCCATTTGATATGTTCATGTCATAACCACTTCGCTTATGGAATAAACGTGGGTTTTGGACACGGGATTTCCCCTTTCTAGTGTGGATAAATCCATAGCATAAGAAGGGTCAAGAGAGTTGGTAAGGTAGGGTGTAACCACAAACCTTCCAAAAGATTACTAATAGGACAATAAGATAGAAGATTGAAAGTAGTTTATAATACATAGTATAACTAAGAACATAAAAACAAATCAGAAAATAACACCTTTGGGACCTCTTTTAGGTGCTCTACCCTTATCACACTCATGTGGATAAATATGGGGAAGATCCTAGAGGCTTCTCCAAGGAGTTTTGGATAGAAAAGAGAAGGAAAAAAAGAAAATAAGATGAAGTTTTAAGCCAAGAAACTCACTGATGCAAAACAGGAAGTTGGCTTGAAAACTTAAGGATTTGAGATAGATTTAGAGGGTGATATAGAGTGAGCAAAGAGTTAAAGGGTGAGGAGGAGGTGTATTTATAAGTGGGTTAAGATGGTTGGGTATTAAATGGAGTTAATAGAGTAGTTAGAAGGAGATTAATTGGGTTTAAGTTTAATTATTAAAGGGGTGTCATACTCCTGTTGTCCTCGTCGAACTTTAAAAGAAAAAAAAAAGTGAACTGACAATTCAATTCTTTGAGTTGGTATATTATTTCAAGGTCAAAGTTGCATTTGTTGTTGTAGTCATTCAAAGTCATACGTGTTTTTGTTTTTTTTTTTTTTAACTAAAGTTATATCATTACAAATGTATTTGTTTTATTTAAAAAAATAAATATATATTAAGATTTTAACTAAATGAGTTTCTTGTTACCGTGTCTAAATTGAATAGGATAGATTATAATGACGACTCGTCACGAATTGGTAGGAGTAACATACAAGGAGCGAATAAAGGCGAACTTAGAATTTGTTAAGTATAGAATTTAAAATACATGAAAAGTAAAAATATCGCGATGTTACAGTCTCCCCTACTTTAGGAAATTTCGTCTCGAAATTTAATTAAGAGTCAACCTTTTGAAAAATATGTAAGTGGTTTGATATGGGTTTAATAAGAACACGAACTTGTTGGTTTATTATGTTTAAGTCAAATACGGTATCTAGGTACTGTGTGATAATTATGCTCGTAAGAGAAGTACTTTTTAAAAATTTTAACCCAAGGTCGTACGCAGAAATTTGAGAGTTTGACCGACTAAAGCATTTTTGTAAATAGTGAAGGAAGAGAGTACGTATATGTAGTTAATGCAGCGATTTCTGGAAGGATAAGTGATTATATGGTATGAAATATTAAAAATTGAAGGTAGTTAAGTATATTGTATTGCGTATAGAAATTTTGGGGAAAAATAAGTAATTATACGGCATAACGTATATGAAATAGTAGAAATTTTTGGCTTGTAAAAGAGATGTCCTTGGATAATTGGGTCGAATAGTAAATATGTGAGCATAATAAGTGACTAGATGTGGGAGTGAACAGTATTTAATAATAGATATTTGGTTTGCACAAGGACGAAAATTTTATTCGAAAAAGAAAACTTTTAGAAATGATTAAATAAACGAGAATTTGACCATTTGAAAACGGCTTTTTGGCGAAATAAATAGTAGTTATTTAGTTTTGAAATCTAGTACATAATTAGTCAAGGAAATATATAAAAGTAAGAGACGAATCTTGTTTTACATGTATAAATGTTTTTAGAGATTCAGGCCAGAGCTTACGGGATTTAGAAATAGATTCTTGATAATGGAAGGATTGCTGATTAAGCAAGGAAAGCACGAGGAAGGAACGAAGTTCGATGGAGATTGCAAGTATAGATTATTCATAGCAAGGATGATGTTGCATAGTGGGAAGTGTGGTTCAAAACAAGGTTATGATATGCATAAAAGACAAATGATGCAAGCGTAATTAAACTAGTAACCTATAACATAAATGGTATCTTAAAAGATAAATAACGTAAGTGTTGATCAAAATTTTAACTCGACACCCAAAACTTCTCACGACATGAATAACTCTACTTTTGGTAGTATGACAGGACATTTATGTATAGGATGTACCGGCGGCGTATCCACCATGTCGTTATCATACCTCATCCGTGTCGTTATTCAAGTCATGATAGGTTACACATACTGGAACTTGTTATGTTTTCCATGCGCCCAATTTTTGTAATTACGTGTGCACCCGTAATTAGTCCAATTGTCGTATGGTCCACATAATATTTATACACAAAGGAAAAGACATTAAACAGCTTTGATGTTGTAAACATAGCAAGCAACGTGACATGCAAGCACATAATGTGAAAAGGCAAATTTATTTTATGGTGTTAACCGTACGTGTTTTTTTTTGGCGTAGATATATGGTTTCATGACATAATGGTGTAGACTTGTGTATACGTGGTTACGTTTAGTGGAAAAAAAAACAAGCAAAAGTATGGACAATTGGATTTTAAATGAAAACGTTCACACGTGAAAAAAGAATGTTTTGACTAAGAGTAACATAAAATTCGAGTTCATTACAAATTTAGTTTATGGGTATGCGAGCGATTTTTAGCTTTTCGAGGCTAAGGGTCAGGTTTGATGGTAGAAGATTTTAGTCCGTTGGATGTTAAGGAAAAACGGATTTAATTGGAGTGGGAAAATTTAGTGTAAAGGTTTTATCGAAGATGGTCGTTTGATGTATGAAAAATCCATTTTATTAAGCGAGAAAATAGTTTATTGACAATTTTAGTTTGACGTTGATGAATATTTTGACTCGTGATACAATTTCAAGAGAAAAGGTTTTTGGGATTATAAAGGAGTAGATTATTTGATTTACCGTGTCTTTGCTCACAAGTCCTGTTTACAAAAGAATTTTTTTTAAACACTTTTACCATTTAGAATCTTGTTTGTCATACAGACTCGACGCACACATTTGTTAGTGGTTTGAAGGTGAGGATTTTATAGAAGAATAGGCATCCTCTTAAAAATAGTAGGAAGGATTTTGTTCAAAAACTTTGAAAAAGATTGTGCGCGAGGAGAAAAGGGTTTTGCAATGTTTGAATTTTGCTGATAAATTATGATTGAAAACTAGGATAACGATGGTATTTCATAAAAAGAAAATTTCACATCCGAACAATTTCTTGAAAACATTACATAAGGAAATTCTCATTTTTTTAAAGAAAAGAAAAGTCAATCTTCTTTAGTGTGGTGAGTGGGTCTTATAGCATCGTAGATCACCATGGCAAGTCTTTGGCATTGGTTGCGCCCATGGGTTGGGTCGTTGCACTCGGAGCATATCCATCCATTGGCTTTAGTGAATAAGGTAGTACTAGTAGGTTGTTCGGGTCGTGGTTTAGTGGTGTGGCGACATGTTTTGGCTAAATGACCATATGCATCACAGTTGGCGCATATGCGGCATTGGGTGTGAGTGGGATAGTGATATTTACAACTGTCGCATAGCGGAAATGTTCCACGGTACTGCTTTTTGTTGGAATTCGAGTCTCAGGAGTTGTCGAAGTGTGGTTTCGTTTGAGGGTTTTGCGTTTTCGGTTACCCTTTTTCGTTTGTTTGGTAGGGGTATGGGTAGAAGGTTTAGTATCTACATGGTTTGGGTTGTCCTGTATGGTATCGTTGGAGTTTGGAATTGGGTTTGTTGGTGACTCTAGGTTAGGGAGAATCTTAATCAATTCTTGGGCAATAAGACTCGCCAGTTGGTTGAGATCGATGTTGTCGAGACGGGAATACATCTACAAGAATCATACATAGGAAAATTTGTATAGGCATTTTTTTTTAAAAAAAGAAGTGACTTTTGAATTTAGGAAAAGAGTTATTAGAATTTTAGTTAACAATGAAAGCTTGTGGGTAAAATTTCACTAGACGATAAGGTTGGTGCAAATTCAAGTAATAAATAAAAAAATATATATATAAACTCAAGTTGTTCTCATAGACTTAGTATGTAAGTTCAAGTTACACGTATAGTATGCAAGTTTCACATTGTTCAAATAATGCAACGTATATATATATAAGTAAAGTGCACATAAACAACACAGAGGAGTTTTGAATATTTATTGTTTATGAATATTATTATTGTTTGGAGATTGCAACAGTAGCTTGAAACACGAGTCTTGAGATCGAGTGCGAGAGGATAAGGTACAATTTCAAGTAAATCGAATATATAATAAAAATATAGCATGAAAACAACATTGAAAGTAGTATTAGCATAAAAAAGAGGCTTGTTTTAAATAAAACAATTGGAGTGTTCCGGAACGGAACTAAGACTAACCAAAGTGATTCAAATTTACCTTTGAGTTTGGAAACATGCTTTGGCCTAATAGGTGGAAATACTCTCGCCGAAACTTTCGGTTAACGGTATTCACCCTTCCAGTTACTACATGTTCCTTGTCATTAGTAAATTTGAGACTTTGGCGAGATTAAAAAAATAATAAATAATCAAGGATTGAAACTAATCGCTAAGTTGCGGATTTCACTCCTATCCTAGCGAGGTTGTTTCTTTGAGTGTGGTTTGTACACTTAGTCCAATGTGGTAAGAAAATTAATTCTAACCTTTAATCGGAAGTGTCTACTAGAACGAGAATTGTGAAATTTCCACCAAGGTGAGGATATCACTCCTATCTTGGTGTAGATTCAAAAACACAAAGAATTTACACGGATTGAAAGTTATCACCAAAGTGAGGGTTTCACGCCTATTTCGGTGATTTTCTTTCGTTTGTGATATACGAGCGTCTTCAAGTGTAGAGTAATCCACAAATAGGAAGGTAAATTTTGAAGACCAAAAGAATGGAGTAAAAGTAAGATAGGGAGAACAAGTATATTAAGCATGATAAAAAGAAATGGTCAAAAAGGTACTTAACTATAGTCTAGGTCAAACATGGCAATTTTTCCTAGATCCCTATAGTCATGGCTCTGATACCAATCTGTCACACCCCAACCGATGGCGGAATACATCGGGGCGAGACTTGGGATAGATTGTTCAAAGACTTCATGACACTAGATTTTGTGACAATATAGTTTAAAGATAAAATTTCATTTATTGTCTAAAAATAGAAATACAAGTAGTTTAAATAACGAAAAACACAACAACAAGAATATAACAACTTGAACTAGAGTGAGTTTCTATGTCCAATCCTAAGTAGTTTTCTTGAAATGTCTTGCAACAAATATTTCCTGCAACATGTATAAAATATCCGTCAACACATAAAGCATTGGTGAGCATACTAGTTTTGACATACATACATAGTATAATAAAGTTTTGCTTATAGGCATATGCAAGAGAACCATACAAACGGCGACTAGCCACGAAGAATTTTGCTTAACATGACCCATGTAGGGGGCGGATAGCCAATCCTATAGCGCTATACATGCAAGGTGGGTTGTCAACTATATGAACATTTGTATGTTAGAGTAAATAATTCTACATAGCATAGCGTACAAGCATATAATAGACTTTAGATTGCGCATGATAGAATTTAGAATATGATAGACTTTAGACTAAGCATAATAGATTGTAGAGTTTAAAATCGTTTGAGTTTTGATAGTGATACATGTTGAGCCCCAAAGAATAAAGGATAAAAGGGGGACAAGTATGAACTCACCTTTGGGTGCGTTTTAGCAAGGTTCCAAAAGAATGAGTCTTGGGGGATTAGTTCCTTAGCCTTGGTTAACTAGAATTAGAAAAATAAAGAGTCTTAGGTTCGAGTTTAGATTATAGATTCACGAGAGTCATGCAAGCCTTTTAGGCAAACCAAGCACAAATTGCCTTTAGGGCAATCCGGATGGTCATGAGATTAAGTTAGACCAAGCACAAAATCATCATAGATGATTCGGATGGTATAAGGTTAGGAATGTGAATCCATTTGATATGTTCATGTCATAACCACTTCGCTTATGGAATAAACGTGGGTTTTGGACACGGGATTTCCCCTTTCTAGTGTGGATAAATCCATAGCATAAGAAGGGTCAAGAGAGTTGGTAAGGTAGGGTGTAACCACAAACCTTCCAAAAGATTACTAATAGGACAATAAGATAGAAGATTGAAAGTAGTTTATAATACATAGTATAACTAAGAACATAAAAACAAATCAGAAAATAACACCTTTGGGACCTCTTTTAGGTGCTCTACCCTTATCACACTCATGTGGATAAATATGGGAAGATCCTAGAGGCTTCTCCAAGGAGTTTTGGATAGAAAAGAGAAGGAAAAAAAGAAAATAAGATGAAGTTTTAAGCCAAGAAACTCACTGATGCAAAACAGGAAGTTGGCTTGAAAACTAAAGGATTTGAGATAGATTTAGAGGGTGATATAGAGTGAGCAAAGAGTTAAAGGGTGAGGAGGAGGTGTATTTATAAGTGGGTTAAGATGGTTGGGTATTAAATGGAGTTAATAGAGTAGTTAGAAGGAGATTAATTGGGTTTAAGTTTAATTATTAAAGGGGTGTCATACTCCTGTTGTCCTCGTCGAACTTTAAAAGAAAAAAAAAAAGTGAACTGACAATTCAATTCTTTGAGTTGGTATATTATTTCAAGGTCAAAGTTGCATTTGTTGTTGTAGTCATTCAAAGTCATACGTGTTTTTGTTTTTTTTTTTTTTAACTAAAGTTATATCATTACAAATGTATTTGTTTTATTTAAAAAAATAAATATATATTAAGATTTTAACTAAATGAGTTTCTTGTTACCGTGTCTAAATTGAATAGGATAGATTATAATGACGACTCGTCACGAATTGGTAGGAGTAACATACAAGGAGCGAATAAAGGCGAACTTAGAATTTGTTAAGTATAGAATTTAAAATACATGAAAAGTAAAAATATCGCGATGTTACAGTAAATAAATAAATGTTTAACTATATCTAATTAAACGTAAATGAGACTAATAATACCATACATGATCCAAAAATACTAGTTTTATAGAAAATGGATGATTTCTGATGTAAACAAATTAGAATAATTTTCCCATAATCTATATAAACTTATTTATATTTAAAACTGATTTAACGAGATTAAACTATGTTTAAATGATTAAAAATAGGAAAGTCAATAAAATTAAATGTTTTCTGAACCAAAAATTTTTATATCAGTTCATGATGATGAGAAATAATTACCCAAAAAGTTTGACTTTAAATCATTAAAAATGAATTTTTTATCAATTAAATACGATTAAAACAAATAAATCCAATAAAAATATAAAAATATGACATTTTCCAGAAAATAAAAGTGTGTTAATTTTCTTTATGGTGTCAAGATGCTACTCCTAAATTTTTATATTTTTTGGAGCAAAAATGAATTTATTATGAATATTGTAAGATTAATATATTTATATAATTAATATATAAATAATAAAACAAAAATCTGGAAAAAGAAAAAAAATGGAAAAGGAGGCGGGTGGGAGATTCGAACCCGAGTCCTTTGGTGCACAAACACATAGGATAACCACTACACCACAAGCTCATTTGTTGAAGAGTTTCAATTAAAATTTTATTTAACATAAATGCAAGTTTAGTCATCTTCTTCCCCAATCTAACAAACTAGAAACCCTAACCCTAGGTTTTCAATAACCTGATAAACACAAGATAAACGCTTAGTAATAGAGGGCTTTGGTTCGGAATTGGATAGAGAATAAAACAGCATAATTAATAATCACTTACAAGCTTGATAAAAAGTCGAACACGAAGACATAAAGCCGATGCTTAAAAATCGATTTGCAGGGTTCGCAGGTCTTGATTGGATGTTTTGAAAGTGGGTTTGTGATGTGTGTTAGTGCAGAAACATTTTGGTATAACGAATTTATATCATTGTTCGCTAAAAACGGCCGATTGGTTTGCATTTTAAATTCCGGTCGGTTACTCATAGATCCATTTAAACCATGTTTAAAACATAATAACTTCACCTATTATTGTTGGTAACTGATGGAGAATCATAACGGTGAATTAAAAATAGCTTGAAGACACCTAAACTGACTAATCAATGTTCGCCGGAAAAAGATCCGGTCGCCGGTGACCTTGGCCGGAAACGAACAGGAAGAACAAGGGGAGGGAAGTCTTTTAAAAGTTATGCTAATTGGCAGAAATAGTCCCTGTAGTTAGATTTGTTAATTTTATTTATGTCTTGGTTAGATTTTTCTTATAAAAAATTAACTAAGTTAACATAATTTAACTAAAACACTTTTAAACTTCATAAAACTTAAAGAAATCCATTCCAAAAACGTTTCAACATACGCATTTGATTAAATCGTAGACACGGTCCTTAATAAATGCAAATAATATATTTTGATCTTGCTCTTTTATTAAATTTGAAAACGACAAAACTTATAGGACTAAAATAGAAACATTTGAATACACTAAGGACTATAATTGACAACTCGCTAAAAAGCTGAGGGGGGCGGTTGTCACATCTCCCCCAAACCCACTGCTGCCGCTTCGTCGTCTTCTTCGGATGACAAGCAAACTGCCGCTGAGGCTCTATGGAGTCGATTAGACGCCATAGTGCTTCAATGGATCTACGGTACTATATCTCAATCCCTCATTCACACCATCATGCTTCCCGGTCAAACCGCTCACACCGCCTGGATTGCTCTCCAGAACCCCTTCAATGATAACAAACATGCCAGATCCATCTTTCTTAATCAAGAACTCGTCACCCTCAACCTGACAGCCTTCCCCTCTATGGCAGCCTACTTACAAAAAGCAAAACTACTTTTCGATCAACTCGCCGGAATCGGTCACCAATCGACAACGACCGGCTGGTCACTCATGTTCTCTCCGGTCTCACAGAGCAGTACGATGGAATATCTACTGTCCTCTCCAATCAGGAACCCTTACCGGATTTCAACGCGGTCCATTCTCGTCTCAACATGGAGGAACAGAAGAAGAAAAGGCAGACCGCCAACACTGCACAGTTATCGGCCACAGCCCTCTCCGCCACTGTTGCGTCGGCTTCTGATGATCGGAGCCGCGGCCGCGGCCGTGGAAGGGGTCGCGGACGGCAGCCATCTCGGAATAGGGGAGCCTCTCACAATTATTCTTCTCAGTCAAACAATCAGACACACCCTTACATGGTCTTTCCATCTTCTTGGGCTGCTACCCAGTGGGCCTCAATGATTCAAGGCAATTCTTCTAAACATGCCCAAGCCCAAACCTCCCCATGTCCATACCCTTCTAGACAAAATAACCCAACTGCTGGTGGACAAGGGATACTCGGAGATGCCCCTGCTCAGGCCCATACTGCCACCTACACTCCCACTAACATTGAGCAGGCCCTCTACACCTTGGCGTTGAACCAACCAGATCACGGCTTCATGGACACCGGTGCCTCTGCCCACTCGGCCAACGAACAAGGTATATACTCTCCGTCTAATTTTAATAGATGCACTAATAAAAATATTATTGTTGGTAATGGTATGTCTATTCCGGTTGTGGCACAAGGTAACCAAGTCCTACCCCCCCTTCCCCCCACTAAATCTAAACAACGTCCTTTTTGCACCCGACATTATTAAAAATCTTATTTCTGTGAGACGCCTTACTACTGATAATTTAGTATCCATTAAGTTTGACCCTTTTGGTTTTCTTGTGAAGGATCTCAAAACTCGGGCACCTATCCTTCGATGTAACAGTACTGGCGATCTTTACCCTCTCACAGAACAACTCTCCACCACCTTCTCACAACCTACTGCTCTGACTGCTGTGTCTCAAGTTCGTTGGCACCAACGCTTGGGTCATCCTGGACAACATTTACTGCATTCTTTAAAACAATCTTCTGTTCTTGATTATGCAAAAATGAATAATAAACTTTGTCAATCTTGTGTGTTTGGAAAAAGTACTAAATTGCCATTTTCTGATTCAAATACTCGTACTTGCATGCCATTTGACATTATTCATAGCGACCTTTGGACCTTCCCTGTACTTAGCACGGGCGGCCATCGCTATTATGTGTTGTTTCTTGATGATTTCACAAATTTCTTGTGGACATTTCCCCTAAGCAACAAGTCACAAGTCTTTGGGGTATTCACCACATTTTACAATTACATCCATACCCAATTTGAGAGAAAAAAAAAAGCAGTTTCAATGTGACAACGGGGCGAATATGCCAATAATAACTTCATTAATTTTTCCAAACAAGCCGGCATGCATTTTCGCTTCTCTTGCCCCCACACCTCTTCTCAAAATGGTAAAGCGAAACGCAAAATCCGCACCATCAACAACATGCTTCGGACCCTTTTTGCCCAAGCCTCCTTGCCCCTCAACCTTTGGCACCTCGCCCTTGAAACTGCAACCTACTTTCTAAACATCCTACCTAGCAAACAACATGACTTCTTTTCACCCACATACCTCCTCTACCATTGCATTCTCGAATACGAACATCTTCGCGTGTTCGTTTGTCTTTGCTACCCCCGTCACCCCTTCCACCACCATCGACAAACTCACCAATAGATCCCAACCTTGTGTCTTCCTTGGCTATCCTCAAAACGGGATATAAATGTCTCGATCTTAAGACTAACCGCATCTTTCTTTCTAGACATGTTCACTTCGAAGAAACTATTTTCCTCTACACCATACAAACCACCACTAAACCTCACTCCTATGACTTTCTAACCTCCGCCATTCACCCGCTCATGTGGCAACACATCTCCACTACCCCTCGCTCATCATCTCATACACCCGCCTCATCTCCATCCGGCCCACTACACTCACACCCACCACCCAATACCCCTCCCCAAGCCCACTCACCTACAGGCCCTCACCCCCATTTCTTCCAGCTCACCACTTAACCCCACTCCACATTTTCATTCGGCCCAAACAAATATATACTCTACCACCACTGATCCACTTCCCCAGCCCACTTCCGACCAACCCCAACCCACTTCTCCCACTTCTACTTCCGTACCCAGTCCTCCAGCTCCGATTAACTCCACCTCCTCACCTGACCCGCCTCCTTGTCCCACCACAACCCAACCCGTCCCTAATACGAAGCACCCACCTGCCGCAACCCAACAACGCACCATCCATACCCGCTCCATGAGCGGCATTGCCAAACCCAAACAATTTCTTAATCTCACCACCTCCACCATCACCCCTTTACCCAAAAACCCACATGTTGCCTTAAACATTCCGGAATGGTACAATGCTATGCACAACGAATTTAGTGCTCTTATTAAAAATAAGACCTGGGAGTTGGTACCCTCGTAAAGAAAATATGAATATTATTCGCAGCATGTGGCTTTTTAAACATAAATGCAGGTCCGATGGTTCGTTGGAAAGATATAAAACTCGTTTGGTATGTGATGGCCGACGTCAACAAACAGGTATTGACTGTGGCGAGACCTTTAGTCCAGTCGTTAAGCTAGCGACTATTCGCATGGTGTTATCACTTGCTCTCGCCAAGTCTTGGTCGATTAATCAACTTGACGTCAATAACGCCTTTTTACATGGCAATTTGGAGGAAACTGTCTACATGTACCAGCCAATGGGATTCCGACATCGGGACTACCATAATCATGTTTGCCGTCTTAAGAAATCCCTTTACAGTCTCAAACAGGCACCCAGGCATGGTACCAACGCTTCACTGATTTTGTTATTTTGCAGGGGTTCACACAAAGCAAGTCGGATAACTCACTGTTTGTTTATTGTCATGGATCGGATGTGGCCTATCTGCTTATTTATGTAGACGATATTATTCTCACCATGTCCAACGAAGCACTTCGTAATCATTTAATGGGGGTTTTGGCTAGTGAGTTTGCTATGAAGGATCTGGGTCCTCTTTCTTATTTTCTTGGCATTCAAGTACAACGGGATGGCAATAATATGTTTCTTTCTTAGTCTGCCTATGCCAAGGACATTATTCACCGGGCGGCTATGGATTCATACAAACCGTGAACACGCCTGTTGATACACAGCCTAAGCTTAGTGCTGACACTAGTCCTTTACATGATGACCCATCCACTTTCAGGAGTCTCGCAGGTGCCTTACAGTATCTCACTTTCACTCATCCGGATATCTCCTACGCAGTTCAGCAGATTTGCATGCACATGCACGCACCTCGGGAATCTCACTGGAATGCTTTGAAGCGTATTATCAGGTATATTCAGGGCACCGTTGACTTGGGTCTTTACTTATCACCGGCATCTTCTATATCTCTTCATGCGTACACCGACGCCGACTGGGCAGGCTGTCCCGACACGAGACGCTCTACCTCTGGTTGTTGTGTCTACCTTGGTGCCAATCTCATCTCCTGGTCTTCTAAACGACAGTCTACGGTCTCTCGTTCTAGTGCAGAGGCTGAGTATCGCGGGGTGGCAAATGTTGTAGCTGAAATTTGCTGGTTACGCAATCTTCTTCTGGAACTTCATCATCTTCTTACACGAGCTACCATTGTCTACTGCGACAACGTCAGTGCTATCTACTTATCTGGGAACCCGGTCCAACATCAGCGAACCAAGCACGTTGAACTCGACCTTCACTTTGTTTGCGAACAGGTTCATCGAGGCAATATTCATGTTCTCCATGTGTCCCGTCATCAGATTGCTGACATCTTCACCAAAGGCCTCCTTCACATCCTCTTTGAAGACTTCAGATCCAGTCTCAGTCTGCGGCAACCATTCGCTTCGACTGCGGGGGTGTAATAGTCTAAATATAGTCTAAATATATTTTAGGAATTGATTTGTATTAATATGGTATATCTCCTCAATCAAAGGCGAATTAGTTGTGTTGTATCTTTATAAATATTGTTATGATCAATGAGAAGGGCACAGAGTTTTCTCAACCTATCATATTCTCTATTTAAAATACATTTTTTATACTTATTCACATAATTAAAATTGTTGTTTTTTCATAGTATTTTTTTTGAAAAGATTACATTAATTTTTATGCTATATCGTAACATATATTTTGTCAATTCTTATTAGATTTATCTATTCTGAAAAGCTCCAGGTATATAACCTAGTATCCTAATATCCACTTTATGATATTTACCGTGAACATAAATGAGAATTGGAAATGGTTAAAAACCGAAAGTTTAATTTATAGCATCATTACTAAAAAAAAAGGCTCATTTTGCTACGAAAGTTTCTCATTCAAAAAAGCTATGTGCAAGTTTTGATACATTTGCGACAAATTTACTAAAAAAAAATCCCTAATTTTGAGACAAATTTCGATACATGCATCGAAAATGGTTCCTGAAGGGTTTCTTCCAACATAATTTTTTTTGGTCGCATTAGAAATCCATTTTGCGATGCATTTCTCACGAAAAAAACTGCGTCAAAAACCTTGAATTTTCTAGTAGCGAATGAGGAACAAAACAAAAAAACAAACATTGTATTTTCCTAACAAATTTAATTGTTTATATATGGATTCTAGTTTACAACTAACTGATAAATCATGCTTCTTTTGTAAATAGAATGGACACTGGAACAAACTGTTTTTGTTTTTCACTTTTTGTTTTAGTTTAATAGAACTCGGTTCTCTCACAAAATCCAGCCACATTTTGTGATAAACATAATTTTAAAATCGATCATTATTTTATCATTAAGGAAACATATACCAAGCAACTTTTATCATTTGATTTTTTTTTTTAAATTAAATGTGAAAGTTAAATAAATTAGTAAAAACACATTTTCATTAAATATTTATAAAAACTATATAAAAAATTAAAAGTTACAATTAAAATTAAGAAAAAAAAACAACTTAAAAGATTAAAAAAACAATCGGTTGGGCTGGCAACAGTTCTGTTCGTCATGTAAACAAAATCTATTCGGTTTGTCTAGATTAACATGAATCTTCGAAATACACGTCTTTAAAAAAACATCAAAACTGCCTATCACAACCGTGATACCCACTACAGAACTATCGTATCCACCTAGTTGTGGTGGTGTATCACATACGGTCTCTTCTTCTTAAGGCTCCGGTTATATACACATTAGGGTTTTTTATTTGCACAACCTCAAATGGCCCGTCAAGGCCTCCACGGGCCGTAGAGGCACCACCCGACAAAAACGACGGCCCTCAAGGCCCCCACGACCCGTCAGCTAACCCTAAATGATTACCAATCATTGGTAATAAATGGCAATGATTGAGTGATGATTGTTTGGTTTTTTATAAGTGTAGTGTGGGTGTTAAAATGGGTTAGAGATGTGAATATAAATGTTTGGTTTTTTATACATGTTTTTTTTATTTGTATAATATGATTTTTTTATATGGATGTGAATATGAATGTTTGGTTTTTATTAACATTTATGTTGCCGAACTAAACAAAACCAAATATACGAATAATAAAATAAAATAAAGCATAACATTCAAACATTTACATACAAAATAAAACATGTTGTTCAAATAAAGAAACGATACTATTCAAAATACAAGATCCAAATAAACAAAGGACCCGACCCGTCCGGCTGACCCACCCACCCGGCTGACTGGTGGACGCACCACCCTGCTGACTGGTGGACGCCCCATGCGGCTCCATACCAAAATGTGTTCTCCTATCATTCTCGCTCTGCACCAACCACCGTATATCCGCCCGCATCCCCTCCATATCGGCCCGCATCGACCCCATGTCAACCCGAATCGACCCCATCTCAGCCGAAGTGACCCAATCTGATCCAGAACCTGCTTAAGTAGCTGGCTTGTGGTCTCAGGCAACCTAACAGCGTGATAAACGCGGCCAGGATGCTATCGGGCATCAGGGGCGACCTCTGGCACCGCTACATTCTCCGGTGGATCGTCGTCCCCAACGCGTTGCATCTGAACCTCCTCGGCACACAGCCACTCAATATGTACCAGCGGCTGTGGTACAAAATTCTCGCCACGATCGTCAGCTTGACCCCAAGCGCGCTAGAAATATGCGGGTGGACGGCTGCCCGGACCCTGGTCGCCACCTTCATCTGCTGCATAGTCGTAATATTTAATCGCCTGAAACGTACAATAATAACAATAATATTAAATAATAATAATAAATTATAAATTACAATAAATAATAATCACACTTGGGCAACATCGGACTCGGTAATCTCTGGTCCCCAATATGGACCCACAAGTCGGCCGGGCATACGCGCAACGCTATGGCGGTGACCAACCCCCCAATCGGAATAGCCCCTGCTGAATGCCTATGAGGGTAGCCGGCAACGTAGTCAGGAAAGCACTTGTGCAGCGCAACCGGCCTCCCTCGAGGACGCAGTACAAAAAGAAAAGGTCGATCTGATTGACCCTTTCGTTAGAACTACACCGCCCGGAAATAGACCAGGTAATCACACGGTGTAGGTAATCAGAGGGTCCCTGATGTTGCTGGACCTACACAGGATAAGAATAAAATTATAAAATTTTCGGCAGAGTTTCCTCTGTTTTTGTACGAACCAGACAACACAAGTCGTCTAAAATAACGATAATAATAAACGAACTAAAAACCTAAACGAACTAAACAACAACAACAGTAATAATAATAATTGTCACACCCTGGTCAGAGGACCCCCTGGCGTGCGACGTGTTGGTACCCGGTTACAATTATTTATTTATTTATTTACAGATCTCGCAGCGAAATTTATTGGTCCCAAATGAGTATAAAGAAACTTTTTGTAAAAAAAAAACTTTGATATATATATTTTGGGATTTGAAAACCCATAGTACAAAATATTTATTCAAAAGATCATGTCGTAACACATGTTTACAACATAAAAGGAAATAAACTTTCTTAAGCCTGAGGAGTCGATATATCCCTTCAGCGTTTATTCCTGTCTATATATTTTAAGCCACCAGGTATATTATGCCTAGGGAATCTATATATCCTTTCAGCATGCACCTGAGCCTAAAATATATTTATTCATCACCTGAAAATGCTTTTAAAAATAATACGTCAGCAAAAGCTGGTGAATAGCGTTTATGTGACACAAATCATTTTATACATGCAGCATATTAAATTGTTTAAGCATAGTTGGATTTAGTAATCTACACATTCAGAATAACTATCGTATACACTGGCATAGGAATTCAAGTAATCCGCAACTTTAAGATGCACTACTATCGGTGTCTTTAAGTGTTTTACGCCTCTGGACTACTGTTTTATTTATGCCAGACCCACTAGATCATAATCATCGTGCGTGTATCATTTGATCAAATCATACGTATACATTATAGCCTGAGTGCTATCTATAGATTACCCTCTACGTTTTTAAACAATCAATATTTTGCATGCGGGTTTTCAAAATAATCAAAACATTTTAATTTTGAAAACAATAAACGTATTCACCTTGGCAATATGACACCACCATTGGATTTTTAGATGTCAGTCTAATTGAGAGCGGGTATACAACCCTAGCTAGTATTTTAGCTTTATTATTATCAGTATGCTCATACTAATTGTTGTTGTTAGTGTACGAGTAACTTTGTAAGTGAATTTGCCTATTTATAGCTATAATTTTCCTTGCTGCCCAAGTATGATGAAATTGATAGTATTAAGTTTTTAATGAAATCCTTCCACGTAAATATTAAATGGACAGATCATGTTCTTATTGCCCAATTAACTTGTTGGTCAATTTACTTGTTGCCCCAAATATTTTAACATAGCCAGCACATACTACTTTAACCTTACCCACTTAATTCAAATGGTGCATATTAATTTCTATCTACTATATTTAGGAGTGTCGGTTACACTCACAGATGGACACTATTGCAAGAGTGGCACACATTCCAAAAAAGTTTTGAGGTGTTGTAGTTGTGGCGGTAACTTGAAATTGTTGTATTTGTGTTGATGCTTTGGTAGTGGGGATTGGTTGGCATTAAGACGATTGTAGTTGTGGTAACGTGACAACGTGAGGTTGTGGTGGCGATGATGGATGAGGTAAGCCGGTGGTGCTATTGATTATTCTGGCCAGTCGCTACAATTTTTCATTCCAATCTTAATTTTTCACTCTAAATCTAAGATACCTCTTTACAATGTGTGTGTGACTATGAGACAAAAAAGAGAGTGATACTATAATATTGTTTACTGTTTGATGGTTTTAAAAAACCAGCTGTTAGTTTTGAACAAAAATAAAAAAAAGAAAGAAACAATTCGAATTAAAAGAATGATTAAAATGTATTTAAGTAATATTCTTCTAGACATTAGAGTCGTTATGATGTTTTTTTGGAGGTGAATGTGATTTCGTTGGAAAAAATCAAGTTGATCTTTGACCTTCCGCATTCACTTTTTCTATTCAAATTCTAAATACCTTTAATGTCTGTGCATTTGAGTTTTATAGTTAAATCATAATTTTAAGCCTTTAACTTTCCATCACCATACCACCCATCTACCACCGTTAAGGAGCGCTATAACCATAACCGCCTAGGGTTTAAAAATCGTACCCGATAGCAGCGATGGTTGGTGACGTTGAAGTTATCGAGCAAGGAATGTATAGTCAATATGAACCGCCCTTACCAATGTTTTTGATAAATAACTAATAAAATTTTTTTTTTTTTTGAAAAAAATAAATATATTTTTATTCATAGAAATTCGCGAAAAATTACATCAAGATAGCGGGCAACAAGCTGCGCCGCCACCCCTTTCTGGACACTTTAAAAAAATATTACGATTAACAAAAAACTTTTAATGTGTAAATAAATATACACAGGCTCAGTCGTAAAGCACGATTAATAATACTAAAAGTTGTTACGATTAACAACTTGCCACCACGTAAAGGCCGCTTTGCCGTAAATAATGTCATTGTCGTAACACGTAAATGCAGTTGCAAACGCTAAGTTGTCGCTGCAAGCGCGCGACAAAGTAAAAAACTAGTTCTTATCAATTCTTATGTCTTTTTATTATTATATTAGTAGTAAAGTAATAAACATCCGAGACTTACTGATAAAATTCTTTTAATTATTATTATTATACGGTCTTTTAGTAAATGCCTGACTATACCCGTTGTAATTCTAATGGCCACTTTACTCATTACGAACTCATTGTACAATACTTAATATATGAGCGTCACATATACTACAATAAGTAGGTTGAATGTTTTTAACCTATTCCAATAATGAAAATGGTATTCTTTCCTATTTTGATTACACGTACGCTTCAAGATCTATGAGAAGATCATGAAATTCATTTTGTTGTACTTATCCATTCTCGGGTTAATGATATTATTGTGTCATTAATTGTAAAACGTGGCATCAATTCTTTGTGACCAAGTTTTCACACGAATATGTTTAAATATATATATATTTATGTATGTATTTATATACATATAAATAAAAATATAAATATGGAGTGGCATTTAAATGCATCCAAATTCTAACGACTTGATGTAACAAATATATCATTTACTTAAAAAGATAGCTTTAAAGAATATGTGTGTGTGTGTATATATATTCTTATTTTATACATACATTCGCAAGTGTATTCGTTTATAATAATCTAACTGATTTAGCCAAAAATGTTGTTTTCTTTATAACTTGTAAATATAGTATTTCATATAATATTGAGTATGTCGTTGAAACATGCTAAATTTATTCTACGTTTTGACCTAAGTTTTAATAAAATAGAGCATGGATAGTTATAATATGTTTTACGATTACACATACTCATCTAGATACCACATGTTCTAATAGTCATATTATTCTGTACTTGCGCATTTAATAATATACGGTATATAAATCCATACAAAAAAATCAGGATGTTACAATAATAAAGCTAAAATTTGAAAATAATAATACCTATCGGCGTCCGCCGCATACGCTACACCACCACCGATAGTGGGCCACCACGAAACCAGCATGTCGTCAGGAAAAGTGGTCAAGCCTGCAACGTACATATCCTGGACGAGCTCGTCCTCGTGTACCACCCTAAACACCTCGTAGCCCAATCGTCCATCGAAAACGTGTGGAGGTGTCCAAACATCCTGAACCGAATCTCAGGATCATGATCAGCATCGGGATCCGCACCGGCTGGGAGAGCGTATAGCAAATGGTGGAGATGAACTCGACCATAAGCGGCCGATGCACATCCTGGTAAAGGTCAGCAAACATCCGCCCCCACGGGCTATCGGCGGGGATCCACTCCAAAAATCTCTGCACCGCATCGATGGAACGAAGTGCAGTCCAGTCGATGTCGCGCGATGCGAAAACAGGATGCGACTCCATCTTGTCCCACCGGGCTACCTCATAAGAATCGTGGTGGGACCTGTATACCCAGTCGGTCATCTGACCCAACGCCATAGGATCCCCATCTTCAGGCTCGGGAGCACGCTTCCTTTTAGGTGCCATATCTGCAAAAACAAAACAAAGATCCTTATCACAAAAAAAAAAATTCGGCAGAGTTTCCTCTGTTTTTGTACGAACCAGACAACACAAGTCGTCTAAAAGATCCCAAATTAACAAGAACAATAAACGAACTAAATACCAACTTTATGTTTAGGCGCGCCTTTATGTTTAGGTGTGCCTTTATGTTTAGGCGCGTGCCTTTATGTTTAACATAAAGGTGCGCCTTTATGTTTAACATAAAGGCGCGCCTTTAGGTTTAGGCGGGCCTTTACGTTTAGGCGCGCCAAAACACAATGCGCGCCACCACCACAACCCCACCACCACCACCACCTCCCTCACCCCACCCAACCACCACCAATGCCCCACTTCCACCACAGCCCCACCACCACCACCACAGCCCAACCACCACCACCTCCCTCACCCCACCCAACCACCACCACAGCCCAACCACCACCACCTCCCTCACCCCACCCAACCACCACCACCACTAACCCACCACCACCACCACCACTGCCCTCACCCCACCCAATCACCACTGCCCTCACCCCAACCCACCACCACTGCCCTCCCTCACCCCAACCTACCACCACCACCTCCCTCACCCCAATCCACCACCACCACATCCCTATCACAAAGAAAAAAAACTAAAACTAATAACAATAATAACAATAATAATACATGTGGTGGTGGAGGAGGAGGGCTGAGAGAGGGGGACGGTAGAGAGAGGTGGCAGGAGGAGCAGGGCAGAGAGAGGGGTGGTCGTTGGTGGAGGAGGGAGGTGGAGGTGGTCTGTGGTGGTGGTTTGGTGGAGGTGGAGGTGGAGGTGGGAGACGAGAGAGAAAGAGGTGGAGGAGGGAAATGAAAAATTCGAAGGGGGGTTGCTGGTTTTGGGGGTTTTCAGGAATTCACCACGGACCGTGGAGGCCTCAACGGTCTGTGGTCTTTTTTTTTAAATTAAAATTAACAGGAAGCTTCCAAGGGAAGCTTTGTGTTTTGACGGGCCGTGGAGGCCTCCATGGTCCATTGTTTTTTTTTTTAATTTTTTTTAATTTAATTATTAAACGAAGCTTCCAAGGGAAGCTTTGGGTTTTGACGGGCCGTGGAGGCCTCCACTGGCCGTGGATAGGTTTTGTAGACGGACCGTGGAGGCCTCCACGGCCCATCCTTTTCCATTTATAAGGCCTCCACGGCCCATTGTGGCCTCCACGGCCCTTGTGAACCCTTTTTTCGCACGTTTTATGTATTCTAAGCTTAATATTTGTGTTTTTTTATAAGAAATAAAAAGTAAATTCTTCTCATAATCATAAATTAGCGTACACAACAATTTTTTTGCATTAAATATTTTAGTATAGATGATAAAAACAGTAACATACGATAAGCTAGGTTAAGTCGAAGTATTGAGGTGATGGAACATCAACCCTTTGTATACGGTCGTCATATATCGTCTCCCTCTCACTTGCCTCTTCAGATCGAAACTCACACCATGTGCTATTCAGTTTTGGCATTGGGGCGCCTTCTGCTAACTCAACCTTGATGAAATGATCTTTGTTAACAAAAGCAAACGATACGAACACATGCTCTTGAATGTTGTGTGGACCATTGAACATAGGGAAGTAAGTCTCACTGAGATTATGCGGAGATAGAAATTGAACAACCACCTTAAATTTCTGAGCAATTAGCAATCCTGTGGAGGGCATCTCCATCCAATGCTGCTCCGTCGCTGGTCCCACTCCATTCCAATCTAATGACGCGTATAATCTCTCGTAGCAACTGTGATCTACATTGTTTAAAATTGGCCACCACCGGTCTGCGTTATTGTGCATCTCCTCCTTAAGCTGTGTGCGGATGAAGTGCCACATATCCTCTTTCCACCCTAAACCCACAGCTACGGATCGAAACCCACAGTTACCGTCTCCACAGACATTTTGAATGTCTGTAATATATTCATGATATTGAGATGGAAACCATTCCTTATACTTGTCGATCTCGAGTTTGTACCTGTGACCGTCAAACAGTGAGATTTAATATGTGTATAAATATGTATGCATGTATGAATGTGTATATCAGTAGTTTGTACCTCTCCCCTACCAACAGTAGAAAATGTTTATCGTAAACAATTGATTTGTCATTTGATTGTTTACATCTCCTCGACGGCTTTTTCCCCTACGTTGAAAGATTTATATAACAATAATCAATAATCTACAAAAATTTCGGATTTTTATAAAAATTTCGGCAGAGTTTCGTCTGTTTTTGTACGAACCAGACAACACAAGTCGTCTACAAAACGCTTCAAACATTTATAAATTTGACTATTATATCCTAAAAAAAATAATAATAAGTCTAAAAAATGATGTTACCTTTTATATCATACGATTGCAGTTGACAGGCACATGGCAATCCATAAGTCGTCTTGAGTCGGTGATCACAAACACCTCTTTTTTTTCTACTAACCACTGTATCTTATTGAACTCCCCGAGCATCAAATCAAGCGCTGTATGGGAAACCCTACCGACTACGTTTTGAAACATCGGTAGGTCATGGTGCCACATTCTTGTTGATCGACTATATTCGAAGGGGTGTTTTATCGCTACGCGGGTTGACTCCATAACTTTGTCTATTTTCATCACAAGCGCATGGAGCGAGCTGTTCGGGCCTTTTATGTATTTCTTAATCAAAGCATGCTGACTCTCGTCCCTGTTGGTCGTACTCTGACCAAATGTAAGGTTTGCATCTGACCATGCTTCCACAAACATTTCTTTATAATCTTGGAGCCAAGCTGACTCCATGTAGTCATAAACCTCTGTAATAAAACAGAATAATGATATCAATAAAGAAAATATGTACACTTGTAAAGCAAAAAAAAAATAAAATATATACCCTTTCGACCGTCCTGACACAGTCGTTTGTAGAGCAGTTCAAGGTTGTATTCGTAAGAATCTGGGTCAACAGATTTACACAATCGAGCCCAATACTGCAAAAATATTTCCCATTCTTCTTTTGGAAATCCTGCTTTATGATGCTTTGCAATATTTTGTTGAATATGATACCTGCAACGCAATAATAATAATAATAATAATAATAATAATAATATTTTGTTGAATATGATACCTGCAAAGCAACTTCGCAGCATTCGGGAAAATTGTAGCACATACATTCATTAGAGCCAGATCTCTATCTGTAACAATTACACGTGGCTCCATACACTTCTCCAGCAAATCTTTGAGCCTCTCTAGCACCCATATGTAGTTACTCGGTTTCTCTTTAACGATAAATGCATAGGCGATACAAAACGATTTGTTTGTCGACGTCATACCCACAATTTGAACAAATGGGATTCTGTACCCGTTCGTTTTGTAGGTGGCGTCGATCAGCAACACATGTGGGAAGGCACGCCAGAGATTGTACGAGACCCGGTGTGAAAAGAAAATATTCTCAACAGCACCTGTCTCCGGATTCTGCTTGGTGTAGTAAGTAAAAAAATTTTCAACCAAGATACTCTCGAGTATCTGCATAACAATAATAATAACAACATTTAATATTTAACAATAGTAATAATAATAATAATAATAATAATAATAATAATAATAATTAACAATAACAGTAAGTAATAATAATACCTGCATTTGAGTTTTGTCGCCGTAAATTCTGTGTTTAATCTTGCTAATGGTATTGTGTATGTCTCGTAGAATGCATACATTATTCGGGTTTTGTTCTCTAATGGCCAAATGTATGTTTGTTGGTTTCAGGCCTTGAAAATAAAGCGTTTCCACCATCTTTTCTTCATGTGGTGTCAGCCTCCTAGCAAAAGCGTGACCCTCAACATGTTTAAAAGGGTCGTGGTTATGATTCTGGTGTTTAACCTCCAACTTCCAACCGTCTTTGCGTAGCCTCCCTATCAACATAAATGGACAGTTAATCTTTTTGCTACCCGAAACCCTTACTGTGGCTGTAGATTGGTATTCGCCACTACGGTCGCATCTCAGGTCTATCCTAATTTTTTTTGCATTATCCCCCGTGCCTTTTAAAACAGAACGTCCAGTCACTAGGACGTAACCGCTAGCAAGGGCTCTATCGTAAGCCCATTGTTTCATCTCTTCAACAGACCCGAATAACTGAAAATTTATACAAGAGTCTAGTCTAAATTCATACTACTCTAAATTATATATTACTGTAAATATATACTATTTCAATCCAACAAACCCTAAAACATATAAATATATACTAGTGTAAATAAATAAACGCACCTGCTCGGTTTCAAACGAAACATCTGGGTTAGGTTCCACTTTTATGTTAACACCTTCATAAGCATCTTTCTGGTTGTCATCATCCGGGTTAGAGCCGTTATCATCTTCCTCGAAGTCCTTAGCACCACTCCCGCGCGAATGGTAAGTCCTGTACGTGTACTGCGGGTAGCTTGGTGGCACAAAAAATGACTCCTCTTCCTCTGCATATTCCTGGTTGAGATCGGGCAGCATCTTCCCGTCATTACCACGAAGCCCGGATTTAACCTCTTCTTCACCAACTTGAACCCTGGGTTCATACCCTACGCTTTCAGAGACGTAAGACTCGTTCTCAGACTGGTCAACGGTTGAATAGCTATGTAAATATGTCATCGTGAGACCGGGAAGTCGAGATGGGACGAGGGTTTTGGTGGTGGTGATGTTTTAAGTTTTGGTTCAAATGAGGAAGAAGCTGATCACGTTTTGGTTAAATCTAACATTATTACGGGCCGTGGAGACATTAAATTTCCAAACCTAATTCATTTTGACGGGCCGTCGAGGCCTCCACGGCCCGTGGTGAAATACCTTTTTCAGACGTTGTCAGTAACCCTAATTTAATGTCCAAACCTAATCCATTTCTATGGCCGTCGAGGCCCCCACGACCCGTCGTTTTTTCCCTGATTTGGCCTCCACGGTCCTTGGGGACCTCGACAGTCCGTAGAAAGGTTGTTTAGGGTTTTTTTTGGAGGTTGTCTAGATAGCATAACCCCTACGTAATGATTCGGTAGATAATAGTAAAAATTTGGAAAGAGAAACAGCATACTAGATTTTCAGTTAAAAAAAAGACAATTTATGGGTGCATGTTCCTAGGTCTTTATAGACTTGTAGTCAAGATAATCCACTCATGTTCAAAAAGTATTCATGTTGAGGGTGTGTGTAGTGGTAGATAGTTATGTGGGGGTTATAGGATTAAAATATTAAAAAGTAATAGAAAAGGGGTTATGTTGGGGTTATGGAAAAAGAGGGTGTAGTGGGAAGGGGGTTATGTGGGGGTTATAAATGATTGGTAATGATTGGTTAATTATTGTTTTTTATTTAAATAAGAATATTTAATACTTAATAATATTTCATTAAAAATAAAAATAATAATAAAAATAAAAATTTAAACTGAAAGTTTATTAAATTAATAAAATAATAAAAAAATTATTTAGTATTAAAAAATAAAATTTAATAAAAAAAATTTTGAATTTCAAACGGTTACTGTTCCAAACCGTTTGAATTTCAAACAGTTTCCCTCCTACTTCAAAGTTTGAATTTCAAACTTTCCCCCCCAAACGTTTAAATTTCAAAGTTTGAATTTCAAAGTCCCCCCCCCCCCCCACCAAATCTCAGTCACACCTATAAATACCCCCCCTCCTCCCAAATCTCAGTCACACCTCTTCCCTCTTCCTCATCCTTTCCTCATCCTGAACACAATGAATAATATGGGCAGTTTTCAAGCAGGAGCTGCCGGACCTTCTAATGTCCGGCAGTACGCTCGCCGGGTCCGGGGACGGGGCCCCCGGAGACTACCATTCACCTCCTCTCCTCCTCCTTCACAACCTCCTCTTCCTCCTCCTCCTCCTCCACAACATTGGATTTATCACCCTCCTCCTCCTGCTGCGGCACCACCAACCTTTCCTCATCCTGAAGTCGATGATGACTTCACGGATGAAGAATGGGCCTGGGCCATGGATTATACCATGGCTATTAATGAAATGGACCGACTAAGGGTGTCGGCCCCCACCCCCCGAATTGCTGCTGCTATCCCCTCCCCCCACCACCAACCTATCCCCACCCCCCCCAGAATACCCCCACCCACCACCACCAACCTATCCCCACCCCCCATAATACTTGCCCACTCCACCACCACCAACCTATCCCCACCCCCCACCGTGAATATGGGGACCCAACTCCTGAGGACTTGGAAGCCCTCAGGGAACTTGAGGAGGAGGAGCGCCTTTGGAGCATGCCTTCCCCTCGTCGGGAGAACTACTACTTCCCCTCGGATGCAAGGTCCGATGGGAGGGACAGCTCACGTTCCCTATCCCCCGAGTACTACACACTCGAGGACTGGGACAACTACTCTCCGTAGTGGGAAGTTTAGGTTTTAATAAGTAATTTAGGATTATATTATGTCTTTATGTAATGTGTTTATGTAACGTTTTAATAAGTAGTTTAGGATTAGGAACTCTGTTTGTAATAAGTAATTTAGGATTGTAATTTTATGTGTTTATGTGGTTTAAATTTAAAATATTATGTAATCTTTTAAAATAAACTAACATTAAACACAAAAGATTGGTGAAAACGCATTAAACATAAAGCCTAAAACATTAAACATTACAAATACAACACAAAACATAAAACGTAACATTAAACATAAAGCCTAAACATTAAAAATTAAACATAGTGAAAACGCATCAGAGACCACGACAAAAGATTGGTGATTGAGAAGTCGCTATCGTATTGTTGACGATAGGCGTCGTGTGTCAACTGAATTGCCATCTGTTCGCTAACCCCAGGGTGCGCCTGCATCGTCGCTGAATAGACTCCATGCCACCTGTCAACGTTAGTTCGTATAGAATGCCACTTACTGTTGATCTGGTCAACGTTACGGTGGTTCGTTCCCGTGATTTGGTTGAACTCAACCAACACATCCTGCCAAAAAGCCCGCCTATTGGTTGACGGGATCTCCTTAACGTTTATCCACGCCCGCACTAACTCGAGTTGCTCTTGATTCGTCCAGGCTGCCATAGGTTTGGTTTTTGGTTTGTAAAGAGTGTGTGTATGTATGAATTGTTTGTGTGTGTGAATTGTATATGTGTGTGTTTATGTTGTAGAAGATGAAGTATATATATATAGATAAAAATTAAATAAATCAGATTTTTTTTTTTAAATATTGGACCGTTCAACAACGGTCAAACACACAACCATATGCAAAACACTCGCTATATTCAAGGCTGGATACCACCATAACGCCACCATAGCGCCTGGGGGGGGCGGTGTTCCCGGCGCTATGGTGGCCTAAAACGCCGAAAAACGAGGCCACTACGCATGCTCTGAAGTTGATGTTTTTTTTCTTACACGTGTCATATTTTCACTGCTTGAATCAACTTCTCTTTAATATGAAAGGAATATTATAGAAAGTGTTCCTTTTATATTATTTAATCAGCTCATAAGTCACAACACAAGAGAGGCTTGTAGCCCACGAAACACTTGCATCTTCTATATAAGCTTCTATATAAGCTTAAGATCGAATTAACGGGGTCAGCTCATTTTTTTTCCGGTTGGTAGGGGTCGGAAGATTAAATCGATGGAGACCGGAATTAATTCATATCTAAATTACCTACGAAAAACACAAAATTCCACCACTGCGCTAAAAACGGTGGGTGTCGGGGCATCCTCAGGCCTCCACTAATCCACTATGATTCGCCCATGTGTGTAAGGGTCTGTTTGGTAGCCTCTTAATGAGACACTAAACCATTTATCTCTGAATAGTTCAGCATTCAGACTGTTTGTTTCAACCTAAAAAAAATCTCTTAATGGAATGGTTAAGAGCTAAACCATCCAGACTTGGTGCATAGCTAAATCATTCAGCACTTAATCATTCAGAGCCTCTTAACCATTCAGACATCTTAATAATTCAGCGCTTAATCAACCAAACAGCCTCTAATTCTCATTCTACTTTTTTTTTACCGTGTACATTTGAACATGTTTTTGATCTTTTAAGAGATACCATAAATTTAAGTATGAGATATTTCTAGCAAGGAATTTGGTAATCGTAATTTGTAATTAATACAACGTATTAATTTCAAATCGAATTTAAACATTTACGAAGTTGTTCTTTTGTATTGATCACTTATTTCATGTATTGTGTATTGAAGATAACTTTCAAAAGTAGTATATTAATTCAATAGTACTTAGGTTACATGAAAAACAAATTTGGAGCAATATACAAAATATAGTATTCGCGGGTTAATTTTCATATTGATCCGGCGGAGGGACAATCCACTTTACACCCAGTGGACGTGCTCGTGTTCGGTTAGGTGAACCGGAAACACGCTTGCGTAGCTAGAGTCTAAGAAGATAATCAGCAACAGCCATAAAAAAATTCCATCGATTACTTTTCAAAGTTGAGGTGACATCAAAGAAAGAACGTGGATCGACATCACCATTCATTAAAAAGTTAAGTTATCCATCCATAGTGGTGAAGTGGTGGAATGACTTTTGTTTCACCTATGTGATCAAAGGTTCAATTCCCACTTTCATCATTTATGGTTTGGTATCCGGGTGAAGATCGAATACGGGTGACGCCAGTTCGAATCTGACGGGCGGTGAGGTTTTACCGAGTTCTATAGCACTGTCGTGCCTTCGGGCGGGTGGGGCTCGGGTTTCCGCGCATCGGGAGAAGGCGGGGGCTGCTGGAGGTCAAGTAGTCGATTCTTAGGCACGGCGCCCCGCAAGGGTGGTTGCAATATAGTTAATCACCGATAAAAAAAAAGTTAAGTTTAATCTATTAATAATAATATATATAAAAGAAAATGGGGTTGCTGACGTGGCGTCCAATGAAGGCCTCAACCTCCCCTTGATTTTGCCAATTGGCTTAATAATAGAGATTTTTTGAGTTTTTTGAAGTATTTCCATAAATAAAAAAAAAAAACACACGGTCGCCTAAAAAACCCTAAAGTTTCCTACCCATATTTTCATTCGCCTCTCTCATCATAATCAAGAATCTACTTTACAATCTCAATCGGCTCTCTCAGCACAATCAACATTCTGCTTTAGGCTTTCAATCTGAATCAAGAAAAAATCGATTGATTCCTTCCCGATAGTTAACACCAGCTTCCACCAAATCTCCTCTAACTCCACCCTAACACCACCCTCCTCTCCGATGCAAATCTGTTTATTAAAAAATACTGTTGGAACTTATCAAATGGCTTGATCCTTCAATTAATAAGGTACCATCGTATTCTCTTTCTCTCTCCTATGGTTCATCTTTGTGATATTGTAGTTATTTTATTAATCATAATGATATTTAGTAATTAGTATGCCAGTTTGATAGATCTTCAGTATTGTGTTTAGCATGCCAAGTGTTTGTTGTTATGCTTCAATGAGTGGATGGTCTTTCTTATAATGTTTTTAATACATGTTTCAGTGTCGGTATCGATATCGGTTTACAGATAAAGGGCTTACATTTACTACAAGTTTTTGGTGTTGGTTGCTGAATAATAAGGTGCATTCGCTTCAAGTTTTCGGTGTTGGTTGCTAAATAAGGTGCATGAATAATCCTAAACTCTGCTGTCACACCGTGTCTAATGTTTCAAGATTGCTAATCAATGGCAAAAAGAATTAAAATATTTTATTCTTTGAGTTCGCAATATGATACCATCCGTCTATCTAAAACCACTGTTCCATATTCAATTAAGTCATCTTATTATAATTACAATAATCTTATTATGAAGCTCAAACAAGATTCTGTGTATCAGAGCCAACTTTACATTATTTTCACTAAGACCAGAGTATAAGCATCTTTGTATGATTTTCACTCAAATTATGGCAGTATGTATCAAGTTGTTATAACCATAGTCATGAGTGTTTTGTTTAAAATGATCATAATTATATTCTTATCGATAGCAAAAATATATGCACATTGAATGAATTCGATTATTCAGATATGCAAAATTTGATTTGTCTTAAATCAAATTGTTCAGATCCTCGTGATGATATCAGCAGTATGGACGTCACAAGAAAGGTCTTTATCTTATCTCTACTTCTGCATTTTTTAATGTGAAATATAATGATGAATTATATAATCTTTTCATGTGTTACTTTGTATCATTTATGTTGAAAAGGGTTTGATCGTTGCACAACTTCTCAGCCAACATATTGGTATGAATACCACCAAGGTAGGTTTTTACATGATTATTTTGTAATTACTAATTCGGATATGAAATTTTATTCTCGGTGTGGTTGTCGGCAAGTTTTTATGCAAGTTTTGATTAATAGTGATAACCGAGACTTGAAATTGATTGATTATAGGCTTGGTTTAACAAATAGCGCTCGAGGCGTGAGCCACTTGAGGTGATAAGGATTCATCCCAACCATAGTTGTTAATAGCGAATAGCGAACGATAGCGACAAGCTACCGATACGCTACATAGCGATAGCGATGAAATAGCGGGCGCTATTTCATGTTTAGCGATACACTAGAAGAACTTTTTAGAGATGTTTTATATGCATATTTTACCCAAAAATAAATAAAAAAAAATACTAAAAATAGAAAACTCTCGCTATTTCCTTGCTATTTGTCGCTATCAACCATATAGCGACACATGAGCGTTACGCCACGCTATTCGCTATAGCGGGCGCTATGGTCGCTATTAACAACTATGATCCCAACAATGTCTACTGTCTACATAAATTGGACAACATTTAGGTCTGTTAAGTGTCTCCCTCTCATGTAGATGTTCAATCAGTTTATTCAGGTTTGTTTATTTCGATTTAGGTTTTAATTGTTGGTGTTTATCCGATTGCTTGCATTGTCTGTATCAGGTGGTTTTTGTGATTAGGAGTCGATGGATTTTGTAGTCAGAATTTAGTATAGAACTATAGATTATGAACCCTATGCCCTTTAACTAAGTTTGCTTACATTTAAAGATTGATACGAACACAGTTTAAGTATATGATTGGGGTTTTTTCTATGTACATGAGATTTTGCTTTGTGGGGATTGGGGAAGCTAAAAGTCTAAAACATACACTACGTCTATTGGGACTCAACACATAAACCACTACAACATTAACATAGTAACAGCCAAGGAATAATCAAAACATAAATTACATGCTATCTGTGTTTTAAGCTAATGTAGAAGACTTGCAACATGTATACACATGCATCACATATTGGATTTGTGACGTCTAACTAACCTTTTTTATTTGGTGATCAGATGCTGGTCCTCCTTCACCGGCTTCTCACTTGCGCGATGTCTTCTACAGAATGGGAGTGACTGATAAGGTTTACATTTCTAGATCTATTTTATTATTCTACCATGAGTAGTCATTGTAATTGGGATGCGATGTTTATAATTGGGCTTTTTAGGGCATAGTTGCATTATCTGGGGCCCACACTTTGGGTAGGTCACGGCCAGAACGCAGCGACTGGGGCAAGCCAGAGACAAAATACACGGTAAGATGCATTAAATACAACAAAATCTTGTCACGTTATGTGTGTGTCTACAAGCCCCCTACACACATACATGGGTGTGTACATAAATCAGTGTATGTGTGGTGTACACATGCACATCTGCTTTTTTATGTATACTTTTTTTCTTTCACCTTTGCATGATCTTATTTTACATTAAATAATGACTGTGACAGAAAGATGGGCCTGGAGCCCCAAGAGGACAGTCTTGGACAGTGAAGTGGCTATTGGTTTTGCCTACAGATGCTGCTCTCTTTGAAGATCCATATTTTAAGGTAAAAAAAACTAGGTTGGATGTCAGCAGTCTTTCTGTTGGATTTTGTCTTTTATTTATGTGGAAATGTTTTTCTGTGCAGGTATACGCTGAGAAATATGCTGTAGAAGAAAAGGCGTTTTTTGATAACTATGCTCAGTGGCGGATCTAGGCCACAAAATCAGTAGTAACGTTTTTCATTTTTTTCATTTTTTCATTTTAGTAGCAACGTTTTCCAAATTTCGTAAAAAAAAAACAATTTTTCCACTAATTTTCCACTACGCGTGTCACACCCCAACCGATGGCGGAATCATCGAGGTGAGACTTAGTGGTAGATTGTTCAAAGACTTCATGACACTAGATTTTGTGACAATAGAATTTCATTTATTGTCTAAAAATAGAAATACAAGTAGTTCATATAACGAAAAATACAACAACAAGAATATGATAACTTGAACTAGAGTGAGTTTCTATGTCCAATCCTAAGTAGTTTTCTTGAATGTCCTGCAATAAATATTTCCTGCAACATGTATAAAATATCCGTCAACACATAAAGCATTGGTGAGCATACTAGTTTTGACATACATACATAGTATAATAAAGTTTTGCTTATAGGCATATGCAAGAGAACCATACAAACGGCGACTAGCCACGAAGAATTTTGCTTAACATGACCCATGTAGGGGGCGGATAGCCAATCCTATAGCGCTATACATGCAAGGTGGGTTGTCAACTATATGAACATTTGTATGTTAGAGTAAATAATTCTACATAGCATAGCGTACAAGCATATAATAGACTTTAGATTGCGCATGATAGAATTTAGAATATGATAGACTTTAGACTAAGCATAATAGATTGTAGAGTTTAAAATCGTTTGAGTTTTGATAGTGATACATGTTGAGCCCCAAAGAATAAAGGATAAAAGGGGGACAAGTATGAACTCACCTTTGGGTGCGTTTTAGCAAGGTTCCAAAAGAATAAGTCTTGGAAGATTAAGCTTTAGCTCCGATTAACTAGAATTAAAAAGGAAGGCGTTTTAGGTTCAAGAGTTGGATTAATGGATTCAAGAGAGTCAAGCAAGCCTTTTAGGCGAACCAAGACACAAACCACCATGAAGGTGATTCGGATGGTCATAAGAGTCAAGCAAGCCTTTTAGGCGAACCAAAACACAAACCACCATAAAGGTGATTCGGATGGTCATGAGAGTCAAGTATTGGTAAGGTAGGGATGTATCCACAAACCTTCCAAGTTATTAGATTAGTAGAGTTTTGAAAGTATATATTTTAGTATTTACATAATATAACTATAGGGTTAAAGTAGTGTATGGTGACTTAGTTTGGAAGAGCCTTGGCTTTCCTTTGTCAACCATTAACCATAGCACAAGTCCATTAAGTTGTTGGTGAACTTGGTTGGTATCACTTCAACTAACCTTCTAGTACATAAAAACAATAGAAGATGAACCACCTTTGAGGCCTCATTTTGGTGTCCTACTCATATTTATTTGCCATAGCAAACAAGAGCAAGGTCCTAGAGGTTTCCCCAAGGGGTTAGAAGAAGAGGAGAAATGAAGAAACAAAAAGGAAGTGAGAGTTTAAAATGAGAAAACTCACTTAGAAGTGGGCTTCCACCACTTAGGATTTCTTGAAGAATTTAGATGTTTAGAGAGGATTTGAGATTGAGCAAGTGATTAAGGTGTAGGGAGGGGTTGTATTTATAGATGAGTTAAGGTGGTTGGGTATTAAATGAATTAATTAGGGTGGTTAGGAGATATATCTCAAAAAAAATAAAAAAAATAACTAAATAAATAAAGGAAAAAAAAGTGGACGGCACTTTTGTTAGAAAGTTAAATTCATTTTTTTTTGTTTACTCTTTTTTTTCCTTAAATTATTATTTTTAATAGTATACATGTTTTATATAAAAAATCAAATAAATATATATTAAGATCTTAACTAAATGAGTTTCTTGTAATAACGCTCAAATTGAATAGGATAAATTATAAAGACGACTCGTCACGACTAGGTATGAGTAATATAAAAGAAGCGAATAAAGGCGAACTTCGAATTTGTTAAGTATAGAATTTAAAATACAAGAAACGTAGAAATCACGTGATGTTACAGTCTCCCCTACTTTAGGAAATTTCGTCTCGAAATTTAGTTAAGAGTCAACCTTTAAAAAAAATAGGTAAGTGGTTTGATATGGGTTTAATAAGAACAAAAACTTGTTTGTTTATTATGTTTAAATCAAATACGGTATGCAGTCATTTGTTCGATAATTATGCTCGTACGAAAAGTACTTTTAAAATTTTAACCCAAGGTTGTACGTAGAAATTTGAAAACTTAACCGATTAAAGCATTTTTGTAAATAGCGAAATAGAGGAGTTCATATAAGTAGGTTTGTGTATGGAGTTAATGCAGCAAATTTTGGAAAAAAATAAGTAGATATACGGTATGACATACATGAAATAGTAACGATCTTTGGAAAATAAGTATTTATATTGTATAACATATATGAAGTAGCAATGGTTTGGAAGGATAAGTAAGTATACGGTACGGAATAGTAAAAATCTTATGAAGATAGGTAAATATACTATGTATAAGAAATAGTTAGAATTTTAGAAAAATTAGTATTTATACGTTATGAAATTGTGAAAATTGAAGATAGGTAAGTATATTTGTATAACATATGGAAATCTTGGGAAAATAAGTAATTATATGGTATATCATATATGAAATAGTAGAAATTGTTGGCTTGTAAAAGAGGTGTCTTTGGGTAATTTGGGGAATAGTAAAAATGTGAACATAATGAGTGACTAGATGTGGGAATGAGTAGTATTTAGTAACAGATATTTGGTTTGCACAAGGTCGAAATTTTTACCAGAAAAATTTTTAGAAGGCGACTAAAGTAAACGAGAAATTGGACTATTTGAAAACAGTTTTTTTTTTTTTTTGTGATATAAATAGTATTTATTTAGTTTTGAAATCCAGTATATAAGTAGTCAAGAAAATATAAGAAAGTGAGAGTTTTGCATGTATAAATGCTTTTAGAGATTAAGGCCAAAGTTTATGGGACTTAGAACGAGATTCTTGAAAATGGGAGGATTGCTGATTAAGCAAGGAAAGCACGAGGAAGGAACGAAGTTCGATGGAGATTGCAAGTATAGTTTATTCATAGCAAGGATGATGATGCATAGTGAAAAGTGTGGTTCAAAACAAGGTTATGATATGCATAAAAGACGAATGATGCAAGCGTAATTAGACTAGTAAACTATAACATAAATGGTATCCGCAAAAGATAAATAACATAAGTGTTGGTCAAAATTTTAACTCGACGCCCAAAACTTCTCATGGCATGAATAACTCTACTTTTGGTAGTATGATAGGACATTTATGTATAGGATGTACCGGCGGCGTATCCACCATGTCGTTATCATACCTCATCCGTGTTGTTATTCATGTCATGATAGGTTTCACAGACTGGACTTGTTATGTTTTCCATACGCCCAATTTTTGGAATTACGTGTGCACCCGTAATTAGTCCGATTGTCGTATGGTCCACATAATTTGTCTTAGTTATGTGTGGGTCGCTAGTGGACACAAAATACTTATACACAAAGAAAAAAACATTAAACAGTTTTGATGTTGTAAACATAGCAAGCACGTGACATGCAAACACATAATGTGAAAAAGGCATTGAGCAAGTTTTTGATGTTGTTAACGGTACGCGTTTTCGGTGTGGATGTATGGTTTCATGACATAATGGTGTAGACTTGTGCATATGTGGTTACGTTCAGATGTATAAAAAAAACTAACAGAAGAATAGACAGTTAGATTCTTAATGAAAACGTTCACTTGTAAAATGTTTTTAACTGTGGGCAACACAGAATTCGGGTTTATTACAAATTGAGTTTTATGAGTACCCGAGAAATTTTAGCTTTTCAAGACTAGGGTCAAGTTTAATGGTAGAAGAATTTAGTCCGTTGGATGTTAAAGAAAAACATACTTAATTGAAGTGGGGAAAATTTAGTGTAAAAGTTTTATCGAAGATGGTCGTTTGATTTATGAAAAAAATCCATTTTATTAAGCGAGAAAAATAGTTTATTGACAATTTTAGTTTGCCGTTGATGAATATTTTGACTCGTGATACGATTTCAAGAGAAAAGGTTTTGGGATTATATAGAAGTAAGTTATTTGATTTAGCGTGTCTTTGCTCATAAGTCCTGTTTACAAAAGAATTTTTTTTAACACTTTTACCATTTAGAATCTTGTTTGTCATACAGACTTGACGCACACATTTGTTAGTGGTTTGAAAGTGAGGATTTTATTGAAGAATATGCATCCTTTTAGAAATAGCAGGAAGAATTTTGTTCAAAATTTTTGAAAAAGATTGTGCGCTAGGAGAAAAGAGTTTTGCGATGTTCGAATTTTGCCGATAAATTATGATTGTAAACTAGGATAACGATGGTATTTCATAAAAAAGAAAGTTTCACATCCGAACAATTTTTTTGAAAACGTTACATAAGGAAATTCTCATTTTTTTATAAAAGAAAAATCAATCAATCTTCTTTAGTGTGGTGAGTGGGTCTTCCAGCATCGTAGATCACCATGGCAAGTCTTGGGCATTGGTCGCGCCCATGGGTTGGGTCGTTACACTCGGAGCATATCCATCCATTGGCTTTAGTGAATAAGGTAGTGCTAGTAGGTTTTTCGGGTCGTGGTTTAGTGGTGTGGCGACATGTTTTGGCTAATTGACCATATGCACCACAGTTGGTGCATATGCGGCATGGTGTGTGAGTGGGATGGTGGAATTTACAACTGTTGCATAGCGGATAGGTTCCACGGTACTGCTTTCTGTTGGGATTCGAAGTCTTAGGAGTTGTCGAAGTGTGGTTTTGTTTGAGGTTCTTGCGTTTTCGCTTACCCTTTTTCGTTTGTTTGGTAGGGGTATGGGTAGAAGGTTTAGTATCTACATGGTTTGTGATGTCCTGGATGGTATCGCCGGGGTTTGGAATTGGGTTTGTTGGTGTTTCTAGGTTAGGGAGAATCTTGTCTAGTTCTTGGGCAATAAGGCTTGCCAGTTGGTTGAGATCGATGCTGTTGAGACGGAAAGACATGTTCGAGAATCATACATAGGAAAATTTGCATAAGTGTTTTTTTTAAGCAATGTGACTTTTGAATTTAGGAAAGGAGTTATTAGAATGTTGATTAACAATGAAAGCTTGTGAGTAAAGTTTCACTAGATCGGTAAGGTTTGTGCAAATTCGAATATATAAAAAAAATACATGAGCTCAAGTTGTTCTCATAGACTTAGTATGTAAGTTCAAGTTACATGTATAGTATGCAAGTTTCACATTGTTCAATTAGCGTAACACGTATGTATAAACAAGTATAGTGCACTTAGTTATCATAAAGGAGTTTTGATTTATGTTGGTTGCGATTATTAGTATTGTTTGGAGATCGCGAAAGTAGGTTGTAAATGCGAGTCTTGAGATCATATGCGAGTGAAATAAATCGAATATATAATGAAAATATAGCATGAAAACAACATTGAAAGTAATATTAACATAAAATGAGAGGCTTGTTTTAAGCAAGCAATTGGAATGTTCCGGAATGGAACTAAGACTAACCAAAGTGGTTCAAATTTACCTTTGAGTTTGAAAACATGCTTTGGCCTAATAGGTGGAAATACTCTCGCCGAAACTTTCGGTTAACGGTATTCACCCTTCCAGTTACTACATGTTCCTTGTCATTAGTAAATTTAAGACTTTGGCGAGATTTTAAAAAAAATATCAAGGATTGAAACTAGTCGCTAAGTTGCGGATTTCACTCCTATCTTAGCGAGGTCGTTTCTTTGAGTGTGGTTTGTATACTTTGTCCAACGTGGTAAGAAAATTAATTCTAACCTTCGATTGGTAAGTGTCCACTAGAACGAGAATTGTGAAATTTCCACCAAGGTGAGGATATCACTCCTATCTTGGTGTAGTTTCAAAAACACAAAGATTTTACGCGAATTGAAAGTTATCACCAAAGTGAGGGTTTCACGCCTATTTCGGTCATTTCCTTTCATTTGTGTTATACGAACGTCTTCGAGTGTAGAGTAATCCACAAATAGGAAGGTAAATTATAAGAACCAAAAGAATTGAGTAGAAGCAAGATAGGGAGAACAAGTATATTAAGCATGATAAAAGGAATGGTCAAAAAGGTTCTTAACTATAGTCTAGGTCAAACATGGCAATTTTTCCTAGATCCCTATAGTCATGGCTCTGATACCAATCTGTCACACCCCAACCGATGGCGGAATCATCGAGGTGAGACTTAGTGGTAGATTGTTCAAAGACTTCATGACACTAGATTTTGTGACAATAGAATTTCATTTATTGTCTAAAAATAGAAATACAAGTAGTTCATATAACGAAAAATACAACAACAAGAATATGATAACTTGAACTAGAGTGAGTTTCTATGTCCAATCCTAAGTAGTTTTCTTGAATGTCCTGCAATAAATATTTCCTGCAACATGTATAAAATATCCGTCAACACATAAAGCATTGGTGAGCATACTAGTTTTGACATACATACATAGTATAATAAAGTTTTGCTTATAGGCATATGCAAGAGAACCATACAAACGGCGACTAGCCACGAAGAATTTTGCTTAACATGACCCATGTAGGGGGCGGATAGCCAATCCTATAGCGCTATACATGCAAGGTGGGTTGTCAACTATATGAACATTTGTATGTTAGAGTAAATAATTCTACATAGCATAGCGTACAAGCATATAATAGACTTTAGATTGCGCATGATAGAATTTAGAATATGATAGACTTTAGACTAAGCATAATAGATTGTAGAGTTTAAAATCGTTTGAGTTTTGATAGTGATACATGTTGAGCCCCAAAGAATAAAGGATAAAAGGGGGACAAGTATGAACTCACCTTTGGGTGCGTTTTAGCAAGGTTCCAAAAGAATAAGTCTTGGAAGATTAAGCTTTAGCTCCGATTAACTAGAATTAAAAAGGAAGGCGTTTTAGGTTCAAGAGTTGGATTAATGGATTCAAGAGAGTCAAGCAAGCCTTTTAGGCGAACCAAGACACAAACCACCATGAAGGTGATTCGGATGGTCATAAGAGTCAAGCAAGCCTTTTAGGCGAACCAAAACACAAACCACCATAAAGGTGATTCGGATGGTCATGAGAGTCAAGTATTGGTAAGGTAGGGATGTATCCACAAACCTTCCAAGTTATTAGATTAGTAGAGTTTTGAAAGTATATATTTTAGTATTTACATAATATAACTATAGGGTTAAAGTAGTGTATGGTGACTTAGTTTGGAAGAGCCTTGGCTTTCCTTTGTCAACCATTAACCATAGCACAAGTCCATTAAGTTGTTGGTGAACTTGGTTGGTATCACTTCAACTAACCTTCTAGTACATAAAAACAATAGAAGATGAACCACCTTTGAGGCCTCATTTTGGTGTCCTACTCATATTTATTTGCCATAGCAAACAAGAGCAAGGTCCTAGAGGTTTCCCAAGGGGTTAGAAGAAGAGGAGAAATGAAGAAACAAAAAGGAAGTGAGAGTTTAAAATGAGAAAACTCACTTAGAAGTGGGCTTCCACCACTTAGGATTTCTTGAAGAATTTAGATGTTTAGAGAGGATTTGAGATTGAGCAAGTGATTAAGGTGTAGGGAGGGGTTGTATTTATAGATGGGTTAAGGTGGTTGGGTATTAAATGAATTAATTAGGGTGGTTAGGAGATATATCTCAAAAAAAATAAAAAAAATAACTAAATAAATAAAGGAAAAAAAAGTGGACGGCACTTTTGTTAGAAAGTTAAATTCATTTTTTTTTGTTTACTCTTTTTTTTCCTTAAATTATTATTTTTAATAGTATACATGTTTTATATAAAAAATCAAATAAATATATATTAAGATCTTAACTAAATGAGTTTCTTGTAATAACGCTCAAATTGAATAGGATAAATTATAAAGACGACTCGTCACGACTAGGTATGAGTAATATAAAAGAAGCGAATAAAGGCGAACTTCGAATTTGTTAAGTATAGAATTTAAAATACAAGAAACGTAGAAATCACGTGATGTTACAACGCGCGCGAAGTTGAGCTGCAACGTCCTCAACCCCTCCCCATAAAGTATGTCCGCCCCTGACTATGCTGAAGCGCACGCTAAACTCAGCAACCTTGGTGCTAAGTTTGATCCGCCCGAGGTTTGTAAGATTTTAGTTTATTTTTCTTTGTATGCTATGTAGTTATCTAGCGGTCACAACTCACAAAATGGGTAGGTCGGGTTATCATAGTCAAACCATTAACACTGTAGTCTTTACATGGTTAAACACGCAACATAATTTAAGAGATCTAAGTTATTATATTTTTGTGCACAAATGCTAATTGCTACTAATCATGTTGTATTGTAAATAAACTATTTTCAAATAAGTGAGATCAAATAAATGGATATTGTTTATATCAAATTCGTAAACCACATAGAATTTTCTATCTTAATATATGTATTCAATAAATGTTATTATTAGTTCAATACCGCTTAACTATTTCATAAAATGCGTAGCTGATCGTTTACTTAAATGTGTCAAAAATGATGATTAAACATGGGTGATAATATTAATGAAAAACTTTCAGTTAGTTGGTGGACATATTGCATTAACATGCATACTAACTAAGCTGCATGTGGTGCAATTGAGGTTATTTACTATCCTATAGGTGAGCCAGCCCGATAACTGATCAGCTCCACTTATATATATACATACAAATAGATGTTAGTTCATGTTCTCATTCCAATACCAAGTAATTCATGTTATGTTCTTTCCTTTGAAATTTTAAAGTTTTCTATTTAACCATCTTGATGATGCGCGGTTTTGTTCTTGGGTTTTTGTTGGTTTTGTTCTTTTCTGGATGTTTTTTTTTTGTTATGGCAGTGCCAATACTGTGGAGGTTGTTGGATTTGGAGAATGTGCTGATTGCAATGAGAATAGCATTAAGACAAGCCAAGCCAAGCATTGTCAGGTACTATGATTTACTTTTTTTTTTATCATATGTATATCTAGCTCAATGCAACTAAATGGTAATTGTGGTACCGACATTGAGATCCAGAAATCATTTGCATATGTTTGATCATGTGTCTTGTCTGTGGTAATTGATACTACTTTGCAGAGTTAAAAGTGACCATTGACTGCAAGCTTGAAGATGGTAAATTCCAAACAAGAGGTCTTGGAAAGCTCAATGAGGAAGGACAATTCAAGGTCAATCTTCCTCAAGAAATCTTGAAAGATGAAAAGTTGAGCGAGGAGTGCTATGTGCAGCTCTACAATGCAGAAAATGCACCTTGTGCATTTCACAATGGGTTAGAAGCCTCTAAGATAACTTTCGTGTCAAAGTCTGACCAAAAACACACCTTTGGACCTTCCGGAGAACTAAAATTTTCTTCGGCAATTTGCGCTTCCGCCACCTTTTGGTCATCGTTCCCTAAGTCCCACCCTTTGTATAAGAAGTTTAATTCCCATTTCCATCATCCACCCGTTGTTAAGCCAGATCCCAAACTAAAACCAAAACCAAAACCGAATTCCAAGCCAGAGCCAAAACCAAAGCCAGATCCTACGCAGGGGCCAAAACCAAAGCTAGAGCCCAAGCCAAAGCCAGAACCACTACATAAAAAACCATGCCCCTATTTTTCGCTCCCTAAACTTCCTCCACTGCCCACCTTTCCTCCAAAATGGAAATATCATCTCGTCAAACCCAGGCCACCACACCCTTAAACTTGCCCTCAAAAGCATTTAAATTTCTTGAGTCGTGGCGTTTGTAAGCTTAGCAGAGGGTGCAAAAGTAGCAGGCGCTTCACGAATAATTGGGATACATATTGACAACAGAAAGTTTGAACGAGGCATGCATCATTTATGTTTTTTTTTTTTCCTTATAAAAAGTTCTTGGATGAGATACAGAAATACTAGGCTTGAAATGTATTCTATATCAATTATGAATTGCAGTGAAAGACTTTGGTGTGACTGAGTTTGTGAATCCAATAGACCACGACAAACCGATACAACAGGTTCTTTTATCTTAAAGGCTCATTATATTTATTTGTAGCGTTTAATTACGCATCAGCAGTAGCAACGTTTAATTACAGCAGCAGCAACATCAATTTAACAGCAGCGACATTACTAACTTTTGCTTAAAACTAATTTAGACAATTATATCAAATACTATATAAAATAATAAAAAAAAAATCTCTCAACCCCGGGACACTCCCGGGTAATCAGCTAGTTTCATTCATATAAAAATATTATACCATTATGTTGTTACCTATCCGTTGTGATAATTTGGTTTTATGTCACATCAGAGTAACGAAACCCGCTACTAAAATCATTTGTTCATTTATAAAAAAAATTAATATATTTAAAAGATAATTTATTTAAAAGATGCTAAAGAGATTATAGAAAGATAAAGATAGATGCAAAGGAGCACTTGTAAATTTGTAATAACCTCTAGATGGGCTGTCTCTGGTCAGCTTCTGTAATAACCTCTAGATGGGCTGTTTGCCTGTCTTTGTTCAGCTTCTGCCCATCTTTCTCCACTATCTTCTACCACCTAGAGGTGCACATAACCGGGTTTTTTGAATACCTGAGTTTGGGTACGTATCCGGGTTCGGGTTCGGCCTATCTTTGTTCAGCTTCTGCCCATCTTTCCCCCCCTTCCACTCCGAGTAGTCTTATAGTTGTTTGTGTTTATTTTATTTTTGTTCCTACGCTGCTATATTGCCATATTCAACAGTCAACACTATATTAACATTTAAAATTCTTGGACAAAATTGTTTAGTCAACACTCAACACTATTTTGAAAAATTGTTTGAATCAGAAACTGAAATCAATAATAGCTCCCATTACTACAACAACATATTATAGTTTTGCTTCTTTTGTACTAATTTTTTCCTTCTAAATAAACCTGGTATTATAATAACCGGGTTTGGGTTTAAACCCGAGTAGAAAAAAACCCGGTTTCGGGTTCGGGTTTTAGGTGAGCTGGGTGTACCCTGACCGTACCCTACGGGTAGGGTCGGGTTTGGGTATTTTGTGCACCTCTACTACCACCTACACAATACATTCAATCAATACGAAAGTCACGGGACCCTTAAATTCAGTAGATTTTTTTTCAATGGGGTCTCTTTTTTCGGTGTTCAGATTTTTCACAACCAAATATTAGATTTTTCGTGTCGGTCGCCGTTCAGGATGTGTCAGGTCGGGTTGAGAGAGGAACATAATAAAATACAATATCAACAGTGGTTGATCTAGGAATTTATTCGGGGAGTGCAATAAACGGACTCAGTAAAAAAAATCGGTTATAACAGGTCAAAGCAGGTCGGTTAAAGTATCATATTTAGAGTTAAGAACCTACCTACACAATAGCTAAATTTGTATTACTTAAGTGGCCATTACCTTTTGTTTTTCTAAACGGTATTCATACGAGTTCAGCTTAAATGTTATTAATGATATATACAATTTCCATTAAGTATCGATTCTCATATTTTATTATTCAGAAAAGGTATATGAGTCGACTGTTAATTAGTAATTTAGTATAAACATTGTTACAATTAAACATTTCTAACATTACTATTTTAATTCACATTTCCCAAATAGCAAACGAGCAAGATGAGTTAATCCAAGAGAAGCGTAATAGCATTTAGTGAAAATGAGATCATTAAAGAATTCCACTAAATTACCACTGTCGTTTTTCTTAGAAATAACAATAGGATATGATTGAACCGCTGAGTTATTTGAAATAACGAAAAAAAAAAGATAAAAACAGGAATACATAGTTTTAAAACAGTGACTTTTTTATATAGAAATCAAGTTATTTACCACTCCACATGTTTGTTGTTACGGGTTGGGCCGACGTTGGTATAGAGTCTCACCGGGGTAAAAGGGGAAAAGGGTTTCAGTTCACCAAACACAGGTCGTGGTGTTCCTCTACGTTGTAAACGTAGATGGGAGGTTCAAGAGTTTTGATATTTTAGTTGTTATGATTCTGATTTGGGATCTACCCAAAGACAGAATGTTGTTAGTTTATTGATGTGTTAAGTTAAGAAAAGATCAAATATATAGTTTAATCTTGAGGAAAGGAGTAGAAAAACTCTTGTTCCAAGTTACAACTAAGGACTTTTAACTTAAGCCGTTGAAGGCTTGAGACCTGCGGGTAATAGAGTGTGATTCCACACGTAGTGGCTGTGGGACCCGGCTTGGTTGTGGAATCAGCATGGTTGTAAGTTTCTAATAATATATGGTAGCAGCTTGCATGCTTGGAGGCTTCAAAGCTTCGGTCTGCTGCTGCTGCTGAAAGTATTATTAGAGAGATTAACTCTAGAGAGAGAGAGAGAGAGAGAGAGAGAGAGAGAGAGAGAGAGAGAGAGAGAGAGAGAGAGAGAGAGAGAGAGAGAGAGAGAGAGAGAGAGAGAGAGAGTGAGTGTGTGTGTGTGTGTGTGTGTGTGAGTGAGAGAAGTCTGATGTCAAGACCAATCTGATTTGTTACGAGGATTTGCCCCTCTATTTATAGAGTGGTGGATGGGTTAAAACCCTAGTTAGCTTCTTTATTGGGCTTAGGCTTAGCCTAATATGTTGCTTAATGATTTTGGCTATTTTGGCTATTAGACTTGGTCCAATGATCACCCTACATAATCACGGGTCCATAGAAAATTTAACATATTGTTTCTATTAAAATTTTAAAAAACGTTGGGGGTCAAGGTCCGAGACCCCGACCCAACCCACTCAATGTGGGTCCGCCCCATCATAGAGGCACACTCGCATTAAATCTAGAATGAATGTCTATTTGACTCAAACTATATAAAGTATTCAAAGTCTTCAACTCAAGCAAAACGCATGTGTATTCCCAATTTGCGTTTTTGAGTAGGTTGAATAGACTTTAAGCATTATTTGACATATGTTGGAGTCTCACTTGGTGCAAATTTGCTTAAAAAGAACTACATAGAGGGACACTTAACGTAGATGCATTAATTCTAGAATGAATATCTATTTGACTCAAATTATAAAAAGTATTCAACTCAAGTAAAACGCGTGCGTAATTCCTGCTTTGGGTAGGTTGAATAGATAGCATTGTTTGAAAAACTGTTACTTTTTTGCGTCCTTGTGATGTGTGATCGTTAGGGCTCCAAGCTGTGGATTCTTTTTTCTTTTAGACTAAGATGTATACATACTCTAATTACAAGAAAGAAACCGTTGAGCATTATATATGACAAAGCGTTGACCAATCAGACCCATGAATCCACTCACGTTGAAAAGTATTAATGCTTGAAGTTGATGTCTTTTCTTACACACGTGTCACATTTGGACATGTTTTGATTTTTTTAGGGATACCATAATCAAATAATTACATAGAAAAACTAGACTTAAAAACAATTTAGTATGCTGTTCTCACTTGAAACAAGACTATTTTTCGACCTTGAATAGAGAGGAACTATGCCGTACCAAATACAGAGATGAACACTTAAAATTCTCTTTTCTCCACTCACAACCACTTATCAAAGTATGGAAATATATGGAAAACCTGATGTGAATGCTCTTAGGTCGAAATAATCACCTCTATTCAAAACACTTGCCGACCATATTCATATGTTAATCATTCAGAACTTCTCATAAGTTGCTGACTTTTACTCGACCCGTATTAACTAAAATGAAACCTAAATGAGCAATAAATGAAACAAAATCTACATGTGATACCCCAGCTTCTATGCTCAACTACGCGATCCAAAACATTTTTCGTTCGCTCAACAAACCAATCAGATTCGCAACTGTATACAAAAAGATTACCATGTCTTTTACATCAGATACCATCTGTTAATCTACCATGTGTCCAAGATTACATATATCCCATACTCTATCCAACATAAAATGCCAAAAACTCCAGCACTAGCAGAAAACTGTGTTGGGCTATTATCATCATGCTGCTGCTGTTTGCGACGAAACAGGCAGATTTGCACAGCCAAAACATGAATTACCTACAATTTTGTCAAAGGTTATATAACGTAAGCAACAAGAAACATATAAAAGTATTTCATGTCAACGCAATCCTACCCATACAAAAACATTACCCATTTGACCCAAAACATTCTGACTCTAACCCAACCTGCCCATTTGCCAATTGCCACCACTAAGTCCAACTGCCAACCCATACCCAAATAGCCAAATGTACGTTCGTCTAAGAAAGCTTACTCAATTCAAGTCTCAATCGATCACACCTAAGAATTCCACATGAAGATTATCTTCTCCTGCTGTCCCTGTCTCTGTCTCTACGTTTATCTCTATCATGATCTCTTTCAGATTGCGGCTCATAAGTTCTACCCTTCTCCCGGTCTCTACTTGATGGCTTCCGCTGTGGGCTCTCACTGTCATGATGACTTCTGGGACGCTTTCTGGAAGATTCACGTGAATCCTCTCGTTTCTCCCTTCTCTCTGTGGATGATGTCCCTGTGTGTTCTTATATATTATAAATATTTACATAACGACAAAATTCCAGATGCCAAACCAGGAGAAAAATTAATAACTCACTTTTGTGTGATCCATCTTCACTGCCATCTATTAAGCCATATTTGTACTGCAACTGCTTCTGATGTGCCACCACTTTCTTTTCAATTTCTTCTTTCTTTATTCCGCGTTCTTCAAGGGATTCACGATATTCTATTAAAGCCACCTCAATCTGCCTCAACTTGTGTCTGCACATGTACAACAATCCAACCATCATTTAATTACGGGTGTTAATTTGAAAGAAAAAGACTCGCAATAAACTATAAATCTAGTAAAAACTTAAAATTTCTAACTATAACAAATACGTTCAATAAAGTATACCTCTTCTCTTCATTGAGCCCACTATCGGAACTTGTGAGAATGCTTGTATGATCTGTCACCTCTGCGTTACCAAGATCACCACCAGCATTCTCGCTTCCAGAAGACGAATAACCTAATGCAAGATCTTTAGTACTTTTTTGTCCATCGTCACTTTCATCATCTTCTCGGGCCCATTTGGAGGCGGGCAGTACTGAATCTGATTTGACTTTATTAGGAAAGACTTTTAAGTCAGGTTGTGGGATTGGAATCTTTGACGGTAAAGATGCAGATTCTCTGCCTTCTGACAGGGTCTTTATATCATCCTCCACGTGGTGATGCCTTCCTGAAAATCCCACTGGCCCCGTATCAATATTACTCTCTCTTGGAGTATTCTGGGGATATTTCAAGCTGTCATTAAGCTCATAACCCCTCTGTTTTTCTGACTCTTCAAGATAAAGCAACCGTGCAACCATCATTTCTCTGCCACCAACTAGAGATAATCCGTTATGCCTGCACCGTCTTTCCAGCTCAGCGAGAGGGAGACCCATCAGTTCTTTCATGGCTGCACTCTTGCCAATTGCCAATGCTGCATCTGGATTGGTCTTTCCAATATCTCCAGTGTCATCATAGTTGGACTTGTCTTCAGTTTCTGATGAAATGGAATGGAAGGATACAACACCCGAGTTACCAGACCTAAGAAATGTTGATCGTAACCCGTTTACATATGCATCCGAAAACAAGAACCAGTCAGCCCATACTTGAAGAACTTTCAAAACCCGTTCCTGGCATACAAGAAAACGTTTCAAAAAAGGTTAAAATGGATCATTTTAGTAGGGGATGAAACGGTCTAGGCCGGGTTGAATTGACCCACATACACTTTCTGTCCATTATAAATAATAAAATTGTCGATCATGATTACAAGAATATATCAAACACTTTAATTACAATGACATAGAAGGTTGGATGCATTAAAAGGCGACCTTCATCCTAACTAAACTTTTTTGTTTGGCTCATTCGAGATTAACACAACCCAAATCGACCTGTTTGCAAGTAAATGGGTCAAAATTGACATGGGTACCATATAAAGTTTACCTTTAGGGCCTCAGCGGTGATTCTTCCCGTGACACTCCGGTACAGGTCATTAAAGCTTTCAAGTATATCAGGCAGATTTGCTTCAAATTTTGTGCGATAAGCAGATGCATTCTTTACAGGAGCACTACTATTGTGAAGAATGTCTGATACAAGCATCAGCCTGGCAACTTTGGTGGGTATTGGTGTTTCTTTAAGAGTCAAAGACTCTGTCAAAACTTCAACTATCTGTCAAATAGAGCTGCTTCAGCAACAAATGAACACTAAAACACATCATAAGTTCATAAATTATAATGCCATGATACCTCTCCAGCAGCATCAGCGTTATCTAATGCGAAACCCATAGCTTCCTTGATTTGAGTTCTTTCTAATGTCAGTGCACGAAGCATGTCTTCAAATTCATCTCTTTGTGCATCAGTTAGTGTGCGTTCAGCTTCCACACGCTGCACAAGAAGAATCGTAGCAAGAAAAGGTTAGTGAATAACTTCACTGCATCTAGTTGGATTTCGAATGAAAGGTATACATAGAGGTGACAAAGTTGGTAAGCAGGTTGAGTAATGGGTCGAATTGAGTTCAAGTGAAAACATGTACTTTCTGTCTAGGTATGGTCAGGTTGAGTTGACCCAAAAGATTCATCCAAAATTTGTTCTAGGTTATATATATTTGTTATGAATAGAAAAACTGCATTATTTCGGTAATAACTAATAATTTAATGATCAGAATAAAGTTGATATACGAGGTTTAATGCATTTAAAATACACCCATGTGACCTTTTTTCTGATAACCTTCTTGTTTTACCCGTTCGACAAATTAACTATAAAATAGAACCCAAATTAACCATGGCCACCTCTAGAAATAGTGAAATACAAGAACTAAAATGTACCCTGCTTCTTCCAGCAGCAAATGTGGCCCCGGTTTCCTCATTCTCTGGGCTCTTAGCTATTGGCAAAGCAGGTGGGACCCATCTAGACAAACCAACAGTATAAAGTAGCGGACATCATTAACGATAAATCTATTCAAAAATACAAAAACAAAGACTATGCTACGTTTCAGACATTATTACCTTCCACTACCAGTTATCATGATGAAAGGTTCAGTTCGCCACCTCTGCAATGTATCACCCTGCATTTGAGAGACCAAACAATTCTTTTATTCGGCATTATATTATCATGAAAGACAAGTGTCATTTCCCTTTTTTTACATTTCCCCACAATAAGTGTTGTTTATTGTTTATATGCATACAGTAACTGTTAATTTCATATACTTATTCTTATCAAGGGTGGTTACTTCTAAATCAAGTGACTACAATTGGGAAGAGAGATGGAATTCATGCATGATTTATATCAACATGGTTCATGGTATAAGATGTCAGTTTGGTGTGCTATGTTCTTGTCATTAAAAGAAAAGGTACTGCAAATACCTGTAAAAATGCACCAGATTATGTACCTGAGCAAAGGAATACAGCCTCCAAACATAGTATGTATGTTCCTTAGAGCCAAGTTCAAACAAGAAACTAAAAAGAGGGTTTCCACGAACCCTTTCCATTATGGCTTGCTCAAAAGCACAACCACCATCAAGAACATAAAGAGCCATTGTATCAATCACTTTGCGAAGGCGGACATCATCAAGTAGAACAACATTTATATCGGGTACATTGGGAGTAAGAACCTAAGCAAAAAAGTTAATATATTATAAAATACTTACTTTTAACAAACGCAAGGTAACATATAAGGTTGACCTACCAGCTCAGAGTTCTGGCTTGGAACAGAAGTAACTGGAGGACCTGATGGACCAGACAAGATCACAGTGGCACCCTGCAACCACAAAGAGACTCATAACACCATACAAGTCATTATTGTTTCAATCCTTATCTCACTAAAACAAGTGTACCAACAGTTACGCTAAAAGCCTAAAACTAGGTTTGCACAAATATAAAAATGTAACATACCTCCTTACTCCTGATGGCCATTTGTCCTGGAGGAGGAGCAGGGAGTGATTGAGAGGGGAGGGAAACAGATTTACCCCACCCAATATTCAGTTCATAATCATAAACAACCACCCCTGCAACATTAAGTAATTTCTAATCATCACTTATGCTAAAACACGTGTAGTTTAATATATACATTCTGCATAAATGATTCAACTATCTTCCTACAACTGCATCTTAAAATTAATCTTCAAATCTATAGCTTTCTACGTAATCATACATCATACATGTCATGTGCCATTTGTCCTTGCTTCACAAGTTTTCTCAATATTATTTTATTTATGGATTGTAGTTCAGAATATTATAATGCTTAAAAGGACTTAACCTTGCATTTCATCTTTTGCAGCTTGTCCATCTGCACGGTTCATAAAAGCCACAAAACCGCAGTTCTTTTGGCGCTTGCGCTCCTCTTCGGTCCTTGGCCACATTATCTTCACACTAGCAATGGGTCCAAATCTTCCAAATGTCCGCAGGAGAAAATTTTCATCTACCTGGAATATGTTAAATATAAAAACAGAAAGTCAGCTTGCATTCAGTTCAATTGAAGTACAGCATCACGATCTGACCTGAGGTGCAAGATTCCCAACATAAAGATTGGTTGTCTGTGGATCTCCATCATCAAAGGAACCAAACTTTCCACTTGGATCAAATTCATCAGGCAACTCGTCAAACCGACTAGATAACTGAGACGGTAGATACAAAGATATGTGATTAAAAAGTTATTAAGATTTGCCGTGTAAAAATCCTCTTTACTGAGCTTCATGAAACTCGAAGATAACACACTTAAACAGAATCTAGTAGGTGTTAAAGAGTATGAATGCATTAAGAAAGAAACGTGTGAAAATCATAAATGTCAACCCATCTGTCCCAAAAACAGTGGATTGTTTGTTTGATAGCCATGTACTTTAATAAAATGATGACTAATGATCAAAGACATAAAATACGCATTAATAAGATCATATCTTACATTTCCAGTAGCACCACGCCCATCTTGCCATTGTTCACGCTCTTGCATTCGTTTTTCTCTCATTTCTTGTTCATGTTTTAATTCCTCCATAAAAAAGTCTATATTCCTGGTCTTCCCTTTGGCTTTCTCCTTTGGCCTATCTTCATCTTTCTGTCAGTAGCAGAACTTTGTTAAAATCAAATATAAAAGAGTCAACCCACAAATACAACAAGGTAACAGCATAGACTCATTAGTTCTCTAACCTGCCTTTCCTGTTCTTTAACCTTGGTTGCCATAGGAGGGGGTATGAAAGAAGGAACATACCTGCGAGAACATATAGTGATACATAATCTTCAATACATTATCTACATTTCTAGACTCATGCTTAGTTTTAAAAAGCGCGAGGCGATAGCGTTCCTGTAGTGGAAGCGAGATGTGAAGGCACACACATCATGTACACGAGGCACACTTTCTTTGTAAAGACTTAAATTGTGTATAAGCTACATTTCATATAAAGAAGCACACTAATGTGTGTGTGTGTGTTTGTATATATAGAAATATATAACACTATCATGTGAAGGGTGTCTATCAATGCAACTAAAAGTACAAAGGATAAAAGAAAAAAAAAGAAGCATAGACGTTCAAGGTTAACAAAAAGGTTGAAAAATGTAACTTAGTAAATAGAAAAATTAAAACACAGAAAAATAGAAAAGTTGACAAATATGTTCTAAACCTAAAAATAACCTAGTGTCCTTGTTCCATCTCCATCAGCACCTAGCATTCCCCCCATCCCCCCCCCCCCCCCCTCTTTCGCCCCCCAACAAAGTCCTCACACCATCTTTTATTTTAACAACTTCTTTTATTTCTTTGATCTCCATCAGCGAACCATGATTTTAGTTGTTTTTTCCGATGTTCTTACATATATGAAGATCGGCGAGAGTCGCTAAAAGTGCAATAATCTTTTTACGATTGGACAAAGAGTCGCCCAATGTTGCATTTGAGTCACTCCAAAACAGCCGCCTCATGTATGAACATCGTTTGCGGTCATCGGAAGCCAACTGTACCTCCGCTAAGGTCGCCTCACGCCTAGACATGCCGAAAGAGCACTTTTGAAAACCAAGGCCTCATGCACATAGCACACATCCTCCTCAAGTCCTCACGCCATTTTTTATTTTACTAGCTTCGTTGTATTTCTTCCATATCCATTTGCGAACCATCATTTTGTTTTTTTTTTCCGATGTTCTTTTTTAAATCAAGAACACATGCACATAGCATCCCTCTTCCTCAAGTATCTTTAGTTCTTTTTCCGATTTGACAAAGAGTCGCCTAAAGTCGTGCCTAATTTGAGTCGATCTAAGGCGGTTGCCTATTTTTAAAAGAAAGGACTCATGCATGACTTTTGAAACTAAGGACTCATTAACGTACAATTGTTTGTCTATGCTTCAAGACACACATATCCCTGCTAATTAGCAAGTTGGACCTCCATTACAGTCTCTACATCAATACTGCTTTAGAACATAAAACTTTTTATCTATTATGTTCACACTTGTAAAGGTAAATTATTGATTAGATATAGAGACAAAGATCGACTATAAGAATGCTTGTACTTGGATACACTAGCATCATGCAACCTGATATGGCATAAACATCATGCTCGCCCCAACTTATGAACAAACGGTTACCACAAAATGGGTCACATAGTTAGGCATTGTAATCATAAACTAACTAGTTAACATTAACGACTATAGACAGCGATTAATGAAACCCCTCATCAAAATAATATTTATGTAGCATTCTCTACTAAAAAAATAACAGTGTTTCCATCTATAATTCCCAAACAGAGCTAAAATCCCATTTTGGAACATATATGCTCAAATGATAAACTGAACAATAAAACCTTTATAGAGAACTGAACAAATAACAAAACTATAACATGTTACACGTTAATCCAAAACCACAAGAGCAAGTACAATTTAAGGGTTTGTCTGAAACAGGTCCCAAACGCAATCAAGAAGTCTCAGAAGCCACATAAAGAACAAAATGTATAGATTTTTTAAGTTGACTATACAAAAAGATCTTAAGTAAGGGTTGGACGAGCCTTGGGAGCTTGCTCTTCATGAAGTATTATGTGCTATTGCAACTAAACCATCATAACCAGATTATTCCAAAACAACAATACATTTGCCAAAGGCTTGCTTTTAGCCAACTAGATGCAGCCTGCATACTCTCGTATCGGTTACTAAATCTTGATTTAAGATTGTTACTTGTTTGATAAAAGATAGTGAAGATAAGAAACTAACCAGTATAATCAAGCACAAGCCTAATGCCTTCCTAAAACGTGGGAGCTGGGAAAGCTAAAATGAACCTAACAAGCATATATAATCTTATGCAAGTCACTTAGTGTGATATATACATTTCTTAAGTCTGTTGTAATTTTCAAAGCTCGGAGCCTCACACTTAATTTGTTGTGTGCAAAACTCTAGTTTCCATTATAAAAAATAAAACAATCAAGAACCCAAATACTGTAGAAAATATTGAAGCTAACTCCTCATTCAAGAGTGTGTAAAAGGAAGAGAGGGAAGAGGTATAAAACAATGTTCCTTCTATTCTATAAATCAGCTATTAGGAATGTGCATACAAACACCACTGCCTGCCAAGATTATACATCAGGAAAGTACAACTATGTGTAGAGATAGAAAGCGTTATAAATCTCACGAAAACATTAACAACATTGGTTGCTTGATACTCGGAATTTTCTTTTGAACATATTATTAAATACAGAAGCATCAACTCAAATTCAAGCTAAGGGTTACATATAACAACTAACAAGCTTCCTAGCTCATTAAAGTTACCAGCCTAAACAAGATAAGTTAATGGCGACATGGTGTCATCACCTTATAGCTTCTATATCGAGCATGCCTTATAATAGGAGCAATATAACATAGTTAAACAAAAGCACTTGTTTACCTACTCCCCTTCTTTGAACCAGATACTTCTTTGGAATTTCCACCTGCGATTCGTGAACGCATGAAAGGCCCATTTGTTTATTAATGTGTCCATTGAAAATAAATCATTCATTTATCCATATAAGTGCAGCATAGTAATAAACTCAAAATGAAAGAACAAAAGTGAAAAATGCATGCAAGGCCTGGTAACAGGAGCTAACCTGTATCAGGTTTCACTTTTTCATCGTTAACTGTTCCTCCTCGAACAAAAGTTTTCAACCCAGCAGTATCCCCTTGAAATGACTCCAGAAACTCAGCATATAAACGAGCTGTTTCATCCTCCGCCCTCTACATATATATAATTAATGAGTTCTCTCGAAATGCTTATTAAACATACAACATGCTTCAGCCTCAATAGACTTCCACAAACACTATACCTTTTTCTTTGCCTCTTCTTCTTCACGATGCTTTTGAAAAGGCGTCTTCTTCCGCGTAATTGAAAATGAACTCATATTTCTGTCAAAAAACCTTTACCTGTTGACCAAAACGTATAAAAACTATAACTCCATTTTAACTTGAAACAACTATACAACCTGCATGACTACAAAAAACCACTATAACACAAGACAATAACACCTTCACAAGCAAAACTGTCACGTCCTCTGTCCTAGAATCAAACACTCCAACATAACAAATTCATCCAGCACTTATTATAAAAACATCATCAAAATCACAATCCAAATGCATGAACCACAACTATTCATAAGCCAACAATTTGCATCTCTAACATGACCTATCGAACTCGCCGCCATTATTTCACACAAACGCTTGTAAACTCTTCAAAATTCTACTATGTAAGCAACGGTATAACGCAAATTTGCATTATGCACATGAATCACAAGGCGCGTTTGATGAATGAATGAATGATAACCCTAACTTTTAACATATAAAGTTTCTATTACGCCTCATTAACCCAAAAACATTTATAATAACAAATTTACAATTACATTCTCCGCAGAAAACTGCAACTACACAACACAATAACACTTTCACAGGCAACAACTTCATGTCCTCTGTCTTATAATCAAACATTCCAATATAACAAATTCATCCAACAGTTATCACCCAATCAAAATCCAAAGCAAAATGCTTCAAACACCAAACTACATACCACATAACAAAAACTTAAACAATCACAGTCTAAGTAGTAAACTCGGCCGGTATATCGGTGATATATCACCGATATCTCGGTTATCGGTCATCAACCGATATATTGGTACCGATATTTTGTACGGATATTATCGGCGATATTGGCCGATATTTGACCGATATTTTACTGATAAATCACCGATATTCCCGATATCGATATTCCTGATATTGGTGTTTTTCTTCTTAGTTCTTCCATTTTTCTTACTTCTTATAGTTGTTAGTACTGTTTTAAGTCTTAGTTGTTAATCATTAGTGTTAAATATTAGTGTTTTAAGTCTTAACAAGTTCCAACTTGCTACAATTGTTAGTGTTTTACAAGTTGTAAAAGGTTAATTTGTTAATGGTAGGAGAGTATATTGAATTGTTAGTGTTAAATTGCTACATGTATGGATTTTGCATGATATAAAAATTGCCGATATCCCACCGATATCTCACGCGATAACCTATATCTCAAATATCGGTCCTTCACCGATATCCAATATTTTACCGCATTAACTACTTAGATCACAGTTAAGCATAAACCAACAATTTACATCTCTAATATAAACCATCAACCTCGACGCGTTATTCCACACAAACGCTCGTAAATTCATCGAAACGCCACTACATAAACAATTCTACAACACAAATTTACAATACACACGTAATTCACAAACCGCGTATGATAAATAAATAATAACCCTAATTTTCAACATGTAAAGTTTCAATCATGATTCACGCCTCTTTAACCTAAAAAACATTTATAATAACAAATTTACATATTATAAATTCAAACAATCACAGTTATTTACATACTGATTAATAAACCAAACTATCGAACTTAAAGCCGTTATATGACACCAACGGTTGTAATCTCTACAAAACGCCACTATGTAAGCAATTAAATTACGCAAATTTACAATATATATACGTAAAAAAAAAAAACTGTGTGTGGTAAATGAATGAGAGCCCTAATTTTTAACATGTGAAGTTTTAATTAGGCTTTCTCTAAAATAAATCGGGAGATTAATAATAATGATTTATAGTTGAAGGAAGAGGAGAAAAGGTTACCGAGGTTTTTAATCGGTGAAGGAAAGTGGTGGTGGAGGGAATAATAATAATATTATTATTATTATATGGTGGCCAGCGGTGACGGTTGGTTTGGGTGCGGTGACGGTGGTCAGGTTAGAAGTGGACTTGTATGAGCCCAGGTGAAGATGATGGAATCATGAATAGGCTAGCCAGTAGGCTTTATTGAGCCTTTATGAACAGAGCTGAGCTCGGCTTGACTCGATTTGAAATTGAAAGTGTTTGGGATTGAGTTTCAAAATAACTTATTGACTTATTCCGTTATTCGTTTTTCTAAAAAACCAATAATTCAATAAGTTGTTTGTGTAACCCAAAAGCATTTTTTGTTTTGACTTTTGGCTTTTAAGGGTGAAAAAGTTGTTTTTGAGAAGCTAGAAATCCTGGCTTTTAGAGGGTGTTTGGGATTGAGTTTCAAAACAACTTATTGACTTATTGGCTTTTTCAAATAGCCAATAAGCCAATAAGCTGTTTGTGTAACCCAAAAGCACTTTCTGTTTTGACTTTTGGCTTTTAAGGGTTGAAAAGCTGTTTTTGAAAAGTTAGAAATCCTGACTTTTGGCTTTTGGCTTTTGACTTTTGGAAAAAAAAAATTACAAATCTACCACTCATACAACCAATATTCACAATAAGTTAAGCGAAACACTTAAAAAAATAACAATCTATTGACTTTTTGATGTTTCTCACCTCAAAAGCTAATCCAAACACTTTTTTTAAAACTCATTTTCAAAAAATCATAAGCCAATAAGCACTTCTGACCAAAAGCACTTTTGCATTTCCAAACTCAATCCCAAACACCCTCAAAGCTGAGAATCTAAGTTCAACCTGGGTTGGTTTTTAACCGAGTTGTCTTGACTTGGTTAGGGTCGGATTTAAAAAAATAATAATTATTGTTTTCAAAAGTTAATAGGTAGTAATTTAAAATAACATTTGATAGTTAAAAAAAGCATATTAAAAATAAGTTAAAGTTAGCACACCGGATGTTAGGGGGATGGGGCGCCATTAGAAAAGCTTACGGGTACCCCACTATCAGTACGGTAACAGCGTCGCCACCGGTGCTGGTAGGGGTTCCGTGAATCGTTTATTGATTCTAGTTAACGGACTGGTAACTATTAATAATAATTGCAACAGTCGAATTTTAGTATTTATTTTATTACTTTTTTGGCCATTTGAATTAATTTAATATAAAACGGTAACAATTTTTTAACCGTTATTTAATATAAAACCCAAACCCAAAACCTAAATCCAAATCCAATCCCGCCCCCACAAAACTGTTGATCAAAATATTATCAATTTTTCATCTTCAAGTTGATCACAAATGGCAAACCATAACCCAAATCCAAATCCAATCCCGCCCCCACTAAACCGTGTGCGACACCAATCTGGAACGTGGAGGATGAACTCGCATTGGTGAATAGCTATATTGCTATTCAAGAGGAAGGAATGGGGCGAACACAAAGTTTTTGGCAAGCGGTTGTCACAAGATTCAACGAACAAATTGGTGAAAACAATCATTCAACGGACGCGATATATGGAAAGTATGTATCTTTAAAGTCGAAGTGCACAATATTTGAGCAATTCTTCGTAAATGCGGTGAACGACAATCCGGGCTTAAACGAAGATGAAGCGATTGAAGAAGCCCGTAACCAATATCGATTAATACACAATGATAACTACCCCAGGGTTGAGATTTGGAGAGCGATGAGAGGACGATTTCTAATATAGTCGTGTTTCTACTATTTATTTATGTTTTTAAATAACGGTTTGATGCTATGGATTGATGTTATAATTTATGTGTGTTTGCATTTCTATGTTTTATTTAGTTTGAATATTTAAGTTTATTTTATTAGTTTAATAATATGTTTAATTAATGTTTCTTTAAAAAATACTAAAATATAAAGATTTCAGTGAAGTGAACCAGTTAAGTGTTGCCTCCAAAAAAGTGTTTTAGTAAAGTAAATCAATAAATGATGTGGCGGTGCATGATTGGTTAAAATCATTTAAGTGAAAAAAAGAATTCTACAGGCGCCTCTTCCCCTCTTAAAATAAAGTTCAATTAAATACAAAATAATTTAAAATTTAAAGGAAATACAACATCTGTTCATTAGTATCCTAAACAACACCAAAATATGTTATAGATATCAAAGTGCACTTTTTCCAATATATGCGAAAAAAACATATTAAAAAATATATTATATCTATAATCTATATATAACATGTAATAAACAAAAGGGAAAATGGATTTAAATACTCCCAACTATAGCTTATTGGCGGATAATACTCTCAACTATCACTTTGGCCATTAGCACTCCAAACTTTCAACTTGATTACGTTCATCACTCCCAGACTTAACGGCGTTAGTTTTAATCATACGTGGCTAACAGAAGCTGACGTGGCATTGATTATGTGTAAAAAGCAAAACTTATATATGGCCAAAATATAAAAACCAAAACTTAAGGGGCATTTTTGATAATAAACTTTCAAACTTATAAATCCCCCCCCCCCCCTCTCTCTCTCTCTCTCTCTCTCTCTCTCTCTCTCTCTCTCTCTCTCTCTCTCTCTCTCTCTCTCTCTCTCTCTCTCTCTCTCTAAACCACCACCACCCTTCACCGGAAACCACCACCACCCACACCTATCCACTTACCTTTTCTCTTTGCTTCTTCCTACCACACTCGAACCCATCTTACAGACACACTTTTTACAGTTAAAAATCATTAACTGCATATGTAACACTAAAAAAAAAAAAGTCAGTGCAAACATACAGAAGAGTGAAATAAACAAGCAGACACTTTGAAAATCAAATGAATCGAAAGTTATATACAAATAAAAGCAGAGCCATGATGAACATGATTTTGAACTTGCTTCCAATGCTTTCATTCCATGGAAACTTACATACCCTTCTCATATCAGATCTTTAGTTTCATCTCACACTTCATTTAGGGTTTCGATTGGTACCAGGTTCTTGGTCAATAAGGTAATGTTAATGTTAGGGTTTCGATTGGGGTTGGTTAAATATTGGTTTTTGGTGGATTTTAGCTAGGGTTTCGATTGGGATTGGTGGGGTTTCGTCAAGATTGTTGGTGCCGTGGTGGTTGTGGTGGAAGGTGTGGGTGGTGCAGTGGTGGGGGAAGGTGTTGTGGGTGGTGGTTATTGGTGATTTAGAGAGAGGAAAGTGGTGGGTGGGGGGGTTCTGTCAACAGAAGGGGGAAAGGGGGGATGGGGGTGGTGCAGGCGGTGGCTGTGATGATGGTGGTGCGGTGGCGGTGCTCTGCCTCTCTCTCTCTCTCTCGTCGCCTCTCTTCCTCTCTATTGATGATCTGTGTGTTGATAATAATAATAATAATAATAATAATAATAATAATAATAATAATAATAATAATAATAATAATAATAATAAAGTTTCATAAATATCCCAAAGTTTAGGTTTTTACATTTTGGCCACGACCACTAACCAGGTTAGACCTCCGTTAGTTTGGAAGTGAAGAAAGTAAACAAGTTGAAAGTTTGGAGTGCTAATGGCCAAAGTGATAGTTGGGAGTATTATCCGCCAATAGGCTATTGTTGGGAGTATTAAAAACTATTTTTCATAAACAAAACTCAATCATGCCACATGTCACTTGATTCTCTCTACTTCAATTTTTTGGCTCCTCTCATTAGGACACATGTTACCGTCCTTCACGGGTAGCTCAGTTGGTGAATGGTCAGGGATCTCCTTTGGAGGTCTCAGGTTCGATTTCCACGAAGGACATAATGAGAAATGATGGATGACTCATGGCCTATGGTCATGAGTTCGAGTCCTGATCTCGCCAGGTTTTACCGGTTCACTACTGTCGTGCCTTCGGGCGGGTATGTGGGTCGGGTTTTCCCTGGAAGCGGGCTGTCAGGCGGGCTAGGGGCTTCGTGCGTCCGGGGTGGGCCGGGCTGTGCCTCTGTCTTTGCCACTGGGGGGCCGCGTACGAAATACCCGGCGTTGTTTAGTTGGCCGTTCAAAAAAAAAAAAAAAGGACACATGTTACCATCTTAGATTTCTCTTTATACTCTTTTTTTGGATAAAATACATTTAATGAGATTTAATAACAAAAACCTATTTTTTAAAAATCCACTCCATTTCATAATCAAAATCAATATTCCTAATATCAAACTCACAAACACGCTCTCTCTCTCTAAACTTCGATTTAAGTATTGTTTCGATTGGTTTCAGTATTTTTTCTTTCTTATCTTTTTTTTGTTTCGGTTTGGTGTCATCAACAACAGGTTCTCCATCTTTTTTCTCGTAGATAATGCTTAATGATTAATACAAGAGGTTTCCCTGTAATACTTTTATTTGATTTTCATTTAGTGTTGATTTTGTAGAACTGTAATGCATCATTGTATTCAAGAATTACATTTCTAACATCTAATACTCTCTATAATTAAGCTACTCTATTGTTTTGGGTGTTGAATCAATATTTAATCGAAGCATCTGATGGTTCAGATCTAAAAAATGGGGTAGTCAGATAAGGCGATGGTCAAAAGGGTTAATTTGGATTTAATATTGTTCAATTATGACTTATGAGGTTATTTTCTCATCTAATCCCTCAATTTAATATCGACAATCCATGTTATTGAATGATTGATAGTCGCATAAATCATCATATCGGAGTATCATATGTTTCCGTTGAGTGTACCTCTTCTACGACTCCAACTATAATTCATCCAAATCATCAGCAAGGTGAGACTTATAATAGAAATTACCATTAGTCATAAAGGTATTCTCACTTGAATCCGTGACAACTTTGTTGGCCTTTAAAAAAAAGTAGAAATTACCGGTATATACAAGTTGTATTTGTGTTTTGGTCCTCTGATTCTAATTTTGATATTAATTGGTGTTGTTATGTTTTTTTCCTCATTCGGTGGTGTTAGGATGAAAAGGATGGAATGGTCACACAAGCAGATAATCAGTGTCGATAATTGTGTATTTAAATTCTTTAAACCATTTTTTTATGATTATAGTTTATAAGCTTTGTCTTGGTTTTCAATTTTATTGGAATTTCCAATATCAATTGGGATGAAGGGTCTGTATAGTTTTCAGTTTTTATGGTAATTTTTTTAAATAAATGGGTGTTGGTCTTCATTATGTATACTTAAAAAAAGATTAGACAATGTCATACAAAAGATTGAAGTTTCATTATTTTTATCTTTACATTCTTTTAAATCTTACTTTTTAGTGTGCCTTTAATAGTTAGATTATAACAATGGTTTTCCTTGTGCTCATAGAAAAGTATAAGTAACCGGTATATGAAGAAGAATTTCGGAAGTTAGATAAGTTATTAATTAAAGATCTCACAAGATTGGTACACGATTTGAGTTAGCATTCATTTGTGCTTTAATTGAGAAATAACTTATATCCAAAAACTAAAAAATGTGCATTTGGTTTTCCTCTTAACGTTTTGCATTCTTATAACTATCTTATTTCAATATAATGTTTTAATTAAAGATTTGACGTTCTATCGCATGTTAGGAGAATCTTACCAAGTATTGAGTAATCCATATCAAAGTCAAGCTTATGATGCTTATGGAAAATCAGGAATTTCAATGTTTGTTTTGTTGTTTTTTTATCAATAGAGAGGGGTTTATATTGTATAAAATATTATGGTATCATAAACAATGTTCATTCACTAGCTCATATATGATTTTAAGAGATAACTACACAGATAGTCCTTGTGGTTTATACAAAGTAACATCTTAGAGTATTAACTTTATTTTCTTAACATGTTATGGTTTATGGTTTCAGTTTTATACAAGTTTTGGTACTAAGACCATATGTAATAGTCCGCCAATTGGGCGTTAAATGCCCCTTTTGGCGCCCCATTAACCCACGCACAACCCCCCCTCCATGTTAAAGGGGCCTGCGCGAAAATTTTCGCGTGGGTTAAATTTTGTTCTAGCCAATCTGATGTTTCCATTTCATTTTTATTTTTTTTATTTTTTTTTCCATTCAAGTATAATACCATTATATATTCACCCCCTTTCACCCACCAAATTTCACCAACCATTAGACTATCCGGAGTGGGCGTGAAAGGGGGGAAGCCCATTGGCGTGGAAAGCTCCACCGGTGTGGGGGCATTCTTCCTTTAATCTGATTGGTCCTTTTTTATTTTTATTAATCTAACTCACAAATATAATAATAATAATTTATTCCTTTCACTCCCCCCCCCTTCCCCCCTTTCACTCCCCACAATTTTCACCCCCTCTACGTGGGACCCAAAAGTGCCACATGGCGCTTCATCACCCTCTTTCCCCCTCCCCCCACCACTCCTTACACTTTGACCACCAAACCTTTAGCTTTTAGTATTTTAAACTTTGACCACCAAACTTTTAGCTTTTAGCCGCGAGTATTTTTTTTGAAGCCCACGCAAGAGTAGCAGTCACTTAATATTATCCACGAAACCCTCCACGCAACAGGAGCTCCCACAGTGACGCGCGATCTTTAACGTCTACCAAACCTTGAACGAAACAGGAGCTCCCGCCGCGAAGCACGGGGTAATAGAATCCTAGTTACTGATTAAATTAATGATACCCCTACCACTTGGTATAACCATCAATGCGGTTTTGAGTGTTGAGTAGGAAGATTCGACGATGGTTAATGAGTGGAGGCTTCGGTGATCCCAAAAGGGCTTGGTTCTTGTTAGAGAATGATTTGCTACACGCGTAGTCGTTCCAAAGAGGGGTCTTTGGTGGATCAAGTGTGGGAAGTTTTGAGGCGGTGGTGGTTTGGTAGTGTAATATGGCTAAGGCTTGAGGTGTTCTTGGTTGTCTTCCTTTCACACCGACCGAGATCCAGTAGTTATTAGCTAGATTTTGGTCGGTACGAAATACAACCAAGTGTGTTTCACCAGAGTATATGTCAAAGTTGTTTACCCAAAATGGTTCAAGGTGGTTTCCATCGGCTTCTACCAACATCTTGTGGTTCTGTATAAAAACAAAGAAAGTATTACGTAATGGTGGGTTTTTCAAGTTAAATTTCCCTATATCTTTCTTGGAAAAACTTTCCTTTTCTATACCCAACACCCAAAAGTCATGACCATGAAGGTGCCATGGGTGTATCTCACTCACATTTGCATTTAGTGCATTGGCATTTTGTAGTATCACATCAATAGTAGTGTTGAACTTTAGCATGTACACACCATTCCCATATGTCAAATTCGGATTTGATGGAGGCTTCATTATGTTATACGTGCTTTGGAATGTATCTGTAACACCCGGCCCCTCTCACCACCAATATTGTCCGCTTTGCCCTCCCAGAGCTCACGGATTTGTTTTTGGGTGCCCCGGTGGAAACTTCCCAGGAGGTCACCCATCCTGAAACTGCTCTCACCTGAGCACGCTTAACTGTGGAGTTCTCCTCTCATCCACTAACATTAAGCCCCAAAACGCGTTGGTAATTTAAGAGGCAAGACATTACTTATGAACCAAGGATCTCTCCTGGCCACGGCCGATGTGGGATTTTCCTGGGGTGTCACATTCACCCCCCGTTAGAGTCTCATCATCCCTGATGAGGTTAGAGTCTCATCGTCCCTGATGAGGTATGCACCCACCATCCCGAACGGCACAGGAGTGGCTCTGATACCATCTGTAACACCCGGCCCCTCTCACCACCAATATTGTCCGCTTTGCCCTCCCAGAGCTCACGGATTTGTTTTTGGGTGCCCCGGTGGAAACTTCCCAGGAGGTCACCCATCCTGAAACTGCTCCCACCCGAGCACGCTTAACTGTGGAGTTCTCCTCTCATCCACTAACATTAAGCCCCAAAACGCGTTGGTAATTTAAGAGGCAAGACATTACTTATGAACCAAGGATCTCTCCTGGCCACGGCCGATGTGGGATTTTCCTGGGGTGTCACATTCACCCCCCGTTAGAGTCTCATCATCCCTGATGAGGTTAGAGTCTCATCGTCCCTGATGAGGTATGCACCCACCATCCCGAACGGCACAGGAGTGGCTCTGATACCATCTGTAACACCCGGCCCCTCTCACCACCAATATTGTCCGCTTTGCCCTCCCAGAGCTCACGGATTTGTTTTTGGGTGCCCCGGTGGAAACTTCCCAGGAGGTCACCCATCCTGAAACTGCTCCCACCCGAGCACGCTTAACTGTGGAGTTCTCCTCTCATCCACTAACATTAAGCCCCAAAACGCGTTGGTAATTTAAGAGGCAAGACATTACTTATGAACCAAGGATCTCTCCTGGCCACGGCTGATGTGGGATTTTCCTGAGGTGTCACAGTATCGGGTGGGCTTTTTTGGTCAAATGCGTTTCTAAAACCGTGTTTGATCGCCCCCAAGTAAGGCGTTGGGGGAAGTAGGGGTGTTCATCAGATTGGATAACGAATTATTCGGATTATTCGGATTTTGAAATTTTAGGAGCCTATCCGAAATCCGATTCGAACCGAATTCAATTCGGATCAGATTCCGATAAATCGGAATAATCCGAACGGATATCCAAATAATCCAAACTAAACCAAAAAACTTTTTCAATTTTTTTTGTTTTTCCTAATTTATGGTTCCTAACATTTTATAAATTTGAATTCAATAAGCGAAAATAGAGATTAGTCTTAAACACAAATACAAAGTTCAAACTTCAAAATATAGTCTTCAAACCATAAACTTAAACACAAAATCGAACTTTAAAACATAGCCTTGAACACAAAATCAAGCATCACGAAACTTGACACTAACTAGTCCATATAGTTGGACGATGTTGAAGAATTATGATTTAGTATTGGCCAAATGCCTCATGGGTTGAACTAATTTTCAAACAATTGGTCATTCCCTTACTAAAACTCAATTGAAGCTTATTCGGTTTATTAAGATATCCAAATAATCCAAAATTTTGAATTCTAAAATCTGAATCCGATCCGAATATCCGAATAAGTAATTCGGATTCGGATCGGATCCATCCAAATATCCGAAAAAGAATTCGGATCGGTTTTTTTGGATTCGGATTTCGGTTTGAATTTCCATTTGTTTTTTTGGATTTCGGATTTTTTGAACACCCATAGGGGGAAGGGTCAGTGACACATTGTTAATGGCTCACTTGGTAGCGGTGTTTAATTTTGGATTATCCGATTTTCGGACATTGTTGATAGCCCACTTAGTAGGGGTGTTCAAAGTCGGATTATCTGATTTTTGAATATCCAAAAATCGGATAATCCAAAATTTCGGATAGTCAATATTGAGATCTGAATTTGGATTCAAAATTTCGGATATCCGAAAATTCGGATTCGGATAATCCAATGGAAAATCCAAAACTTTAAAAAAAATCACTTCTTTCTTATGCTAAAAGTCTAAAATCGAACCTGCTTAAAACAAACATTCAATAGATATTATATTTTTAATATTTCGGATTCGAGAAATGCGTATTATGTTAGTTTAACGTTAGGGTTAACTTGGAATGAATTAAATATATTAAATATCTATACATATAATATTTAGAAGCATTTTGGGACACTTGTCAATCTCTCACACCCCTAGCAATTAATGAGAATCCTACATGGCACAATGTGGGAATTTATAAAATTTTCTTTTTTTTTTAAATAAAAAATCCCGAAATTATATAAACCAAAAACACGGATATAACATCAAAACACAATCAACATCGCCTCCTCCAAAACCTAAACCCTAATCTTCAACTTCCAGCGGCGATTCTTCAAATCAAAGCATCTCTTGCCGTGTTTTTCATCAAATCTTCAAGGTATTGTGTCTTCTATTCTTATGTCAATCAATGGTCCTTCATATGTGTGTTTTTTCTGGTTTTTTTCGTTTTTCTTCCTGATTTCTCGGTCGATTAATTTTTTTTTTGTGTGTTTTGTTTGATTTCAATTATTTACCTTATAATATTTGCGTTTAAGTCTATTATTGGTCAGGTTTATTAATATTTAATTTTAGGGTTCGTGTTTTAGGGTTCGTGTTTTAGGGTTGATGATGGGTTACGGATCTGTGATTAGAGTAATAATAGGGGTTTTGATTATCGGGTATTTTATAGGTTTCAACTGATGATTATTATGGAAAATATGTTTTTGGTCTGTATTTAGCTTTAAGGTTTTAGGTTTATGATTCGATTCAGGTTTCATAGAAACCTAAGAATGGATTGTTATGGTTTACTTTTTTATTAGTGGTTTATGTTTTAGGTATCGATTTATGTTTTAAGAAATAGTTTATTGGTTTGATAGTATTTAAGCGTTCTACTTAGATTGATTTTGCATTTATGTTTGAGGTTTGTAGTAACGTTGAATGTTTTAGGTTTATGAATACGTTTCAATTAATGTTTTAAGGATGGCTAAGAAAGGATTCTTATGATTTAGTTTTTGATCGATTCTTTATGTTTTAGGTCTCGACGTATGGTTATGAATCGTACTTGAATGGTTTGTTATTCTTTAAGCTTTCAACTGAGAATGATTTTGCATTAATATTTTAGGATTCTATTAAGCTTGAATGTTTTAGGTTTATGATTAGGTTTTAATTACCTTTTTACATACATCTAAGAATGGATTGTTAAGATTTTTTTTTATTAGTCGTTTATGTTTGAGGTATCGATCTCCATTTTTTAGGTTTCAACTGATTTTATGAGGTTTCATTCATTGTTTTACATACCTACAAATGGATTCATAGCTCTGAAAACTTATAATCAAATGGTTTTTAATGTTTCCATTTACTGATTTATTTTTCATACTAACTCACTTCTTTCTAATACAGATTGGTAACAGCTTGTGTGATAATGACTTACGGTTTTTGGGTACAGTCAGAAGCCAACGATCGTATTTGCTTGGTAATATTTGATTTATTCATTTCATTAAAAAAAGATTTATAATGTTTATTCATAAATACGAATTTCTTTATGACTTGTAGGCTTTACCTGAGGAGTACACAGAATGGGTTAAAAAGTATAAGTATCCAACAGGTGATTGTACGATTCATACACTGGATGAAAAAAGATTTCGCGTTAAGGTCATGCATATAGCTGGGAAGTGGTTTATTTGTGACGGATGGAATCACCTAATGACTACATTAAATTACCCATCCGTTTGCAACTTTGTTTTTCAATACGAATCGGCCATCAACTGTTTCAATATGATTACGTTTCATCAAGACGCTATAACTGCACCTGGTAGATTTTTCTACTGCAAGTTTGATGACCCTCAAACTGATGAAGAACGTCTGGTATGTTTTTTTGTAATATCATTTAACTACATTATATAACACACTGATCGTATAGTAATATGTATTAATTTTTCATTCCATTTGTTGCAACTTATCAGCATGTCAGTTGCTTTGTTATGCATGGATTATACAACCGAAGCCTTCCGTTGGAACCAATTATAGTCAACTCATTCCCAGGTCATGTTTTCAACTCCAAATTCCTCATTTAATTTTATTTCCATGAGATTGTTTAATCTCTTTTTCAATGATTAAAAGTAATATTAAACGTTGTTTGCTTCAGGTCATGTTTTCCAAATCCAGCTAGAAAACGATGGTGCTGCTACTTACATCACTCAAGGATGGCGTTATATGAAGGAGATTTTTGAGATAACCAAAGATCATCTGATTGTTTTTGAGATTTACAATGAGGTTTCTTTCTCAATTTGCAAATGTTTATTGTATTACTTTGTATTTGGAAAACATCACAATTAACTCTATACATTATTTTTCATTACTCTCTAAACTTTTGATTTATTTACTTTGTTACACAAGCAGAAAACATATGACTTGACATTTTTTAAGAAAGGGAAGCTTACTCTTCCTCCCGATTTGTGGGAGGACGTTGACAATTCTGAGGATGATCACGACGAAAAGGTTAATGAAGGAGATGATATGGATCATGAGAATGATCAATCTGCTGCTATCGAGGATGTAGTTTGTTGTGATAATTTCGGTGTTGTGGTTGTTTTCACAGTTGACAATCATTATGTAAGTTTCTAAAATTTAACTAACCGTATATTATAATCATATTTATGCATATGTTAGTTTGTTATTGCTTTTGAAAATTATTTGTTATTTTTTAGTTTATGCAGGCCGAATGGGCAAGACAAAATGGTATGAACAGGCAGATGGGTTTGACAATTAAAGATGTTGAGGGTTACAGTTTGGGAGTTTCTGTTGGTGTAGATAGTTCGAGGTCAAGTAAGCGTTACTACATCAAAGGTATGTCAACCTTTGTTGCTTATAAGGATCTGCAGGCAGGTGATCAGATGCATTTCCTTTTTTTCCAGAATCGAGGTTTATTAAAGCTCTCTAAAGTAGTTAGGGTTGCTGGTAATTAGTTCTGTTAGTTTTGGCAGTTTTGATGGTGAACATAACATTTTTGGTGGGTAACTTTTTGCACCTTAGTGGTGGTAGTATTTTGAATATGGTTTACGTTTAGTGGTCACATACATTTCCACGTTTTACAAGTTTAGTCAACTGTGGGTTTTTGGGGTTGATGTGTGTTATAAACAGTACTATTATGCTATGGTTTGGTGACAATACATATGATACTTAATATGATGTTCCTGGCAGTAGTCTAATAGTTACAATCACTTTTTATGATGTATTGTTATTAGTCGTATATACTATTAATTATTTTTTATATTAAGAACAATAACTTTTATGAATCATTGTTAACAAAGTCAAAATTTAAGAGTATTATTGGTAAGTAATAATCAACATGAATGCTTTGATTAGTCATTTAAACTTAAGTTGACTTTTTAAAACAGTCAACCCATTAAAGCATTTAAAAATGGAAACATGTAATAATTGAAATTTACGATTTTTTCTTTAATAATAAATTAAACGAAATTTAACTTTATCATGAAAACACTTTAATGTAAAATCATTTTCATTCCAATTATAAATTTACGTTACAATAATTCAGTAATCTTTACTAAAATTAAATAAGTCAACATTTCTTATTACATCTCTACGTTACATTATAAATACAGAATACATTGTTAAATTTTGATTAACGTTTCGATCAATCAAATCTTCGTAACTTTGTCAGGTATCTGTATCACTACTCTTTCTAATTAGAAATTGCAATGTTAATTCATTTATGTTTAAAATATTAAAGGGTATGTAATACCTTCATTGTCAACAAAGTTGCAGCATTATGGATCCAAACAACATCACTTTTTTTAAAGAAATCACTTTGTGTATCAGTAAATACACGATCAAAGTTAAGGTATTAGGCTTTGGAAGCTAGCAAATCGAAAGATACCAGGAGAAATTATTTCTCTTCATATGGTTCTGATCGCTGAACAGGTTATGTTTTTAACATATTCGTTTTTTATTTTTTTTAAATTACGTTTTATTATTTCTCTTTAAGTATTCGGTTTTTACGTTTTTTTTTACGTTTTGTTTTTTTATTCAACACAAAATGCAGTGTCTGTGAAGGTTAGTAGTTTACTTAGTGAATCATGTATTCAGATTAGATTTTAATGTAGTTTATTCTAACAATTTCCACATGCCTTTTAATATTGTAGGATTTTTTTTGGAGAAAACACTGCTCCAGAATCATCTTCTAGAGTTAGTTTGCTTCGTGATGAACCGGAAGTAAAGCGTAGCCTGGACAAAGTTTATTTGATGTGTTTTGCGATTTTCTTTTCATTTATGTTTGCTTTGTTTATGCGACAATTTTCATATAAATAAAATGTGTGTTGACATTTGATGTTTGTTTTTATTTTTGTATAATTTGTACATGCTTGAATAGTTTTTTGATATGCCACATAGTTGTTGATACTTTATAATTGGACAGTTTGATTATAATTTATTACTTTAAATGCAAATTTCAAAATTTAGTATTTTCGGAAAATTAAATTTCCAATTTTCCCGAAAATATTCAAATTCAAATTATTTGCATTCTTTAATTATGGTAAATCATTAAAAATATTTATTATCTGTTTTAATTATACATTTAATACATATGACTCAATGTTGACCACAATTATCTATATAAAAGACACTAAACTCAATCAAAAAAACATAAAAAGCTTACACAACAATCAAACATTCAAGAGAATTCCGGTTTGCTCTTTCGTGCGCGCTTCAGTCTTCTTTTGTACAAGTTTATTGTATGTCATTCTTTTCTTCTATCAGTACATTTTTTAGTACTTTACATTGTTATTATATCTAATTTTTGTAGATAATCATTGATTATCTATAAGATTTCTAGAAAATCATTGATTATTTCTATGTTATGTTCCTTTATAATTTAGTTTTACTTAATTATTATTTAGGTTAAATGGGACGTAAAAGACTGTCTACCACCTCAAATGATAAACGAACACCGTTATCTAATATCTCTAATGGTAAACATATGTTTTCATCTTTATGCATCGTATACATAATATCATGCAAACAATTTTTTTTTCTTCACAGTTATCTCCAATGAACAAAAAATTATGAATGCGGCCGAGTGTCGTAGACTTAGGAAGTTATATCTAGATGCCAAGAGAGGCAAGATCAATAATCATAATAATGGAATAGAAAATGTACCACCAAGCGTACAATTAAATCGTGAGTCCATTGGACCTTCAAACAATTATATTCATCAAAGTTCGTTTGTCCAATCAACTTTCAATTTGTCTACACCAGGTAAAATTTTGTTTCTCCGTTCATTATTTTTATATCGTTGTATACCGTTTGAACTTGACATGCTTATTAATAATTAAATTTAATAATACGAAATTATTTTTCTATTTTCTTAAGGTCAACTGCAACAAACTCCTCTGTCTAACATCTCAACTGGTATCTTTTATAATTTTCATGACATATTTTATGTTACTCGAAATTACTGATTTGGTTATTTTTTTGGGTATAAGACTATTATTATTTAATAAATTTTTTATATTGTTGAAGTGAAAAGTAACCTTTCCCGTGATTGGCGAATTTTTGGACAATTACAATTTGATGCTAAGAGACAGAATATTAAGCAATCTGGAAACACTAATCCGTCAACATCCACTAACAATGTATTTTCACTTGATATATCTGCCTTTAGCTCAACCTTCAACAATCCATTTAATGCATCTTTTTCTGGTAATAGCTATCGTTTCCATTCACTAATTTATAACATTTTATTAACTTCGTATTTTTTTTATCTAATCGTAACTTATTTTTTTACTTATTTATAAACAGGTTCAACAGAACGTACTCCTTTGTCTAATATTACAAACGGTATCATATTTCTATGTTGCTTACGTTTGTCTTTGTAATGTTATAACACTCTATAACTAAAAGTTTATTTACTATCTAAACATTACAATTTTATTTGTATTCATAGTGTCAGTGCATGATAGTAATAGACCAAATTCTGTCGAGGCTAGAAGTTTTAGAAAAGCACAAGTTGATGGTAAAAGACGTAAACTTAATTCTGTTATAGGATTGCGGAACCAATCTATTGTTACATCTGGTACCTCTTTCTTTAAATCCATTACTTATATAAAGTTGTTACTTTTATTAATGTTAAACATTAATTTCAAGTATTATATTTAGGTTCAGGTTTTAACTTTGATAGACTCTCAAATGCAACATCTTCTGTTCAGACAAGAAGCATGAATACATCAAGTCATAATTCCATATTACCAGAATCTTCAATTTTAAGTAACGTAGAAAATTGCAGCAATGGATTACGAAGTAATCGACGTTGTATCTCACCTGTTCGCATGGTTAGTTTGTCAGACGAAGAAGATATGAATCCGCAACCCATGTTCAATTATCAATATAAGGGTGTCTCTAAAGGTAAATGTTATTTTTAATAAACCAATTACGATTTTTTTATTTTTTAATTTAACGTAATATGAATTCAATTTATTCTATTCACAAGATTATTTGGATCACGGTGATCAAACGGTTGTATGTGAGATGTGTAACGCCAAACTGTGGAAATCGGAAGCTGGCAGATCACTACAAGTTAGTGGTAGAACATGTTACTATCTATGTTGTGGTTATGGAAAGGTGCAACTTCCAGATTTCAAAGAAAGCAGTGTCGATTATCAGAATCTTTTTAAGAACATAGACTTCCGGAGCAAGTATTTCTTAAAGCACATTCGAAGATTCAATTCTATGTTCTGTTTTACTTCACTGGGAGGCAAGGTCGACTCAAATATTAATAAAGGCAAGGCTCCCTTCATATACAGGATAAGTGGTGAAAATTATCATGCCCTGGGTGGTCTTCTTCCTAATGATGGGACAAAACCAAAATTTTCTCAGTTGTATATCTATGACACTGAAAACGAAGTCTCTAACAGGAGTAAAATTTTCAGGTAATATTTTACAGTTTATTAAAATAAATTTTTACTTATAGTATGTTTTTTTCATATAAAACAACTGTTCAATTTTTGAAATTTTAATCTATTTATTACAGTAAGGAGAAAGGGGACTCTAACAAAATTGATGAACAACTTGATCTTGAAATCATTCAGTACCTCAAGTCAATGTTAGACTCTAAAAATCAGCTTGTGAAAAGCTATAGGAGTGTACGCGATCGATTTAATGAAAATTCTGAAGTTAACCTTAAGTTACGTCTTATTGGGAGGCGAACTAAAGATGGTCGACTATACAACTTACCAACTTCAAATGAAATCGCTGCACTTATACTTACAGACAATGATGATGAGATTGACAATCGAGATATTGTTGTGGAATCAAGAAAAGAAGGTCTTCAGCGGATAAGTGAACTTCATCCAAAATATTTAGCTCTTCAGTATCCACTGCTTATTCCATTTGGGGAAGATTGTTATAGGGTTGATATACCGCATCGTGAAGAAAGGAAGTCTAAAAAGAAAGTAGACTCAAAGTGTTCAATGAGAGAGTATTTTGCCTATCATATTCAGGACAGAGTTGGTAAGTTCTCTTTGATTTTGAATGCAAGGCGCCTTCTTCAACAGTTTTTGGTTGACGTTTATACTATGATCGAGAGTGAGAGGTTGTATTATGTACGTTATCAGCAACAAAAACTTAGGTGTGACTCTTATTCCAGTCTTCAAAATGTGCATCAAAATGGACCTACAGATTTGGCAACAATAGGTACACCTATAATACTACCATCTTCTTTTACTGGTGGTGCACGCTACATGAGGGAAAATTATCTTGATGCAATGGCCATTTGTAAAAAGCATGGATACCCGGATTTTTTCATCACAATCACGTGTAATCCGAAATGGCCTGAAGTTAGAAGGTTTCTGAAGGATAAGAAGACAAATCCTGAAGACAGACCAGACATTTTAGCCAGATTATTCAAACTGAAGCTAGACTCATTGATGAAAGATTTACGTGATAAAGCAATATTAGGAAAGACTTCGGCAGGTACCATACATTAATAACTTTGAATCATTCTTTATTAGCGTAACAAACTAATAAAGTTAGTGAATATATTTTTTGTTTTATGTTGCACTAACTTTTTTATTTACAAAATTTTAATTTTAATTTTAGTACCATTTATTTTTACAGCTGTTTATACTATCGAGTTCCAAAAGCGTGGTCTTCCTCACGCTCATATCTGTCTCTTTCTTAAAGATGAAAGCAAGCTTCCGACGATTGATCATGTTGATCGTTTAGTTTCTGCTGAAATCCCAGATAAGAATTTAGATCCTGAGTTGTTTAGTCTTGTGAGTGACTTTATGATTCATGGACCATGTGGACCTGAATATCCCAACTGCCCGTGCATGATTGATGGTAAGTGCTCGAAGAAATTTCCAAAGAAGTTTTCTCCGGCATCAATGATAGATTCAAAAGGATATCCGGTTTATAAAAGAAGAGACTCAGGAGTATTTGTTGAAAAAGGTGGTGCTCAGTTAGATAACAAAAATGTGGTTCCTTATAACCCAACACTTTTGAAGCGTTATCAATCTCATATTAATGTTGAATGGTGCAACCAAGCTGCTTCAATTAAGTATCTATTCAAATACATTAACAAGGGACCGGACAGGGCTAAAATTGCTTTTGTAGAAGATTATGGAGAAGGTCAAGAAGTACAACAAAGAGATGAAATCAAAAAACATTATGATTGCAGGTTCCTTTCAGCATGTGAAGCTTCATGGAGGATACTTAAACACGAAGTGCATTACAGATACCCTCCAGTGATTAGGCTTCCTTTTCATCTACCTGGTGAGCAAACTGTTGTATACGGTCCAGAAGAGCAACTTCAAAACGTACTCAACAAGCCATCAGTGTCTTCTACAATGTTTCTAAAATGGATGAAACTAAACCAGGATGAACCTGTGGCACGTGAACTGAGCTACATTGAAATCCCAAGTAAATTTGTTTGGAAACCTGATGAAAAAAAATGGGATTTTCGAAAAACAGGTAAGGCAATTGGTCGTGTTCATATGGTTAATCCATCAATGGGTGAGGCTTATTTCTTGAGAATTCTTCTTAATAAGGTCAAAGGTCCCAAATCTTTTGCTGAGATAAGAACGGTGAATGGAAAAGTTTTACCAACATATCGAGATGCATGTTACGCTCTTGGCCTGTTGGAAGATGACAAGGAATATATAGAAGCTATTGAGGAAGCTCATTATACCGGTTCGGGATACTGTCTTCGTAATTTGTTCGCGATGATGTTGTTGTCTAACAGCTTATCTAGGCCTGACCATGTTTGGGAGAACACATGGAAGTACTTGTCAGACGGTATTATGCGTAGACACGAAGACGTTTTCCAAATTGAAGGTAAAAAAAGTTATAATTCAAAATTTTATTTATTTTACGTTATTATTAATTGTTTAATTAATAATTACAATCTTTATGGTTATCAGGTTTGTCTCTTCCTGATGATCAAATCAAGAACCTTACGTTGCTGGAAATTGAGAAACAGTTAATTCGGAATAACTCCAGCCTACGTAGGTTTCCTTCCATGCCTTTTCCTAATAGTGATTCGATTGCATCTGCAAATAACCGTTTAATACTTGATGAACTCAATTATCAAGTAAATACGTTGACTGAGGAATTTCATAGCAACGCACCTTCGTTAACAGATGAGCAGCGTTTAATTTTTGATGAAATAATTGATGCGGTTGATTTTAACAAAGGTGGGCTTTTTTTTGTTTATGGGTTTGGAGGCACTGGTAAAACCTTTTTATGGAAAACGTTGTCTGCTGCCATTAGATGTAAAGGCCAAATTGTTTTGAACGTTGCATCTAGCGGTATTGCTTCTTTGTTGTTATCTGGTGGAAGGACCGCTCATTCTAGGTTTCGTATACCTTTGAATGTTAATGAAGAATCCATGTGTTCTATTAAGGCGAATAGCGATGAGGCAGATTTATTGAAGCAGACTGAGTTAATTATTTGGGATGAAGCTCCAATGATTCACAAACATGCTTTTGAAGCTCTTGATCGCACGATGAAAGACATCTTGAAATCAAAGGATTCGGTTAATTCGGAGCTGCCTTTCGGAGGTAAGGTTATGGTTTTGGGTGGTGATTTTAGACAGATCCTTCCTGTTGTTCCCAATGGTAGTAAAAGAGATATTATAAGTGCCTCAATAACCTCCTCTAAGATTTGGAATACTTGCAAAGTCCGTACGTTAACTAAAAACATGAGGTTAACATTGGGTAACAAGACATCTGAATCAGAAGAAATAAAGGAATTTGCAAACTGGCTTCTACAGTTAGGTGAGGGTAAAGTTGGTGCTTCAGTTGATGAAAATGAGGCAGATGTCGACATTCCAGATGATCTTCTTATAAAGCAATCATCAGATCCTATTTGTAGCTTAATTGACTTCGTCTACCCTTCACTTCTTCAGCTTTACAAAGATAAAGATTACTTTGGTGAACGAGCAATACTTGCACCAACAAACGAAGTGGTACATGAAATTAATGACAGGTTGCTTGCATTGTTTCCTGGAGATGAAGTCGAGTATTTGAGCTCTGATAGTATATGCCAGATTGAGAATGGTAATAACCGTTCACAGGAAGATTTATATTCTCCTGATGTGCTTAATGGTTTGAAAATTTCTGGAATTCCTAATCATCGATTAGCACTAAAGATCGGTGTTCCCGTTATGTTGTTGAGAAACATTGATCAACAAAATGGCCCGTGCAACGGCACCAGGTTACGAATCACCAGACTTGCGAAGCGTATTATTGAAGCCGAAATCATATCAGGTGGTAACATTGGTACCAAAACTCTTATTCCTAGAATAAATATGATACCATCTGATAACAAGATTCCAGTCAAGTTCCAAAGACGCCAATTCCCAATAAGCGTATGTTTCGCAATGACCATCAATAAAAGCCAAGGACAGTCTCTATCCAAGGTTGGGTTGTATTTAAGAGACCCCGTATTCTCACATGGCCAGCTTTATGTTGCATTGTCAAGAGTTAAAAGCAGGGCATGAGTGAAATTACTTATACTTGATGCTGATGGCCAAGTGAAGACTAAAACAAAAAATGTGGTGTATAAAGAAATATTTAATGATATTTGAATAGAATGTGTATTGGTTTCTTTTAAATCTTAATAAAATATTTCTGCTACATTTTTTTATATGTTTTACCACTCGAAATAATTGTACGTTGGTGAACCGCGTGTAACGCGGGCAAAGATCTAGTATAGTATATATGTAAATAGGGTTGAGTTATTTTGATAACTAGTGTGAGTTGAGAGAACCATAAGAACCATTATAGGCCATTGATCTTGTGAAATCAATGGTTGAGATCAAAAGTTTATGTATTTTGTCTTTACTTGCTAATTAAATTAGTACTAAGAATATTTTAATCTATATCTATACTATATTATAAAGCATTTGACAAGGACTTCTTAAAATTTAAGAGGTACAAGTTCAATTGCTTATGTTAGAACACCCAATGCATATAATAACTACTTTTTGAGGGTAATTTTGTCTTTAGAACACCATATTTAATCACAATGAAGTCAAGAGTTAAGTGATGTTTATGAGAGCTCATGACATTTAATTTTACAATTACTTTGAACACATTAAATAGAAAAATATAAAAAATAATTCGTAATGCTACATGTTTTGTTATAATATTTTATATAGAATTAGATACTTTATAAAAGTTAACATTTTATAAACTTGATAAAAATAATGAAAATTGTGTTTTTAATCATGAGGTAATACTTTGCATTTTGAAATTATTACGTTATATTCATACACGTAAACATGCCTAATCTGATCTTAACTCTACGTCACCAGATTCTATGACTAGAAAAAAAAAGTTTATGTTTATAATGAATTTCAAACAAAAGTTTCATGTAATTACGTCAACTAGTCATGAGTAAATTAGATGAAATTGAATTTTCTTCTACAAAAAGTATTTGACATATTGTAATATGCAAAAATTTGATATTGAATTGTTATGATGATTTTAATACGTTATAATTTAGTTAAATGGTTATTAATACAAAAAACTTTGGATTATTGATAGATAAGTACTATTTGATAATTTGTGCTATAATAATATCATTATAAAATTTTGTACTCCTAATACCCTACGGGGAAATGATTGAAAATGGAAAGTTATGTTAAGAGGAAAAGCGAAGTTTCTTTATTGGTTCCATTTTTATATATGTTTGAATGTAAATTTCGTTTAAAAGAGAAATGTAGGTGATAATATACAAATCATCTAAGCATAGGCGAATAAGTTATGAAAGTTTGTTTTGATTTTTTTATTTCCTTTTTTATGTGGTTATGTTACGTTTTCGACTTACTTAACGTTTTCTATGAAAACTTTAAACTTTTTTTTTAATATGGTGAGTGAACTTACCGCCATGCGTGTGCGTGATTCAATGTTTTTGCCTACTTTTTGTTTTTTTATAGTCCCGCCGCAACGCGCGGGTTTCCCACTAGTGTAATAAAGTACAATTAGGGGTATTAAGGTAAAACCACTATGCGAGAGAAATAATTAATATAATATCATGTGATTTTTTATTCAATAATTCAAAAAATCATATTTTTTTAAACTATATTTTATTTTTTAATTGGTCCGAACGACAGTCTCACTTTCGATGTATCATTAGTGTTTATTTATAGGGTATACCACAATTAACTTACAAAACCTTTGATACATCGAAAATGTATTTGACATCTACCAAAACCCTAATAGAATTTCACACCACCTTAATGTACCTGTAAATTCATAATTATGTTCCAGACCGCAATTACCAATTTACCTTACATTAGGGTTTTGTGTCATTCTATGACTCTAAACACACATGTAACATACGCAATGCAAAATAACCTTGTGATTGAATATTTTTAATATACAATGTATCCAAACAAAAAAAATGAGTCCAATGTATCCCGTCGACACTTGCGTCCTAAAAGAGTCTTATTATCTTGACGAACTCAACACGGCTGTGATGGGGCTGTTTCTGTCGAGTTTAATGGCTGGGTTGAAATAGTTGTGCAATTAGTGATGACGAGATGACAACTTTGATTAACAATTTCTTAGTCATGATTGAGGGACAGAATAGGAAAGTTGGTTCTTGATTTTTTTGAGGTTAGAATGGCAATGATTGATTGTTCACCAAAAATAAAAATGATAAATAGAATAGTAAGTAATCGCTGGCCGGATTTTGCGTCTATTTAGAGAAGATGATATATAAGGATTTTGTCTTGATGTGTACACATTTAATTCTTTTGACTACTAACTATTTTTTTTATCGAATAGAGATCAAGAGGATTTTAACTGTTATGATTATTATTATTATTATAAATAAATAAAATAACTAAAACGGTTAAAATAGATAGTTTATTGATGAAATTTTGTATTTGTTTGAACTTATATCAACTTTACAATATTCGAAATATATATATATATATATATATATATATATATATATATAAGAATGTTTTTGAGATAATAAAAATTTAGACATGTTTATACTTGTACAAAAGAAGTATAGGATATATAAAGTGGTGCTTTTTATTAATTCAAAATTAAGGGAAAAATTCGTGATGTTACAGTCTCCCCTACTTTTGGGAACTTCGTCCCGAAGTTATTAAAAAAAACATAGGGTTAAGGGTGTTTGGGTAGATGTTTGGATGTCTATTGTTTAGTAAGGCAAAATTTTATAGGTACTAGGATAAAGTGTTTCTAATGATGGAATGATATGTATGAGTTCTATGTTGAGGTGAATGGGAATAAGAGTTGAATTGCGTGGGTCTGAACTAACTAGGGTCATCAAGGTCTATATAAAACACAAATCCTAAGTTTCAATAATACAAAAGGAATACAATAAATGATAGAGTATGGAGGGCTAAATGAACTACCAAATAACTAGGGTTTGTTATTGGTCCGAACAACAGTCTCACTTTCGATGTATCATTAGTGTTTATTTATAGGGTATACTGCAATTAACTTACAACACCTTTGATACATCAAAAATGTATTTGACATCTACCAAACCCTAATAGAATTTCACACCACCTTAATGTACCTGTAAATTCATAATTACGTTCCGGACCGCAATCACCAATTTACCTTACATTAGGGTTTTGTGTCATTCTATGACTCTAAACACACATGTAACATACACAATGCAAAATAACCTTGTGATTGAATTTTTTTAATATACAATGTATCCAAACAAAAAAAAATGAGTCCAACTGTTGAGCAGGAAAAAGACCTCTACTAGTCAGTGAGTAGGAAACTCTACCGATTGTTGAGCAGGTGCGATAGCCTCTATCAGTCGTTGAGCAGGTTATCAGGACCTCTACCGATTGTTGAGCAGGCATGATGACCTCTACCAATCGTTGAGCAGGTTATTTGGTACTCTACCAACTATTAAGCAAGTACTTCATCCTCTACCAGTTGTTGATTAAGTGTAACAATTGTTTTTGGTCTATCACATAAGTTGCAAATTGATAATACATACATGTAAGCAAGTTTGTAAATGCATCAAGTATCAAGTATAGCATGCGGGTTGTATTAGAGTTTCCCTAGACAAGGTTAATGACTCTAGGTGTGATTATAGCAAATAGTTTATATTCGATGCTTTCAAGTATCAATGTTCAAGTAGATAAACAAATCCTCATGTATAACGGACAATCAAGTGTTCGATAGTTTGGTTGTCATAGGGATCAAGTTCATGTAAAGAATATGAATTTAGTTCTTGAGAGGATTATGAGGAACTTAAAGTATCATCAAGGTTTTGAAAGATGGTGATCGTGACGGTAGTAAATAAAAGTTTTATTTTAGAGGTTCTCAAAGTGGCACAAACGAGGAGATTTTGTAGTAGTGTAAATCGTGAGGTTAGAATCAAGTGTGTGAGAAAACATGATTGTGGTATATGCCAAATATTGTAAAAATTTGAACAAGTTGAAAATGAGTAAGTGTCGATGGATAATTTAGAGACTAAATATTGTTCCTATGGATGGGAAGATGTTATTTCAAAATTGGTTTTGTGCACGAAGCACAAGTTGTTAAATAGTACAAACTAAGTGAGCTTTGATTAGAATATTCTAGTTAGTTGGAGATTTTAAACATGACATTAGGTTTTATAGATCAAGTGACATTATATCGAAAATCCTTTCTTATGCCAATGAATAACATTTGAATTTAGAAATTAAGTTTGAGGACATCTTTTGCAAAAATATGTATTTTTCCGTAGTTTATAAGTGATGAAAATTTGACAATATTAAGAAATCTTTAGTTTTGCACTAAGGTATACTTAGGTTATGAGGTTGCAATTTAAAAATATATATAACATCTTGAGAAAGGAAATAATATGATTTAGGCAGGGGTTGAAAATAATCAAATATATGACTAAGCTGGTAAGATGAAGTGTGATTGATTTAAACTGTAAAATTTTTAAATTTAAAGCTTAGTTTTAAGAAAAGTGAGTGTAATCATTTATCCATTAATTAAAACGAATAAATGAAAATGTTGACTTATCAAAGCTTCCAGATTCTAATAATATAGTGAAGACATGCTTTAGCCTATAAGTGAACACTCATCCCGAGAATTCCCAGGTAGGCATCCGGGTCCTTCGTCTGATTGGGATTTATGCGCAATGCCAGTCCTAGACAGAAAACTCAGAATACAGGCGCTCACTCTTCCAGATTGCACGTGTTCGTTATTAAAATCTAGAACTTCGATGGGATCTTCAAGGCAGTTCAGGTTAAGTCTTGAGAATCTTGTCCTATTAGTCTAAGGGTAGATCCAGTGATGGAGAACAATCTTCTAGTAGGGACTAAAGTAGAGATAAGAAGTAGGAGGGAGATAGAGAATAGAAACAAGTAGGGTTGCAAGTAAAAAAAGCAAGTACTGGTTAAATCCTATGGTTATAGACTAGATTATTTTTCTAATAACCTAATTCCCTATAACCATGGCTCTGATACCAATCTGTAACACCCCAACCGATGGCGGAAACATCGAGGTGTCACGTGAGAATGATTGTTCAGTAGCTCATGGTAATCAAGTTTTAATTGAAATTTATTTAAAGTAAAATATCCAAAATTTGAAATACATATCAGAGTCTTGAATGAAATCTAGTACATCAAATAACCAAACAAAGCATAAACTTCAGTTATCCCCTCATGCTAGCTCTAGACTTCAAGCATCAGTATTTCCTGTTGAGTTTGGAAAAATAGGGGGGTCAACTAGAAGTTGGTGAGAATACATAAGCCAAGTCAAGCAATTTAGTTTTAAAAGAATAAAAGTTTAGCAATTCATACGTCTAATGTAAGTTTAAGTCTACATGAATAAACATGAAGTATAGTATGCACATAATCAAACCTCCGACAAAGTTTAGGTCCATCCCGCATCCACGGTTCACCTTAATATAACGTTGGAACGATAACAATCACCCGCGCTCCCCATAAAAGATGGTCAACGAATCTAGGTGGGATTGTCAATCCAATAGATCTATCACTGTATATCGCCGGCTTGGCCACAACTAATGATTATGTAAGTTGAAGTTTAAGTCTAATAGTCTTTGTCTAAGTCATGAGGCATTAAAGTTTACAACTAGACATGTATGTAGAATTGCTTAAGTATAAAGTTTCAAGTATAAAGAATTGCATAAACAAGGTTACGTAAACTCACTTGAATAGAGATTGCGAGCTATGAAATATGTTAACCAACTTGTGTCCTAACATGTATACATTTGGACGTTTAGGAATTAATATGCTTTTAACTACAATGTTAGCCATGTAATCATGCATCATCCAAGTATTTAGTTAAAATAATGTAACTTGATTTTAAAATGTTTTACTTTTGTAACCACTAATAATGGATTGTCTTAAATATCTATCTGCTGTGTATATATATGCATGAATATGTAAATACAAACACTTTACAAACTGTTATCAAAGCATGGATATTATAGTATTGATAACTTAGTGCCTCTATGGTGATCTCACGGCTTATTAAAGTTTTGAAGTACAATATCTCTATGAAAAAAAAAAAATCAAATCGTTTAGAAAACTTGTGAATGAGTTATGACTTATTAAAATGGTTAAACAATTTGTCCTAAATTAACAGTTTTGACATCCGGTTTTGTTGATTGCTTTTGGGGGTTCAAACTGTACTGGAAAATTTTGAGATTTTGTGGGTGAACATACATCTCAGAGTACTACATTTTGGGATCAAAAACTGATAAAAAAAGGTTTTAAAATGGTCGAGATATGACCTCCTAAAGTCGGCTTTAATTTCTACCAGCATTTTTTTAAACTTAGTGTCCTCTTTTGTGTTATCCTTTACATAGGACCCGTGAGTATCAACAAAAACAACATATATCATTTATAAGACTTTTGGCCTCACGATTATACATCTCATTTGTCCTAGCGTATGTTTTTTAGTAAAATATTTGGATCTAAGTTTGTGAAATAGTTATCGTTTTAAAAGTTCAAGGGTCTTTCGTTTAGTTTGAGAGTAAACACTTGGATGAAGATGACTATTGAACCGAACAAGTTAACGTGGTTGATTCAAGTGAGGTTCATACCTGAATTTCCAAAGTGGTGGTGTATGAGTCCGTATTTTGGCGTTCGGTAATCCCGTCGACACTTGCGTCCTAAAAGAGTCTTATTATCTTGACGAACTCAACACGGCTGTGATGGGGCTGTTTCTGTCGAGTTTAATGGCTGGGTTGGGATTATTTTGAGAGCTTCGAACATTGAGTGTTCATCGAAATATATATATATATATATATATATATATATATATATAGGGTGAGGATCCTGTACAAATTGTGTTTTTTGTGAGAAGTGTAAGAAGTGTTTTGGACCCTTAGATCTCTATATGGGTGGTTGAGATTAATTGATGGAAAAAATGTAATAAATGCTATAAATTTAATTAATTGATTAGACCTAGTGGGGTATTATAGTAATTGTACATGTTTTAAAGATCTTCAATCATTTAATATTTCCTATAATCTCTCCATTCTCCCTATTTTCAAGGGGTGTCATTACTCTATAAAAAAACCACCAAAGCATCATGATCGATGATCAGATCAAAAACATCATGATCGATGATCAGATCGAAAATCACAATAAACACCATCTTAATCGGAAAAAAACACAATTGAATCTTCAAAACTTATGTACGTCACTAAAACACCATGTATAGCAAAACCACATTTTCTTTCAGTAAGGTTTGATTTATAGTATCAATGTGTTTTATCTTCAAAACTTATGTACATCAGTAAAACACCATGTATAGCAAAACTATATTTTCTTTCAGTAAGGTTTGTATTACAGTATCAATGTGTTTTATCTTCTAAGCTTTCGTTGGAAGGTTTGTATTACAGTATCAATGTGTTTTATCTTCAAAGCTTACGTCTGGAAGGTTTGTATTATAGAATCAATGTGTCTTATCTTCAAAACTTATGTACATCAGTAAAACACCATGTATAGCAAAACCACATTTTATTTCAGTAAAACACCATAGAACGTAGCTTAATTAACAAAATAATCACAATATGTGTTTCAATAAAACACCAATGTGAATAAAAAAACCATATTTTGCATCACTAAACCTCCTTATAAAAATAACGCAAAAGGTGTGTTATACCTTCAAACCTTATGGTATACCAGTAAAACACCATGTGCTCACATCAGTAAAACACAACAATATGAATGCTGTTTTGATCGATGATAATTCAGTAAATGAATGATGAATGTGCTGAATGTTTATAAATACTCCATAAATATCCGTTCAATTTGAAACAAAAATCCCTAAGAATGCTCATAATTAATCACGTAATTAATTAGCAATTATGTCCTAAAAATAACATTAGCAATGCAAATTACATTGATACCCTTCTAGATAATAAAATAGGCTGCCATGTGTCACACTAGTATTGGTTCTCACACTTCTCATAAATAATAGGTTTTGTACATGATCCTAAACCTATATATATATATATATATATATATAGGGGATGGTTATAATAAAAACCCTCCAAAATGAGAAAACCATGTAAACTCATTTGTGGCCATTGATTAAACTTGATGGATGGTCTAGATTTAATCTCCATATTAAAATCCAATAAAGTACATTAAAGGAGGAGAGAGAGCATTAATAAGGGTATTGTGGTAAATGACCTTCAATCTCTGTTGGTTACTGCATGCTTGCAGAAACCGTCAAATCAACTCCTCTCTCTATCAATAAGATCTCCCTCTCTCTTATTGCATATACAAACCTCCAAATTTCAAAAATCCCCCCAACCCCTGTTCTCTCTAACAGTGCATCGAGAGTGGTTGTTCATCACCAAACAAGATTATTTGAAGAAACCAAAAAAACAATTAGTGATCAACCATCAACGAAAGGATGACATCGTTCATGGGGAGCCTATCGTCGTTTGCTCGACGGTTAGGTTCGAAGAAAACTTCAAAAAGGTATGTGTTTAATGTTTTTGATTACCATTGTTATTCACTGTAAAAAAGTTTTGATGGTTCTCGAGTCTGGTGGAGTAAATTACTGGTATCGAAGTTTTTGAATTTGGAATAGTTGATATGCCCTGAAATGGGGGTTCTGGAAATTGTTTATAAGAGTATGAATAATTATAGGGTGGGGTATCTTGTGAATGGGGGCCTTGTGAATGTGACATACTCATGTTGAAAAATGGACATATGGCCTGAATACCTTTATACTTTGTTTGAAACAGGAAGAAAAGGAAAGTGATCATTTTGTCTGATGATTCAAAATCAAAAAGACGTGGTAAACGAACTACAAAAAAAACCACTGACCCCAAAGAAGTAAAGCGTCAATTAGGTAAGTATTACATATGTTATGGATATTAATGATTGAGGATATTTTCATTTATATACTGCTGTGCTTCTATTTGTGTTTGTACTAATCCTGTATTAATGATGATATGTTGTTTAGAATGTAATTATGTTTTCTTAACTGTTCTGTTATTAGAGTATGATTCGGACACACCGCTTGTCAATTTAAAAAGACGGTGTAAAAAAGTCGTCAAACATTGTCCGAATGATGATCCAGGGCCGTCTAGGGAGAAAACTACAGATGACGAGGAGGGTGGAGAAACATCAGTTGAAGCGTCTGATGATAGTGATGCGGAGTTTTCCGGGACTGGAAAAAGTGACGATGATGAATCAAGCGTGAAGCCACATAAGGGTAAGGGTCAGTATTGAAAATAGATTTTAAATCCATGTTAAGTATATTACTATGCCTTAATTTCCTAATTGTTGTGTTTTGTGTCAAGCAGAGAAGCCGTCGTTCTTTTGTAACCGACGCCTTCGACAGGCAGCGAAAAATAAAGGTATGTGATAAGATATGTTTTCGATTCTTTGCCCGTTTCTTTGCCCGTTACGTATGTAAATCAGTTTTATGTGATGGCGTTCAGCCATATCTCCTGATTTCTTATGTTTTGTAGAAGCAAACAAGAATATAGCATCTGGAGAAGTTCAAACAAAAACAAAGAAAGGTTGATCAGTTCACATAAATTGATATTTACATTGCTATGGTGACTAAACAGTTAACACCTAAAATGGTTACATGTGTAACAGGTGAAGAAGTCATGCATGTCTATGATGTGTCCTCGAGCTCACCAGTTAGGATGACCAGATCAAAAGCACGAGCGTTACAGATTTCATCTGAAAAACCAAGGGCCAAAAATGCCAAACCAAAGAAGGCAAACAAACGTAAGAGGGCAGAGAAGTCATCGAACGATAGCATGGAGCCTCGTAAGCAGCGCAAAAGGTCGAAGTTGAACGAGTGGCTGGGAATACGTACTAGGTCATCACCAACACAGTTTACAAGGTGCATAAACATACTAAGCGACGAACAACGACTGGCGGTGAAGGAAATGGGTTTTGGCCGGCTGCTCAGTATAAAAATGGATGGGATACCAGCAAAGTTAGGGCATTATGTTGTGGATAACTTCGACCCGGATAGTTTGGAGTTGACCTTGCCGTCTGCAACTCTTAGCATTGACGCTGAAGTCGTACACAAGATACTCGGTATTCCAATTGGAGGGGTGTCTTTCAATGCGCTAGAGAGCAGGGACGAACATGACGAAGGGATAGCTAAATGGAAAAAGAGGTACCCGCCGAGCAGATTTATATCTCCAAAACAAATGGTTGATATGATTGAGAAAGAGTCCAATGGTGAGGATGACTTCAATTTCCGAATGGATTTTATAATGTGCTTTTATACTATCATGGTTGATTGCCACAAACAAGGCAGTTTGAAGGACAACATACTAGACTATCTGACGGATGACTTGGATTTTGCTGGACTTGACTGGTGTGAGTTAGTAGTGGAGGTGCTTAGGAGTTGTAAAGTTGGTTGGAGGCGAGACAGTTTGGATCCACCTTTTACAGGGCCGCTAACCTTTTTGACAGTAAGTTAATTTTTTACGTATGTTACATATTCACTTAGGTACTACTGACCGTATTTGTTTTCTTGATACTAATCATGTATACGACATCTATTTTGCAGCTTTTGTACGTTGATAGTTTTAAATGCAAAGGTGTTGATGTTGATTCTTCGGTGGTTCCTATGAGTTTCTGGACATTCCAAAGGTTAAGAGACAGGGAAAGGATTGAGATAAAAGAAGGGGGTTTCGGAAGGGGTACTTTGAAACCGTTAACTTCGTACGAGGGTGTGAAGCTTGGAATAGATGAGCCAAGCATCGAGGTTTGTAACATGTTATGTATTACAAACAAAACAGTTCATGTATTCCCCGTATTACATATTTATGGCATGCTAACAAAAAATTACCAAACAGGAAAGGGTAGCAAGTGTGGGGGATCTCGTAGATGTTTTGATTAGAACGAGAAAGAGGGTTGAATCGGCCATCTGCAAGTTAGATGAGGACTATCCAGGTAGAAAAGAAGTTGTTGCTGTCAAGGCTAGGTATGGTGAGTTCATTAAAGACATGGGGAAGGCGAGTGAGGTCGAAGTTGTTGCGCGTGTAAATGCTGATGGAGAAATCTCCTCTGTTATAGCTGCCATAGGTAAATGTACCACCATTGGTAAGTGCAAGTTTGATGTTTAAGCACAATACCCAATTTTGTTAAATATAAATCCATTGAACGTCTATATCGAAAAATTAGCAGATAAGGCTGAACAAAGCAACAAAGGAAAAGCAGTCGAGGATGATGTGTTGAGTTTGGGTGATTCGCCGCTAAACAAGTCCCCAATCACACGATCAAAAAAGAAAAGCGTTGGTGGCACGTTGGATGAGGCAGGGGCATTGGAAAGTCCAATTCTAAGCCAATACAGGAAGAATCTGCATGACAGTGCAAAGCAGAAAAATGATGGTTCCAAAACAGGTGCTACATGTGTTACACACATTAGGAACATTATGTTTAACTGTTTATGTATTTAACACTATGCACATTCCATTCATTAGGAAGCATTGTGTGTGACTCTTTATATATTTAACATACGTAACAGGAGATGAAGATCTGGCCAGGAATTTAACCAACAAATTTTCTGAGGTTAGTGAAGACGGGCAAAAAGAACAGGATGTAGCAGGATAATCAGGGGGACTACAAAAAGAAGGTAAGTAAAATATAGCTAGGGTAGGTTCGGTTACATACGCATAGATCAGCGGGTGGGGAGTATTTGTTAAGATTGTAATGTTATGATCTGTTACAGATGTCGATGCCAGCAGACAAATTGCTGACAATGTGTTAGGTGATGTGGTTACCACTTGCAATGAAGAGGAATTGGTGAGCACACAACCCTTGGGTGCAACACAAGAGGCCGACTTAGGTAAATAATGAATTCTTTTTTATACACGTGTAAAATCGTAATAAACCACAAACTGAAAATTAACTAGCTGTTAAATGTTAATTAACTTTAAGCACGGGATAATATTGTTGTTTCAGAACTGGATCCACCAAACAATGAGATTGAACAGGAGGTTGTGACCACACAAACACAGGCAGCAACACAAAGTGAACCAATAGGTATGCCGGTTGACTGTTATAAAATTGCTAATGTATACAACTGTCTTATGATTGTTATCTGGTGACGTATGTTACACAGTCTCCTCAGGCGGCACTCCATCACATGAAGCTACTGGTGAAGACAAGAAAGATGACTCAAGTGTGAAGGTGGGAGACACAAAAACAGATGAACAACTGCAAGAGGAGAAAACAGGTATTGTTATAAAAACCATATATATCCACAACTAAAGGCTGGTATAACGCATCGCCAAACATATTAATCATGTGTTTTAAACGTTGTATTTAAGGCGATGAGAAAATTTCAACAAGCGAAGCAGATGTGCACACAACCAGTAACAAAGAGTCAGGTATGATATTGTAATATTTATAAGTACATGGATAGCTGATTTGGATGTGTGATAAGTGGGCTCGTGCGAAAATGTCCTACAGAAGTACAGCCGGACAGGGCAGAAACTAGTGATAGGGGCAAGCAGGTTGCTGAGCCGGGGGGAGATACACAAGCAGGTATGCAAATAAAACCAAATTGAAAATACGTTTATAATCCACAAAAAGGTCCACATATTATTTGGGGTAACACATTTGCAGGAATCTCCTGGATATTTCCATGTATGTCGACACCGGATAGCAACGATGCGCCAACGTTTAGCTTTGGCTTAACACAGGCAGAACCAGCAAATCAGGGGGAGTCAGGTGTGAATTCACTTCTTAAAAATAAAAAAATACAGAAATGTTATATAAATGCTCTGTGTTTTTAACAGTTTTTAATGCTTATCTTACAGGATCTGTCACAATGTCTCAGACAATGGAACCTGCTTTGAAGGACCAACCAGGTGAATCAGGTATCAACTCTATATCTTAACAATGTTGAACTGCTGGATCGGATCAGTCAGCTAATGAAAGTTGTGACGTACGTTACAGATGGTGGCGGTGTGGCTCCAAATGAAAAGACAGTTTGCCAGGACGTTGTCGCATCAATGGTGTATCCGTTGGTGCAACCTGTGAGTTCATATGACGCACAGACTCAGGTTTACAATGAGTATGCCCCTAGTGGAAATCTGCAAGAAGATGACGACAACATGACCTTGGCGATGCGTCAAGAAATGATCGCCAAGATGGATGCAACCAAGAGAAACCCCCTACGTGAAAGGAATGTGACATACGTTCATAAGTCACCTTTTCACATAAGGGGGGTAAATTTGGGAGAGGGGGTCACGAAGGATGATGATGCTGTGTGGAACTTTGTTTACAGGGACGAGGATCCGTTGAATATGTTGTGTGGTTCTGAGGAAAGAAGGAGGGTAGCCATAAGTAATCGGTAAGTAACATGAACAATGCATGTGGTAATAAGTTCTTGGACTGCTGTAACATGTGTAACTGGTGGCATTTTGGTTTCTGTTTTTTTCAGCAGAGAGCATGGAGAACAGGTGGAAAATGTAGACATACCAGATGATGAAATAGATAACGCACTTGCCAAGTAAGACCATGACCAATGTTTAAACTTATAAGACTGCTTCAAAAAATTTATCTTGGTTAACATGTGTACAGTGAGGTGTTGTTCAAAAGTTTATGTGACGTGGAAGCCACACGTAGCATGATCAAAACTTTGAAGCCGGGGAGGCAGGTGATGGATGTGATCATTGACTGTTGGGTGGATGTCTTAAACTACGAGGAGAGGTTGAAATCGGACGGGGCCCCTCTTCGTTTGTTTGTAAGCACAACCGCAGTGGTAAGTTATTTAAAAAGACAACATCGGTTTATGTATGTTATGAAACCGGTATTGATTTTTTTTTCTAACAAAAAAATAGGTTCCATGGATGCTTAATGATACCAAGTGTGATCCGATCCGACGAGCTTCGCGGTTTTCAAACGCGATATCTGCCGCAGTGCCGGCCTATGAGACCAACCGTGACTTCAAACGATATGATATCGTCTTTTTCCCGATCCTTGAAAGGGCCCACTACTACTTATTGGTCTTTGAGCTAAAGAATATCGCCATAATGCTGATTGATAATGACAAAAAACGAGGGAGGCGAACATGCAAGGATCATGCTGACTTTCACAAAAATGTAACACCCCAACCGATGGCGGAATCATCGAGGTGTCACGTAGTGACGATTGTTCAAAAGCACATGGTACTTAAATGTAAATATTATTAAATAAACCCAAAAATTGTCTTACAAGGAAATGGAAAATACAAAGTCTTAAATGAGATATAAATAATGAAATAACTGCATAATAAAGCGCTAAAAGTTTCTTGATCAAATTGCACCTGAAACATGTACAAAAATAGGTTTGGTCAACATAAGAAATGTTGGTGAGCATTCCTAGTTTTGATATATATATAGTAGATTAAAAGTTATACAATTCAAGTGCAAGCTACAGTGCAAATATGTAAACCATGTATCAAACAAATGAGCGAAATCAACCCTGTGACTGTATAATGTACTGTATGAACTGTAGTGTACTTATCCAACAAGTGGATAATAACTTAACAATGGCCACGGATTCTCCGATGAAAAAGGGGGAGAATCAACCTAGGCGGGTTGTCAATCCAAATAGCGCTATCCAATGTTAAGGTCGGCTTGTACCATGTTAATGATTTCACTAAGTACAAATGTATTCCACATGTATTGTCTAAGCATAAAGCACGTTGTAAGCAATGCACATAGTACTAGAATTGTATTTGTGAAAATGTAAAATTGTATTTGAAATTTGTAATAGTGTACATGTAACACCCCAAAAATGTATAAAAGCAAAAAGGGGATAGGAATACTCACTGTTCACGTAGTAACTTGAAATTGGACTGGACAACGAAATATGAATTTGAGATTACTCCCAAATGATTAACCTAAAGTAATTGATAATGTATGAGTGAAATAACTCTAGGATACATGTATTTCTAGGGCTTCGATTTGGGGATAACGTTTATTTGTTTAATAAACAAATTGTTTATTAATTATGAGAAATTTAATAAATAAATAAATAAAGGTCTCTTAATAAAATTTGAATTTAGGATATACGCAATAAAGTGTTTGAAGTATAGAAATAATTTTTATAAAATTATTTCATTTAAAATAGATTTTTAAATCTATTTATTTATGAATAGCCAACATTTAACTTTAATATTCAAAAATACTAAAATTAAAGAATTCTTATTTTAAAAATCATGTTTCTGTTCTAAATGATCAAAAATAATTTGTATAAAATTTTGGTGCAAAAATGATGAAAATTGGATTTATTATGATTTAATTATGATTAAATCTAACAAAAATTGATTAAAAATATGAAATAAATGATTTTACTGAATTAAAAATTATTTCAGTAAAGTTTATCTTTATAAAAAGTCAGGATAATTTTTGGAGATTTTAATAAAGTTGTTTTGATATATAAATGGATTTTTATAAATCTAATAGATTAAAAATGATTTAATTATTATAAATATTAAATAAATGAATTTCTGAAAAATAAAAATTACAAATAACACTTTTATATTAGATTAAACAAATGTAATTTTTTTAGAATTTATAAAATAGTTTTGATATTTTAAAATGAATTTAAAAGATAAAAAGGTTTTATATATAATTATAATTGTTGTTTTAAAAAGAAAAGAAAAGAAAAGAATAAAAACCGGTCAGAGCCGGGACTCGAACCCGGGTGACCACTGGAATGGACCATGGTCACAACCACTTGGCCTAGGCCGGTGGTTGTGATATCTTCTGTTTTAAAATAAATAAATACCATGCATGTTATCAGATTTATCCCCAATTTCAAATCGACGAACCCTAGAATTTCAATTGAATGATTCAGACAACTATAGCCCGATTAATGTTAGGGCTATTGTTGTCTGATAGCCGATGAATAAAACCCATAACAGAATGAAGACTCACAGTGGGAATTCGTGGATAATTGACTGGTCAAAGACCAAAGTCAAACAGCGTTCAAGATGGGAATCAACAGAGATGTTTTAGAACAATTGGGGGTTAAGAGAGATAAGTGAGCGAGTTGTTAAGGTTCGTAGCACCTCTATTTATACTGAGGATCAATGGTGGGTTCAATTGGAAGGTTTGACCTTCAATTGAATGCATACGCGTATGATTATCAAATTGGTCAACGATTGATTTGTAATAGCGTGTAATTGAGGTTGTAATAGGCCGGAAATCTCACAAATTTACCAATCATAGATCAATTACACGTTAAATTGATGGTTTGATCAATAAGGCAACCCACAGTTGACTTTCCTTGTCAACTGTGAGGTTTTAATGTGTGTATTTTTATAATATACGTCCGGGTTATTTCAAAACAGAAGGTCTAGCTCAGATGGTTGTGTATGTGTGTATGTGTGGCTTTGGCGCGGGTTCGAATCCCGGCCAAAGCATATAATTATTTTCTTTTTTTTTTTTTTACAAACCAAAGGGAGGGGTTGGGCCTTGGATGTGGGCCGGCTACTTGGGGTTTTGGGCTGGGATAGTTTGTGGGCTGGACTTGTGTAGGCTCACAATTATTATTGTTATTATCCCATATAATTTAAACGAACCCGAAATAAACGTTCAAGAATAATAGTAATGTCACGTTTATTAATTGCGGTAAAACGTACAGATAATTATATAAAAAAATACAATGAAAAGTGACGGATGTCACAGCATCCCCTACTTTTAGAAATTTCGTCCCGAAATTCCTTCAAGTGGTAGTCTATGGAAAAAGGTGAGGATACTTAGACATCATTTGGTCCTCACGCTCCCAAGTAAACTCTGGGCCTCGTTTGGATTCCCAACGAACTTTGACAATAGGAATTCGGCTTCGCTTAAGCGTCTTGACATCTCGATCCATAATCTCCACAGGTTTCTCTATGAAGCGCATCGATTCGTCAATCTGGATATCCTCCAAAGGAACATGGAGGTTATCTTCAGCCAAACACTTCTTGAGATTAGAAACATGAAACGTTGGATGAACATTATTGAGCTCCGGTGGTAAATCGAGCTTGTAAGCCACCTTCCCAACTCGTTCAAGGATCTTAAAAGGGCCTACGAATCGTGGTGCAAGTTTCCCTTTCTTTCCAAACCGAAATACACCCTTCCAAGGTGAAACCTTGAGAAGTACCATGTCTCCGACTTGAAATTCTAGAGGCTTGCGCCTTTGATCGGCATAGCTCTTCTGCCTGCTCCGAGCAACTTGTAAGTTCTCACGAATGCGGTGAATTTTGTCTGTCGTTTCTTGTATCAGTTCGGGACCGGTGATTTGTGTTTCACCAACCTCGCTCCAACACACAGGGGAACGACATTTGCGACCATAGAGTGCCTCAAATGGTGCCATGTTAATACTGGAATGGTAGCTGTTATTATACGAGAACTCAACCAAGGGTAGGTGCGTGTCCCAATTACCACCAAAGTCGATGATGCATGCTCGAAGCATATCCTCCAATGTTTGAATGGTTCGTTCAGTTTGACCATCCGTCTGTGGGTGATAAGCCGTACTAAGATTTAGTTGTGTACCAAGTGCGGACTGAAATGTCTGCCAGAAGCGAGAAGTAAACCAGCTATCACGATCGGAAATAATGTCTAGAGGAATACCATGACGGCTGACAATCTCACTGATGTAGATCTTAGCCAGTTTCTCGGCTGTGTAGGTCTCACGAATGGGTAGGAAGTGAGCAGATTTGGTCAAACGATCGACAATAACCCAGATACTGTCATGCCCGCGAGTGGTGCGTGGAAGCTTCGTGATGAAGTCCATAGCAATGTTCTCCCACTTCCACACTGGTATTTCTGGTTGCACAAGTAAACCAGATGGACGTTGGTGCTCAGCTTTGACTTTAGAACAAGTAAGGCATTTAGCCACATAAAGGGCTATGTCCTTCTTCATACCGGGCCACCAATACAAAGTACGCAGATCCTGATACATCTTATCTGCACCAGGGTGAATGGAGTATCGAGACTTATGGGACTCGTCCATGAGGAAGGTACGCAGGTTGTCACGATCAGGGATCCAAAGACGGTTCATGAAATAAAGTAAGCCATTTTTGGTTTCCAACTGATTTTCGGCTCCACACGACATTTCTTCGTACATGTTGCCCTCAGTAACAGAGATATGTTGGGCTTCAATGATGCGGAGTTTGATATCAGACTGGACCTGAGCACAATAAAGCTGGGCATGACCTTTACGACTAAGGGCATCGGCTACAACATTCGCCTTGCCAGGATGGTAGCGAATCTCGCTGTCGTAGTCGTTTAACAACTCGACCCATCGTCGTTGTCGTATGTTCAGATCTTTCTGGTTGAAAATGTGTTGAAGACTCTTGTGGTCAGTGAAGATCACACATTTTGTACCATATAAATAGTGACGCCAAATCTTAAGTGCGAAAACGACCGCTCCAAGCTCAAGATCATGGGTAGTGTAATTTTTCTCATGGTTTTTCAGTTGTCGTGATGCATATGCTATAACCTTGCCTCGTTGCATGAGAACACAACCAAGGCCTTGATTAGAGGCATCACAGTAAACCACGAAATCCTCACTGCCGTCAGGTAAAGTGAGGATTGGAGCATCACACAGTTTCTGCTTCAAAGTCTGGAATGCTTCTTCCTGACTGGGTCCCCATACATATGGTTTATCCTTATGGGTCAAGGAAGTGAGAGGTAAGGCAATCTTGGAAAAGTTGAGAATAAATCGACGATAATAGCCCGCTAAACCAAGAAAGGATCGAACTTCCGTGGGGGACTTGGGTGTAATCCAATTCTTAACAGCCTCAATCTTAGCTGGATCCACGTGTATACCCTTATTGTAACCTCACGATTTTTTTATTATTATTTATAAAATTTCCAAACGTATTTAATCAAATTATATTTAATCCTATTTATTTAATTCCATTTCAGTATTTATATTTATAAAAATCTAATAATTCTCTAATTCTTAGTTATAAAACATTTATGTATGCTTTTAAAATAAGTTTAACTTTGATATAAACTTGAACTTCTAAATTTATCATATGAAAAGCCATTTCCTAATTTGCGTAAGTTTGGAATGGAAAATTTTTCCTAGTCAAGGTCTCCAAATAAATTAGTATTATTATCATTAATTGATCCTAGTCATCTTTGACCCATGATTGTTGATGTTTAAACTCTCACCTTAAAATAAAATCTAAGACTATTATAAAATGATATCACCTTGGCAATAAAAAGAAAAAAAAAAGGTCCCCCTCATAGTTCATAACACCCTTTAGTTGCCTTCTTTATCCTCTCTGTACATTGACGACATTGATTTTGATGTAAAGTCGTATTCCTACGAAACCCAAAGCGTTGCCACCATTAATTCTTAACTGTTGTTGCAAAACCGATCAAAGCGCACCAAGCGTTCCGTTACTGTATCGATCTCTACACCGCCCATCTCGCCGCCGAGACCACCACTAAGCGACCGCTGTTCTCATATAGTGTGTCTCTATTTCGGTTCAGTCTCTTTCGATACGCAGGTACCGATACTAATTCTTCTCAAAGGATATGATATCTCATGTTCATGCAAATCTGATTAATCAATGGTCGAGCTCGAATGATCGGCTATTAACTTTGTTAATCACAAGTGTTTTTTTTTTTTTTTTTGTTAGAACCAGAACTTTTATTTTGCAAATTTAAAACCCATTATGAAGCATCAAAATTAGATCGATGACTGTAAACTTGAGTTTTCGAGAAGATGACATTATTCATACTTACTAATATTATTATTGTTTTATTATTACTATTATTATTATTTTCGAAATGTTACTGTCATTGGTTAACAAATGAGCAAACCAACATTATTAAATACATTTTATTCCATTTACTGAATTCCAACATTAAATTTTACGTACAATATGTAATGTTTCTTTTAATAAAATAATAGTATTGTTGTAATTCAAACCAAGAATGTGTTTTTTTTTTTTTTTTTTAACTTGTCGTTGAAACATATAAAAAAAAAATTTATTAGATTGACAAGATACACAAATTTTGAGTTCTTGGAAGTTTATCAACTTATTAGAATTTATTATTTGAATTATTTAGGATAATCCTTCGGGGTTCTCCCAACCATAACTACAACTACAACTACTTGTGAAACTAAGCTAGCAACTTGTCAAGGTGAGTATTCCTACCCCTTTTTGCTTTTATACATTTTTGGGGTGTTACATGTACACTATTACAATTTCAAATACAAGTTTACATTTTTACAATACAATTCTAGTACTATGTGCATTGCTTACAACGTGCTTTATGCTTAGACATTACATGTGGATTACATTTGTACTTAGTGAAATCATTAACATGGTACAAGCCGACCTTAACATTGGATAGCGCTATTTGGATTGACAACCCGCCTAGATTGATTCTCCCCCTTTTTCATCGGAGAATCCGTGGCCAGTGTTAAGTTATCATCCATTTATTGGTTGAGTACACTACAGTTCATACAGTACATTATACAGTCACAGGGTTGATTTCGCTCATTTGTATGATACATAGTTTACATATTTGCACTGTAGCTTGCACTTGAATTGTATATCTTTTAACCTACTATATATATCAAAACTAGGAATGCTCACCAACATTTCATATGTTGACCAAATCTATTTTGTACATGTTTCAGGTGCAGTTTGATATAGTGCTTTAGCAAGGGATACTTAGTGCATTATTTTAATCAGTTATTTCGTTATTTACATTTCATTTAAGACTTTGTATTTCCATTTCAATGTAAGACAGTTTTTGGTTTATTCAATAATATTTACATTTTAGTACCATGTGCTTTTGAACAATCGTCACTACGTGGCACCTCGATGATTCCGCCATCGGTTGGGGTGTTACAGATTGGTATCAGAGCCATGGTTATAGGGAATTAGGTTATTAGAATGCCTTTTAGCCTAGTCTATAACCAAGCTTACATTCATGAGTCCTCTCGTGTTTATTTCTCTTTATCCTATTATTTTTCTTTCAAAAATTTTCACTATGATTCTTTCTCGTTATTCTTTCGGTGTGTTGTTTAAAGAAGAAGATACTCGTATTTCACAAACGAAACGATATCACCAAGTTAGGAGTGACATCCATACCTTGGTGATTAGTTTCACTCCTCTATATGTTATTTATCTTAGGAATATATCTTTGAGATAGGAGTGACATCCACACCCCAAAGAGTATTTCTTTAAAAAAAAAAAAAAAAAAAAAAACTTAACCACTAAGCTGAGAGTGATATCCTTAACTTAGTGATTGGTTTAATTCCACAATCGTTTTCAATTTTGAAATACATCTTTGAGTTAGGAGTGAAATCCAAATCTCAAGGATCTATTTTTGCATCTCGTTTTTAATCTCGCTAAAGTTTTGGAATTCACTATTGATGGGGCACGTGCAATCTGGAAGGGTGAGCGCCTGTATCCTGAGTTTTCTGTCTAGGCTTGGTATTTCGTATAAATCCCAATCAGACGAGGGACCTGTATACCTACCTGGGAACTCTTGGGATGAGCATTCACTTATAGGCTAAAGTACGCCCCCACAAGTCACTAGAAAATTTCAAATACTTGAGTTGGTCAAAGTTTCCTATAGAAACAATTCCAATGTTCTATATCCTTGATATTTATGTTTGTTTATCATTTGAAGACTCAATTTAATCACTTGTTGTTCCATATGCCATTATTCATTGATCATTGCTTTTGGATTCCTTATCATCATTATTAAAAACTTTTGTGCGCTATATTATCGCATTAAAAACTTACACTATTTCACCTATGTTTCACGACTTTTATACTATAAAGTATCATTATTCTTGTGCTAAAACATTTCCCCCATGACTCAATTTTTTTTTAAGCTTTAACTTTGATCACATCCTGATTTTAGGAATGTTGCGTCATCATACAGTTAAAAATGAACATGGTTTTTCCAAACTTACTATTTCAACCTGTTTTATACCTTCATGTTTACAAACTTACTTGATCGAAGTCACAGTATATCCTCATATACCTAATACTAATATTGCTGCACCCAGTCTCCTAAGCCATAGCCAACTACCATTAGATGAAAACTTCTTAGTCAGACTAAACTCATACATAAATGCCTACCTACACGATACGCACTAGTACACTACTCTCTAAAACGATTAATTTGACAATTTATTCTATAAGTCTTTTCACAAAGCCTATTCGCCAAATTAGAACACACTTTTCATACACCTTGTGCCTTGAAACAAATAGCCCGCTATGAGCCCAAAGAGATGCCTTAACGATCCTGTAAATAAATGATCTTTCAATGTATAAATTTCGTAAAAGTTTGAAAATTTAAAAGGTTTCAAGTTTACCCAGTCTTAACGGGTGACACTTCGATTTTCTCAACGTTTCATAACAATTAAAAAAATTTCCGGCTTTTCAACCCACAAGTTAAATAAATGTTTAAATACAGAAAAGTTTATTTTCCAAAATTCGTCAAGGCATCTGAGATCAGTCACAACCTTCACATCATGTTAAATCTTGGTCTTTCGAAACACATTAGATTTACACACACTTCATGAAATGGTTTCATCTTGCATTTTATAACTTGCATTGCATATTTTAAAAATCAAATGTAAATCTGCATGTTTTCATATAACGTATCCAATATATGTTTTCGGGAGGAATTTGCTACTAATAGTATACCTTATAACACTTTTCAAACTCTACTTCTCGTAAACACATGAACATGTGTACCTACGAAATCTTTTTTGAACTTGAAACATTCTTCGGTTTCCAAAAAGTTAACCTCATAACCTGAGTATGCCCTATAACATTAAAGATTTCTTAATTTTGTCAAAATTTTCATCACCTACAAACTATGGAAAATACATATTTTTGTCAAAAGATGTCCTCAAACTTAATTTCTAAATTCAAATGTTAATTCATTAGCATAACAAAGGATTTTTGATATAATGTCACCTTGATCTATAAGAACTAATGTCATGTTTAAAATCTCCAACTAACTGGAATATGTTAATCAAAGCTTACTTAGTTTGTAATATTTAACGACTTTTGCTTTATGTACAAAACCAATTTTGAAACTAAAAGCTTCCCATCCATAGAAACAATATTTAGTCTCCAAATACCCTATTTGACACTTACTCATTTTCAACTTGTTCAAATTTTTACGATATTTGGCATATACCACAATCATGTTTTCTCATACACTTGATTCTAACCTTTGATTCAAACCTCACAATTTACACTACTACATAACCTCCTCACTTGTGCCACTTTGAGAACCTATAAAATAAACCTTTTATTAATTACCTTCACGTTCACTATCTTTCATAACCTTGATGATACTTTGAGTTCTTCATCATTCTCTCTAGAACTAAATTCATATTCTTTACCTTCTTGAACATTAACTTGATCCAAACTATTGAAAACTTGATTGTTCGTTGCATCAAACTTGATTTTTAGTTATACATGAGGATTTGATTATCTACTTGAACATTTGATTATTCATGATACTTGAAAACATGAAATATAAACTATTTGCTACAAACACACCTAGAGTCATTAACATTGCCTAGGGCAACTCTATTACAACTCACGTGTTATACTTGATACTTGATGCATTTACAAACTTGCTTACATGTATGTATTATCAATTTGCAACTTATGTGTTAAACCACAAACAATTGTTACACTTAATCAAACAACTGGTAGAGGATGAAGTACTTGCTCAACAGTCGGTAGAGGTTCTAATAACCTGCTCAACGACTGGTAGAGGCTATCGCACCTGCTCAACAATCGGTAGATGTTCCTACTCACTGACTGGTAGAAGTTTTTTTTTTCTGCTCAACAGTTGGACTCAATTTTTGGATACATTATACACGTGAATTGATACAAAGATTTATTAGACTCATTGATACAAAGATTCAATCACAAGATTATTTTACGTTGTTTGTTTTACATGTGTGTTTAGAGTCATAGAAGGACACAAAACCCTAATGTAAGGTAAATTGGTGATTGCGGTCCGGAACGTAATCACGAATTTACAGGTACGTTAAAGTGGTGTGAAATTCTATAAAGGTTTTTTGTAGATAACCAATAACAAACCCTAGTAGTTGATAGTTTATTCAGTCGATCAACACATGCGTAGGATTAGTACTTTTATACAGACCCTTACGCTCCAAGTTAGTTCAGACTCATATAATTCAACTCTTATTCACATCCAACCTCGACTTAGAGTTCATTTATATTATTCCTCGTATCCAAAATAAATAGTTTACTCTTGCCATCCGTAAAACCCAAACCACAGTCGTACTAACATTTACCTAACCACCCTCAACCCTATGATTTTAATAACTTCGGGACGAAGTTTCCAATAATAGGGGAGACTGTAACCTCACGATTTTTTTATTATTATTTATAAAATTTCCAAACGTATTTAATCAAATTATATTTAATCCTATTTATTTAATTCCATTTCAGTATTTATATTTATAAAAAATCTAATAATTCTCTAATTCTTAGTTATAAAACATTTATGTATGCTTTTAAAATAAGTTTAACTTTGATATAAACTTGAACTTCTAAATTTATCATATGAAAAGCCATTTCCTAATTTGCGTAAGTTTGGAATGGAAAATTTTTCCTAGTCAAGGTCTCCAAATAAATTAGTATTATTATCATTAATTGATCCTAGTCATCTTTGACCCATGATTGTTGATGTTTAAACTCTCACCTTAAAATAAAATCTAAGACTATTATAAAATGATATCACCTTGGCAATAAAAAGAAAAAAAAAAGGTCCCCCTCATAGTTCATAACACCCTTTAGTTGCCTTCTTTATCCTCTCTGTACATTGACGACATTGATTTTGATGTAAAGTCGTATTCCTACGAAACCCAAAGCGTTGCCACCATTAATTCTTAACTGTTGTTGCAAAACCGATCAAAGCGCACCAAGCGTTCCGTTACTGTATCGATCTCTACACCGCCCATCTCGCCGCCGAGACCACCACTAAGCGACCGCTGTTCTCATATAGTGTGTCTCTATTTCGGTTCAGTCTCTTTCGATACGCAGGTACCGATACTAATTCTTCTCAAAGGATATGATATCTCATGTTCATGCAAATCTGATTAATCAATGGTCGAGCTCGAATGATCGGCTATTAACTTTGTTAATCACAAGTGTTTTTTTTTTTTTTTGTTAGAACCAGAACTTTTATTTTGCAAATTTAAAACCCATTATGAAGCATCAAAATTAGATCGATGACTGTAAACTTGAGTTTTCGAGAAGATGACATTATTCATACTTACTAATATTATTATTGTTTTATTATTACTATTATTATTATTTTCGAAATGTTACTGTCATTGGTTAACAAATGAGCAAACCAACATTATTAAATACATTTTATTCCATTTACTGAATTCCAACATTAAATTTTACGTACAATATGTAATGTTTCTTTTAATAAAATAATAGTATTGTTGTAATTCAAACCAAGAATGTGTTTTTTTTTTTTTTTTTTAACTTGTCGTTGAAACATATAAAAAAAAATTTATTAGATTGACAAGATACACAAATTTTGAGTTCTTGGAAGTTTATCAACTTATTAGAATTTATTATTTGAATTATTTAGGATAATCCTTCGGGGTTCTCCCAACCATAACTACAACTACAACTACTTGTGAAACTAAGCTAGCAACTTGTCAAGGTGAGTATTCCTACCCCTTTTTGCTTTTATACATTTTTGGGGTGTTACATGTACACTATTACAATTTCAAATACAAGTTTACATTTTTACAATACAATTCTAGTACTATGTGCATTGCTTACAACGTGCTTTATGCTTAGACATTACATGTGGATTACATTTGTACTTAGTGAAATCATTAACATGGTACAAGCCGACCTTAACATTGGATAGCGCTATTTGGATTGACAACCCGCCTAGATTGATTCTCCCCCTTTTTCATCGGAGAATCCGTGGCCAGTGTTAAGTTATCATCCATTTATTGGTTGAGTACACTACAGTTCATACAGTACATTATACAGTCACAGGGTTGATTTCGCTCATTTGTATGATACATAGTTTACATATTTGCACTGTAGCTTGCACTTGAATTGTATATCTTTTAACCTACTATATATATCAAAACTAGGAATGCTCACCAACATTTCATATGTTGACCAAATCTATTTTGTACATGTTTCAGGTGCAGTTTGATATAGTGCTTTAGCAAGGGATACTTAGTGCATTATTTTAATCAGTTATTTCGTTATTTACATTTCATTTAAGACTTTGTATTTCCATTTCAATGTAAGACAGTTTTTGGTTTATTCAATAATATTTACATTTTAGTACCATGTGCTTTTGAACAATCGTCACTACGTGGCACCTCGATGATTCCGCCATCGGTTGGGGTGTTACACTTATCACTGATAATGTGTCCCAAAAATTGAACCTCTTTAAGCCAGAATTCACACTTGGAGAATTTGGCATACAGTTGTTCATTCTTCAAAAGACTCAAAATTTGTCTAAGGTGTTGCTCGTGGGCTGATTTGGTCTTAGAGTAAATGAGAATGTCATCGATGAAAACAATTACGAACTTATCCAAGAAGGGTTTGCACACGCGATTCATGAGATCCATGAAGACAGCGGGTGCATTCGTTAGCCCAAAAGGCATAACCGTAAACTCGTAATGCCCATAACGTGTACGGAAAGCTGTTTTTGGAATGTCGTCTTCATGGACTCGTAGCTGATGATATCCCGAACGAAGATCGATCTTTGAGAAACAAGTCGAACCTTGAAGTTGATCAAAGAGGTCATCAATGCGAGGTAAAGGGTACCGGTTTTTAATGGTGAGTTTATTTAGTTCTCGATAATCAATACACATACGGAAAGATCCATCCTTCTTCTTTACAAATAAGACTGGAGCTCCCCAAGGTGATGAACTGGGACGAATGAAACCCTTGTCTGCCAACTCTTGAAGTTGACTCGCAAGTTCTTGCATCTCGGAAGGTGCAAGGCGGTATGGAGATTTAGCAACGGGCGTAGCACCAGGTACAAGATCAATACGAAATTCGACAGGACGCACTGGTGGAAGTCCCGGTAAATCATCAGGAAAAACTTCGGGAAACTCACGAACAACAGGAACATCTTGAATACTCTTGTCTTTACCTTTCTTTTCCACAATATGGGCCAAGAAAGCTACGTATTTCTTGCGTAGATATTTCTGTGCTTGGGTGCAAGACATGAGTTTAAGACCACTGGATGGTTTCTCACCATAAACCCGTAAAAAGTCACCCGATGCGAGAGGAAACCGAATAAATTTCTCAAAGCAGACAACTTCGGCATGATGTTTAGAAAGCCAATCCATACCCACGATAACATCAAAGCTTCCCAATTTCATGGGTATAAGATCAATGGTGAAGTCATGTTCGTTAAGACTAAGAGTACAACCCTGAATGATAGAATCGATTGAGATGGGTTTACCATCTGCGACCTCGACTGTGAAAGGCGCTCCTAATCTAGAGCGAGTGTGAGATAATAGAGGTTCGAATGCTAATGACACAAAACTTTTATCCGCACCAGTATCAAATAAAATTGAAGCATAACGACCATCAAGTAAAAACGTACCATTCACCACGTCATTTGTTTCCTGAGCTTCTGTTGCATTGATGTTGAAAGCCCTACCACGAGCCACTGGGTTTGCCGCATGGTTTGCTGGGACAAGTGCTGGACATTGGTTTCTGAAGTGGTTCGGATCACCACAATTGAAGCAAGCTCGACCATATGCTATAGGTTGTGGGTTTTGGCGAGCTGGTTGAGGGTTAACAGGTTGAGCATTAATAGGTTGAGGTCGAAACGTAGATCGACACGTGGCAGCTACATGACCATACCTACCACAGGTGGTACAGTGGCGACAAGGAAAATTTGCGGGGTGATGGTACTGACAGGTGGCACACTTGGGTAAGTTTCCACTATAAACCTTCTTAACAGGAGGAGCCTGAGCCATTGGAGCCTGTGCTATTGGAGCCTGAGTTACTGGGGCCACAACAGCATAGTTTCTACCCCTGGACTTCCGCTTCCTAGTGTTGGAACCGGTATTGTCTACAGCAACTCTTGATGATTCAGTAGTAGGGGTGGGGGTCTTCTCAGTTGATTTCTTGGTTCTTTTCCTAACCAAATTTCCCTTTTTGACGTGCTTGTCAGTCAAGGAGGCTGCAAGCTGAATGGCTTCTTCCACCGTAGTGGGTCTGCTTCCAGTGACTACATCTTGAATTAGGTCAGGCAATCCCTCAATATACTTCTCGATTGCTCGAGAGACCGGGGTAACCATGTGTGGAACCAAAATACTGAGCTCATGATAACGAGTGTTGTATGCAAGATTTTCACCACTGTCTTGTTTTAACCCATGGAACTCTTCCTCTAGCTTCCTCATTTCGTTCCTAGGACAGAACTTGGCGATCATAAGTTCCTTGACCTCAGTCCAAGACAAGGATAGAGCAACATCAGCGCCCCGATTACGCTTTTCACCATTCCACCAGGTCAATGCCCCCTTTTGAAGGACACTGGTAGCATAGCGAACGCGGAGGTTATCAGGACACTCGCTGTTCACGAAGGTACTTTCCATACTTTCAAACCATTGGAGAAGGCCAGTAGCACCCTCCTCCCCAGTAAACTTCGTGGGATTGCATGAGTTGAAGTGTTTGAATGTACACCGGGATTGAGTTGCACCCTCAGTATTGGTACTGTTGCTGTTCTGGGTTAACTCACTAACAAGATTCGGAATCACTGCAGCAATTTGCTCAGCGACAAGAGAAGCAAGGCGACGATCAGAACGTTGTCCAGAGGCACGAACAGTGCGTTGGCTAGCATCACGGAGCATACGGCGAGCAGACATCTACAAGGCAGTCAATGAAGAGTTATGAGATTAATAAATGTAAGTGTAATATTGCATAAGCATTATGATCACAAGATATTGTATGTGAAATAGAGATATATCATTTGAAATATTTGTATAACATGTTTGGATTGCCCTTGTCTAGCTATAAAGCCCAACAAGAACGTTGACTTTTCAAAGAAATTGAGCCCAATGGTGATCAAAGAAGACATGCTTTAGCCTATAAGTGGACACTCACTCCAGGAATCACCAGGTAAGCATAACAGGTCCGTAAATGGATTTATGCGCTATGCTTGCCTATGCCAGAAAACCCAGTGTACAGGCGTCCACCCTTCCAGATTGCACGTGTCCTTTTTCACACTCATTAAAGTTCAACAACTTTGAAGGAACAAAAATAAGAGTAGGCATTATGCCTAAGAGTGTCTTCATGAAAGGTACTGCTCCCGCTCCATGATGATGTAGTCTTCCCACTCCTTGTAGAACACCATCTCTATACGTCATGATGAAAGATGAGAGGAAAAGGAGAAGAAAGGGAAAGATTGAGGAAGGAAAGTGAAGGGTAAAGAGAGGAATGATAAATTAGGAAGTGTTGTACCTGAAAGTTGAAATTCGGTTATAGTCTAGGCTAAAAGGCATTCTAATAACCTAATTCCCTATAACCATGGCTCTGATACCAATCTGTAACACCCCAACCGATGGCGGAATCATCGAGGTGTCACGTAGTGACGATTGTTCAAAAGCACATGGTACTTAAATGTAAATATTATTAAATAAACCCAAAAATTGTCTTACAAGGAAATGGAAAATACAAAGTCTTAAATGAGATATAAATAATGAAATAACTGCATAATAAAGCGCTAAAAGTTTCTTGATCAAATTGCACCTGAAACATGTACAAAAATAGGTTTGGTCAACATAAGAAATGTTGGTGAGCATTCCTAGTTTTGATATATATATATATATAGTAGATTAAAAGTTATACAATTCAAGTGCAAGCTACAGTGCAAATATGTAAACCATGTATCAAACAAATGAGCGAAATCAACCCTGTGACTGTATAATGTACTGTATGAACTGTAGTGTACTTATCCAACAAGTGGATAATAACTTAACAATGGCCACGGATTCTCCGATGAAAAAGGGGGAGAATCAACCTAGGCGGGTTGTCAATCCAAATAGCGCTATCCAATGTTAAGGTCGGCTTGTACCATGTTAATGATTTCACTAAGTACAAATGTATTCCACATGTATTGTCTAAGCATAAAGCACGTTGTAAGCAATGCACATAGTACTAGAATTGTATTTGTGAAAATGTAAAATTGTATTTGAAATTTGTAATAGTGTACATGTAACACCCCAAAAATGTATAAAAGCAAAAAGGGGATAGGAATACTCACTGTTCACGTAGTAACTTGAAATTGGACTGGACAACGAAATATGAATTTGAGATTACTCCCAAATGATTAACCTAAAGTAATTGATAATGTATGAGTGAAATAACTCTAGGATACATGTATTTCTAGGGCTTCGATTTGGGGATAACGTTTATTTGTTTAATAAACAAATTGTTTATTAATTATGAGAAATTTAATAAATAAATAAATAAAGGTCTCTTAATAAAATTTGAATTTAGGATATACGCAATAAAGTGTTTGAAGTATAGAAATAATTTTTATAAAATTATTTCATTTAAAATAGATTTTTAAATCTATTTATTTATGAATAGCCAACATTTAACTTTAATATTCAAAAATACTAAAATTAAAGAATTCTTATTTTAAAAATCATGTTTCTGTTTTAAATGATCAAAAATAATTTGTATAAAATTTTGGTGCAAAAATGATGAAAATTGGATTTATTATGATTTAATTATGATTAAATCTAACAAAAATTGATTAAAAATATGAAATAAATGATTTTACTGAATTAAAAATTATTTCAGTAAAGTTTATCTTTATAAAAAGTCAGGATAATTTTTGGAGATTTTAATAAAGTTGTTTTGATATATAAATGGATTTTTATAAATCTAATAGATTAAAAATGATTTAATTATTATAAATATTAAATAAATGAATTTCTGAAAAATAAAAATTACAAATAACACTTTTATATCAGATTAAACAAATGTAATTTTTTTAGAATTTATAAAATAGTTTTGATATTTTAAAATGAATTTAAAAGATAAAAAGGTTTTATATATAATTATAATTGTTGTTTAAAAAGAAAAGAAAAGAAAAGAATAAAAACCGGTCAGAGCCGGGACTCGAACCCGGGTGACCACTGGAATGGACCATGGTCACAACCACTTGGCCTAGGCCGGTGGTTGTGATATCTTCTGTTTTAAAATAAATAAATACCATGCATGTTATCAGATTTATCCCCAATTTCAAATCGACGAACCCTAGAATTTCAATTGAATGATTCAGACAACTATAGCCCGATTAATGTTAGGGCTATTGTTTTCTGATAGCCGATGAATAAAACCCATAACAGAATGAAGACTCACAGTGGGAATTCGTGGATAATTGACTGGTCAAAGACCAAAGTCAAACAGCGTTCAAGATGGGAATCAACAGAGATGTTTTAGAACAATTGGGGGTTAAGAGAGATAAGTGAGCGAGTTGTTAAGGTTCGTAGCACCTCTATTTATACTGAGGATCAATGGTGGGTTCAATTGGAAGGTTTGACCTTCAATTTAATGCATACGCGTATGATTATCAAATTGGTCAACGATTGATTTGTAATAGCGTGTAATTGAGGTTGTAATAGGCCGGAAATCTCACAAATTTACCAATCATAGATCAATTACACGTTAAATTGATGGTTTGATCAATAAGGCAACCCACAGTTGACTTTCCTTGTCAACTGTGAGGTTTTAATGTGTGTATTTATATAATACACGTCCGGGTTATTTCAAAACAGAAGGTCTAGCTCAGATGGTTGTGTATGTGTGTATGTGTGGCTTTGGCGCGGGTTCGAATCCCGGGCAAAGCATATAATTATTTTCTTTTTTTTTTTTTTACAAACCAAAGGGAGGGGGTTGGGCCTTGGATGTGGGCCGGCTACTTGGGGTTTTGGGCTGGGATAGTTTGTGGGCTGGACTTGTGTAGGCTCACAATTATTATTGTTATTATCCCATATGATTTAAACGAACCCGAAATAAACGTTCAAGAATAATAGTAATGTCACGTTTATTAATTGCGGTAAAACGTACAGATAATTATATAAAAAAATACAATGAAAAGTGACGGATGTCACAAAAAAGGATACTGTGCACAAATATGTAAGTTGTTTTAATCACTTTTGAAAAACGTAAAACATTGGTCATTTAAAACAAATGTTTCTTTCGCTGATGTATTATTTTTGGGTTTCATGATCCATGATTATTGCAGAAGCACATGTTTGTGGAGTTCCTTAAAAGCATCAACCATCCGAAGGCGGGAAAGATCGGAGGGGCGGAGATACATAGGTTGGATGTAGAGTGGGGAACGGCTGGTAATGCCACGGATTGTGGGGTCTTCCTAATGAGACACATGGAGAGATTCATGGGGCTTCATGTACCGTTTGAATGCAATTTCAGTAAGCATTGGCGCACTAAAGAAGGCGAGATCAACAAGCTACGTTCGAAGTACACAGCGCATATTTTGCGTTCACCGGTTAACACAAAGAAGGGTGAGGTGGAAGCTAGGGCACATTTGAAGTAAGGAGGAACGTTCGTGAAGGGGGGGTTGTTTAACTGTGTATGACAATTATGTAGTGTTTTAAATTGTTTTTTGGGTGATAATACACCTAACATACTGCTGGGTTCTGTAACATAACTTAACTAGTATGGTTACTTGTTGAACACCTAACTGTGTTGCTTATAATATTATTCTGTTACGTATGTAAAAGTGTTGTTAGCATATGTTATGTAAATTGTGTTACATATGTTAATATAGTTTAAAATGGTGAGGTGGTACGGTATTCTGAGTGTTATGGATATTGAGTTATAGGTTAAATGATTAAGAGAGGGTTAATATGTTATTTGACTACTTAACAAATCTGTTACATACATAACAGGTGCCTACATGGTTAGGGTGTCACGGGACATACCATACTAGTCTTAGAAAGGTAAGATGTTTTTTTATGAAAGAAATGGTAACTGATATGGAATGCAACAAGTATTAAAAGTACATAATTATAACGGCTCTGTAATCCAAAGCCATGCACATACTGTACACTGACAAAAAATATATTTACACAAATAACTTCTTACACATTTAGCAATATTTCTAACAGTTATAGGAAACATCAGGGAATTTTGACATACAAAAACTAAATAACCAGAAGTACCAACCAATCAAATACCAAATATGGTGTTTTGTGAAATCAACTTGTTACACATGTAACATGAGGGTTTCTTATGTCTAGGATTAATATTCACCCCCAATCACCTTGGCTACACAACAAGGACTGTTCAATACCCCTGGTTTGTGGGGCACAACTAACTTGTTACACATGTAGCAGAAGGTTTTTAACAGAAAATCCTAAAAGACAAACAGGTTGAAAAATGGGTACAGGACAAGTGTTAAAGCATAGGGGGTAATGTGTTATTTTACTATTTAACAAATCTGTTACGTACATAACAGATAGCTACCTGGTTAGAGTGTGACATACCATGTTAGTCTTAAAAAGGAAAGATGATTTTTGATGATAGTAATGGTAATACATATGGAATCCAACAAGTATTAAAAGTACATAATTATAACGGCTCTATAATCCAGAGTGATGCACCTACTGTACACTGACAAAACTATATTGGCACATCTAACTTCTTAAACATGTAGCAATATTTCTAGCAGTCATAATAAACTTCAGGGAATTTTGAGGGAGAAGAACTAAATAACCAGACGTACAAAACCATCAAATGCCAAACTGATTGAAATTAACCTGTTACACATGTAACATGAGGGTTTATTATGTCTCGGATTAATATTCACCCCCAATCACATTGGAAACACCACAAGGGATGTTCAATATCCCTGATTGGTGTGGCACAACTAAGTTGTTACACATGTAGCATAATGTTTTTAACAAAAAACCCTAAAAGACAAACAGGTTTAAAAATAGGTACATGACAATTGTTAAAGCATAGGGGTTAATATGTTATTTTACTACTTAACAAATCTGTTACATACATAACAGATAGCTACATAGTCAGACTGTGACATACCACACTAGTCTTAAGCAAACACATGATAATAAAAAACTACATAGACAGTCCTTAATAAGGTTAAGACTTAGACAATAACACATAACAAAGGTACGACTACCCAGCAAAAACAGGTTAATCAACAAAAGGATAACCATCGTAAGTTGCAGCCATTATGGCGAGAATGATCCATACTGCGCTTCCAAGCTCAGCTCCGACATTTCACTGTCCTCGTCTTCCCAAGGGTTATAACTTGCCCACCTGGCGAGGGTATTGGGTGAATTTGGACACAATGGACAACCGCAATACTCGTGATCATACTCAACACCTGGACATGCAACAGCCGATATTGATACAGGCTCTTTGGTTACCGAGTACGCAGTGCCAACTGACACCCCTCCATCAACTTCCATCTGTGCATCGCCCGACGTCGCCGGTGTACTATTACCATCTTCCATCATTAGAGTTTCGACACCTTTTTTCGGTAGTTTGCTCTCGTTGGGATCATTAACATCCTTCCAACCATGAATGGCTTGGTGTTCAGTACGCTCCAGTAACGCCCAAAAATCAGTTACTTTTGAAGTGACCTCCTCTTCGCTTTTTGTCTTCTGGCGCTTGGCTGCATGAGGTTTTGAAGGGCTTTCCATTTGCAGAAAGTGTTTCTTTTGGTAAGTTAGGAACACTATTATTATGGGATGGAACAATGATTTCTATTTTACCAAAATGAGGTATATAAACTAAGTTCAAGGATGGGTGGTTGGGTGGTTGGTGATAATTTAATTTGTGTTTAATGCTATAGTGGTAGATTTTGCTTTATGTCAAATCAACATGTCATAAATATTTTTGGGTGCTAGGGAGTGCATCATGATTTTATATTTTATTCTCTTCATTTGTTACTTTGTGAAGTACATATTTTATTAGATTTTGGTAGTTCCCTAGGTCTTCCGTACCAAAACTACAACACATACCCATGCTTTTTTCTGTCCATGGGCCCACAGAAATAATGATATCTAATATAGGGGATCTAATATAATAATCACATTGGCCCAGCTACCTTTTTGTTGCGTATGTTACCAATGCGGTCCCTGTTACCAACTACTTATAAGACAGAACATAGATCCTAAAACACACCACATTATATATTACAAACCACAAAAAAGCATGTCTAGTGGGTGAAGATTATACATAAAAGTAGTTCTACCAAATAAAAATAGAAGTAGCTGGGGAACAACAAACACACCAAAATGTGGCAACCATGTTACACACGTAACAACAAAAAGGGACTGCATGTGCTTCTAACTGTTACCAGTGTCCAACATGGTTCAAAAAGCAGGGATAGTAATGCTGCCCCATTAATTACCATAAACCTAACTAGGCTTTCCGGGCTTGTGCCGCCTCCTCCTTGGCCCTTTTCATCGCAGCAACCTTCTCACAATTCCTTGCATCATGATCTGTGACATATTGGTGGCAGTTGTTGCATAGGCGTGGGGCCTTAGGCATTTTCGGACGCTTTGGGTTGCCCTTCTCACCAGCTCCAGATATTCTTCGAGTTTTCCCACAACCCTTGTTGCGTGCCACATCAGGATTGGCAACCACAGTTTCAGTATCGGCCGATTGGCCAATAATTTCTTCCACGTCGGTTGGAGACGGTTGGTCCGGAATATCAGAAATTGGTTCCCTGGATAACAAGTGCAGTTTGATAGATTTGAGCTGTTCAACTAAGTCCGCCAGGGCAGTTTCATCAGTTCTGGCAACATCTACACATTCAGTTACAAGTTCAAGTACCTCATTCCTCAACAGTGAACCTGGATGAGTGTCAACACCGTAACGTCCAGAAATGGAGAATACTCTCTTGGGTAAAATATCACGTAACCACCTTTCGACCACATATTGCTGCGGGATGCGGTCAACTTTCTTAATCATGTAAACTGCAAAGACATGGCGGCAAAGGTAGCCGAGACGCGTAAAACATCGGCATGAGCATTCAGCCGTTGAATCAATGCTATCAAACCGCACCTGCATAATTGATGCTAGAAATGGTAAGACCTAGGAATGCAACAAGTATTAAAAGAACATAATTATAACAGCTGTGTAATCCAAAGTCATGCACATACTGTACTCTGACAAAAGTATATTGGCACAGCTAACTTGTTACACATGTAGCAAACTTTCTAACAGTTCTAATAAACTTTAGGGAATTTTGACAGAGAAAAACTAAATAACCAGAAGTACAAAACAATCAAATTCCAGATATGGTGTTTGGTGCAATTAAATTGCTACATATGTAACAAGAGGGTTTATTATGTCTAAGATTAATATTCAGCCTAAATCACATTGGCTACACTGCAAAGGGCTGTTCAATAACCATGACTGCTGTGGTACAAGAAACTTGTTACACATGTAGCAATTAGTTTTTTTAACAGCAAACCCCTAAAAGACAAAAAGGTTGAAAATTTCAACTTATTAAAAGTCCAATAGCCTGAACTGGTGTGGTACAACTAACTTGTTACACATGTAACATAAATTTTTAAAACATTTATAACAATAACATCAGTAGTTTCTAACAATAACATAAATGGGTACCTGGTAAACATTGGTAACATCACGACGCTTGTCAAGTTGGGTGACTGAAAAGACGGTAGGCATGTTGTCCTTTTCATCAACATTGGAGATGTAGCATGAAAACTTCCCCTTCATAATCTCCTTCTTAACTTCCTGGAACACAGTATTGGTGTACAAGGTAAACGCATGCTGCTCAATGGGAAAGTCCGTAGACCCATAAAAAACCGTTGATGATGTTTTGTACTCGGCAACACGCTGACGGTAACGTTGGCTATCGAGACGGGATTCAAAACATAACATGAACTGAACAAGTGTGTGGGCACTAGTGGAATTGACCTTGAATGCACTGTTTGAACTCTCACTTCTGGATGTTGTTTTCATCAAGCATGACATTGGAATCTCCCTAAAGTACGCCGACACCCACAGTTCCTTGATTGCAAACATATCGCTCAACCACTGGTTTTCCTGAATCCCAAATGTCTCTAGCAGCGCATTCCATCGACTCTCAAATGTTGAAGGTTTTATGAAAATGTTCCACACCAATTTGTGAATGCAGGACCGGAATTCAGTGTTGGATAAAATATCAGCACCAACCTAGGTGCAGAAGCATAAATAAATGTAAGACATCTTTAACATAAAACACTTAAGTACGTGCCTACATAACATTACCTTGTTGGGTAGTTTTTTCATTATATGCCACATACATAGCCTGTGGCGAGCCTCACTGAACACTTGTGGTACAGCCTGCATCATCGACGGGTCTTGGTCGGTCAACACTAGCCTGGGCTGTGAACCATGAGCTTTTAAAAAACATTCAAGCAACCAAACGTAGGAATCTATGGTCTCATTAATTATCAATCCTGCACCAAAAGTCACACACTGCTTGTGGTGGTCCACACCGGTGAAAGGGACAAAAACCATGTTGTACCTACACGTTAAATGAACAGCCACATGTTATTTACGTATGTTAAGCAGTAAAAAATGCAAACACATAAAACCTGTAACGCACGTTAAGGTAACTTACTTGTTTGTGTTGTATGTTGCATCGAACGCCACAACATCACCGAAGGCCTTGTAGTTCAATTTTGAAATTTCATCCGCCCAAAAAACAGAATGCAGTTTACCATCGCGCACAACAAAGTCATAAAAAAAGTCTGGCAAGTTTTCAAACCGATCACGCAGGCGGTCAAGGAATAAAGACGAGTCCCTCTCGCCGATAAAAATTCGAAGTTCCTTACTAAAGTTCTTGAAATCAGAAGCAGTTCCATGCACATTGTGGTGACCACCTTTAAGAGACACTAAGTAACGATGAGCTTTCACAGGTCCAACTCGGTTAAGAGACATGTTATGAATGAATTGTTTAGTTGAGAAAGAAAGTTTACGAGAAATCTTACTAAGGTCAATGTTATCTTTATCACACAGCTGATGGTTGTGAACATCGTTAAAACGAATGACTTTAAACAACGAACCTCCACAAGTGATTGACACTAACACATGCGCTTGGCAATTGGAAAGGCTGAACGAAGTTTTACGGGGTTTAACAGAAGATTCAACTAAGGTGTCAAAGGTTTTGTTAAACTGAGGTTTACCATATTTGCAACAACGCATGTACTTGTGTGTCGGTTCCCCCATCCAAACCTTGGTTTGTCCCTTCTTAACTGAAAAACCGGCCTGCCTGGCATATTCTTTGTACATGGACATTGCAGCCTCAAACGTCAGGAAAACCTGACCAATAGCAGGCAAATAACGGGGGCTAACATTGGGGATCCAGAATTGGGTGCCGTTCGGGGTTGCAATAACATAGTACGGCTCAATGTCTTGGTTTTCACCTGTTAAATAAAAAACAGGTTAGATTTCTATATTTATAATCCCCTTATGTGTTACATACGTTATAGGTCTATTCTTTAACACAAGGCATGTTGTACCTAAAACATATAAGACACAAAAAAAGCTATAAAAATATATATTCAAATAAAAAAGTTGGTACACCAAAACAGTTTCTATGTAACACATGTAACATATATAATGTAGATTCTCTCCATGGTTTAAAAAATTTCTGCTTTGGCCAAAAAATAGCTTTCACCACACACTGCTATGACCAACACAAAGAGCATGATAGTAAAGTCAATGTTGGGCAAAAGTTTCTTACCAGACTCAACACCTACATATATCTCTTCATTCCCTCCTATTTCATTTCCATCAACAGGATCCCCTCCATCAACATTCCTCAACAAAGATGAAGACCCAGCTGAGAAACCAAAATTAAGGCCTGAAAACAGCAAAAAAAATATAAAACATTACAAAACAACCTAAAACAAAATAACTAAAAACCTTAGATAGTAGTAAAACCATTAAAAAACATCCTAACACTATATAACCCTGTTAACAACAAAATTTGGAAACTTTAAAAAAACTATAACTAAATCACTATAACTATGAAAAACACTATAAACATGAACAAATAAAAAAAATGCTACTTTCTAAACTATATAAAAACCTGCTACAAACCCTATGATCATGAGCAGTGCTATAAACAAAGTAGGAAATATTATATGATCGGCGTTAAAAAAATCATGTAGAAACCTTGAGATCCAGTATCACCACTATCATCCTCTGTTTCTGATACAAAATCAGACGGTGCATGGTTATTCACAGAATCCAAGATCATTGAATGTGGCTTGATTTGAGGATTCGATTTCATCGCATGAAAGAGTAAATGAGGCAGGAAGAACTTTAAGTGAAGTTATTGAGGTTTCAGGGAAGTTAATGAGGGGAAGAAGACGGCCCAGAAGAAGACATCGGTGTTGGTGTGGGTTATTGAGAGTGGAAAGGGTGGGAAGGTGTATGGGGAAAGTAAATAATAATGATCTAGACTTTAGTACAAATCAGGTGTCATAAACATTGAAAAAGCAACCAAAGCAAATGTCTAATATACCCTTTCCCTCCCAAATAAAACATAGTGAGGTGGATTAATTAGAACCACTAGTTAGGTTTCCATGGTTTTCTCATTTTAGGGGGTTTCTCTTTTCCCTTTCCCCTATATATATATATAGGTTTAGGTTCCTGTACAAAGTGGAATTTTTGTGAGAAATGTAAGAAGCAATAGAAAGTTAACATGTGGCAATCTTATTTATTTTGAAATAAGGGTAGCTTAGTCAATTTACCATTAATCATAATTAATCAATTTAATTATTTGAGGAAAGTATCATGCATTTAGTTACATTTCCATTTCCATTTTTTAATGGTAGAGTCTATGTTTTCTGCACTTTTTCTTCTTCAACGTAACATCACAACAATGCTGTTTTTTTTTTTCATCCGTGGTGTTTTATTATATAGTAACGTTGTTTCTATTATTCAATCCGTAGTGTTTTATTACATAGTAACGTTATAGGGTGTTTTTTTCAATCCGTGGTGTTATGTGTATGAATCATGTTCAATATTCATAGAACACCAAGAAATCTAAACACACCCTCATACAAACTATGAGTATAAAACACAGCAAGATGATCATGATAAAACACATCCCAGCCAATAAAAAATCAAAGAACTTTTTAATCAATCCCAATTGTGTTTATTCCGTATGGTGTTTTATAACACAACAATTGTTTTGTTATTCAATACGTAGTGTTTTATTACACAGTAACGATGTAACACACCTTCATACAAACTATGAGTATAAAACACAACAAGATGATAATGATAAAACACACATCCTAAATAATCGAAAATCAAAAAACTTTTAATCAATCTCAATTACCACGAACAAAAATCATCATAAAACACTCCACTGTATACAATCGGTACGTATGACACCCTTTGACCTCTCATCCATCATCAATGGACCTGTGAATCATCACATCTTTTTTATATCCATAACACCATTCCTGTTAATTAAAAAAAATCACCTATCATTTTTTTTTGGTTCCCGTTTCTTCAGACGTGGCGCCCTTTCCCATTAAACACTCGGATGAATTTTTCTTCTTCCTTGTTCATGTACATGCAACAACAAAAAAATGAAACCCCCAAAAAATATTATTCGATCGAGTAGGGTAAAACACGGTAATGAAAAATTAGGGTTTTGCTGAATTAATACTCTTGTAGATGAAGCGGATTTTTATGGGTAGAGTGTGATTTTTATTGATAATTGATCATCTTCATTGTGTGTTTAGAGAGAGAATCAAACAAAAAATAAGGAAAAAAATATTTGATTCACGGGTATGTAGGATGATAAACTGCCTTCCATATTTATAACACATAAAATGTCTATTATACCCCATAAGATCTTGTCAATCAGTCAAACATATAACATTTATTAAATTTTTGCCACTATTTAATCTAAGCCATTCATTTTAAGATCTAAGGGCCCAAAAAATTTCTTACACTTCTCACAAAAAACACCATTTGTACAGAAATTCAACCATATATATATATATATATATATATATATATATATATATAGGGATGTGTGTTTGAAACATACTAAAAGTTCGAATTAATCTAGAATTTATAAAGGTTTTCAATATGATCGTGTGAATTGATTCCATAATCACTGGTCGTAATTGACGAAATTAGTTTTTTTTAAAAGGAAACAATTGTGCAATTAGTGATGATGAGATGGCAACTTTGATTAACAATTTCTTAGTCATGATTGAGGGACAGAATAGGAAAGTTGGTTCTTGATTTTTTTGAGGTTAGAATGGCAATGATTGACTGTTCACCAAAAATAAAAATGATAAATAGAATAGTTATGATTATTATTATTATTATTATTATTATTATTATTATTATAAATAAATAAAATAACTAAAATGGTTAAAATAGATAGTTTATTGAGGAAATTTTGTATTTGTTTGAACTTATATCAACTTTACAATATTCGAAATATATATATATATATATATATATATATATATAAGAATGTTTTTGAGAAAATAAAAATTTAGACATGTTTATACTTGTACAAAAGAAGTATAGGATATATAAAGTGGTGCTTTTTATTAATTCAAAATTAAGGGAAAAATTCGTGATGTTACAACCATCGTGTAATATCAAGCTATAATAACCCTAATAGATGATGGATCTTTCCTAAATCAGCTTAGACACCGGAGAACGTGACCAGCTCCGCCAGTACAGATCTGTGCCGCCGCCGCTATCACCGTCTCCGACAACCTCCGTCATCACTAGAAACCCCCAAATCAGAACCCTAGTGCACCAACACCATCTGTCGTTCTTCTTCCCCTGCTACTCTCTCTCTCTCTCTCGGTATCTCTCTTAGAGGCTCTCTCTCTCTTTCTCTCTCTCTCTCTCTCTCTCTCTCTCTCTCTCTTTCTATCTACCGGTTCTCTCTCTCTCTCTCTCTCTCCCTTGGTGTCTCTTTCTTTCTCTAAATAAAGGGGTATGAGGTGGGTGTGTGGTTGAGAGGGACGTTTGTAGTGGTGGTGAGGGTGGTTCGAAGGTAGAGGTGCGGTGGGGGTAGATTGTGGTGGTGAGGCAATGGTGGAGGTGCAGGTGTGTGAGAGAGAGAGAGAGAGAGAGAGAGAGAGAGAGAGAGAGAGAGAGAGAGAGAGAGAGAGAGAGTGAGTGAGAAAGCTTTATGTGTGTGTGTGTATATATATATATATATATATATATATACTTATTTATATATTATTAAAAACTTCATGCATTAAAGACTTGTTCCTTATACATTATGCATTAGAAAGTTGTGCCTAGGTGTTAAATGACTGAAATACCCCTATACTTAACAGACTTGATTAACGTCGTTAGAAAATTGGACTCAAAGGGTTACAAAATTAAAACTTAGGCACTCAGAATGTTAAAAATGAAAATGTTGGACTCAAGTAGTTAAAATCAAGAAAACTCAGGGACTCAAAAAGGAATTTACTCTATAAATATTTTTTAATATTTTGGATTCGGATAATCCGTTTATCCAAATTGAGTTAATAGCCAAAATCGTCCCTGAAGTTTGGTCACTTTTGCCACTTTAGTCCAAAACCCAAACCTTTTACATTTGAGAGGTTTGGTCACTTTTACCACTTCAGTCCAAAACCTAAACCTTTTACATTTGAGTCATTTTATTTTATTATTTTTTGCTAAATTCGTCCCTGACACTAACCCAGTTAACTTATCTCGTTAACTATGGGGGCATTTTTGACGTTATAAAAAACGTTTTTTTCGAACACGTTTTCGAAAAAAACGTGTACGAAAAAAAAAACGTGTTAGAAAAAAAACGAGTTCGAAAAAAAAAACGTATTCGAAAAAACGTTTTTGAATTTTAGTTTTTTATAACTTTTCATTAATTGCCATTTTGGCCCCTGAGGACATAAATGACGAAATTGCCCTTGGGACTTAACTGACTTTCATAACTAAGTTCAAAAGTGACCATTTTGACATTTTTTGATCTCTGAGGGGATCCAGTCATAAAAATCAAGTTTGGTGATCAGACAAACAATTTGAAAAAAACCTCATGGGCCATTTTGACAATTAACTAAAAAATCTAAAAAAACTTACCCTGAACCGGGTTTAAGAAAACCCGATATGAAGCCTGTCACTTGATTTACTTTTGGGCCGAATTGACTTAACATGTTTTATTTTTAACCGCAAGCTGACCTATTCCTTGCATACGGCTTCACTTCTCTGCGTAACTGTTTCCCTCCCCTGCTCTGCGTAATAATTTTTTGGAACAGCCTCTGCGTAATAACTGATCATCGTTTTGTGCACATATTTTATAATTTTTTTATTTGTTTCAGCTTTATATTATTAGTTTATTACCCTAATTATATATAATATAATATAATACTTGTTTTTATTCCTAATTATATATGATTATATGTGTTGGACTGTTGGTTGGTTAGATGTTATATGTGTATAAGGAATATTTGCGTTTCACGTGTGTGATGCGTGCGCCTTACCTTTCTATTATGGGACCTGTCGAAAGTTGCGATTTCTACTGTTGAAATCTGCCTCGTTTGTGGAATTGTCACTGTTATGTAGTGCTAAGTAGTTACTGCGGTCTAAAATCAAATATCGGTCAAAGGCTGATATTTAAGATATAGGTTATCGCTGTATGATATCGGTAATTTTAAGATCATGCAGAATTTATATATGTAACGTAAAATATACATAATATTTATAGTAACACCAAAAGTCAAAACTCAAAAGTGCCAATATTTGAAACATCATTTAATCGTAAGCCATGAAATCTTCCTCCAAGTCCACGTCAACCAAGGCATCCAAAATATCGGCCAATATGTGTTAATATCACCGAATATACCAGAACCGATATCTTGTAGAAAGCCGATAACCAATATCCCACTGATATCCTACCGATATTAACTTTTTGGATGTATTGTACAAGCTTCTGTATATGCTGCCCTGGCCTCTTTAATTGTTGTTGTGGAAAATGCAAATGTTTCTTCTAAACACACTTTCTCATGTTTCATTGAAAATTATATGGATAATTTTAGTTTATATTGATTGTTTGTATCTGAATGTAAATAAACTATAGTGTTTGATCTTCCTTTTATCCTTTGTTTACAAAAGCGCGCCTGAGACGCGAGGCGCTAGGAAAAGTGCTTTTTTTGCCCCGAGGCGCTTAACTGCATGAAGCGCTGTGAGGCGCCGCCTCAGTCAAAATTGGGGTTATTTTTGGGCTAAAAGTCAAAATCAAGGTTTTTTTAAAGAATTTTAAGTGTGTTTCGGCTTCAATGTATGTTTAATGAAGTGTTTAAGTGTTTTATAATTATGTTATTATGTTTAGGATTGATTAACAAGTAGAATATGTAGTATTGGCTTGATTCACATATGTGAAGCTCTCGCCTCGCACTTTAAGCCCCACGCCTCGGATTTTGGAACCAAAACGCCTCAGAGCGCGCGCGCTTTTTTAAACCAAGCTTTTATCTGATTCAAATAGATATCCTTTTGTTTTCTTTCATTGGTTTACTTTGAGTTTAGTGTTAACTTATTTTGATTTCTTTTTTATAGTTTACTAGATTGACATCACGATTCGCACATTGGACAACCAAGTTAACTCTTTATAAACTCTGTAATAAATGGAGGATTCAGAGTTTGCATTTGAACCTCCGAGCGATGAAGAAATAGACTATAAAGATGTTAGCAGTGGCGGAGAAGATGAAGTAGAAAATAGTGATGTAGAAGATAAAGGAAAAAGTAATAAGAGGACACAGTCTCCATGGGACTTTTCTTCTTACACTGAATCAGTTGCAGAGGAACATGCTCGCAGAAGTACTACTTCCGTTGATGATAAAATCTCAAAGTTCGTCCAACAATGTAGTTATGCTAAAATAATACCAGAAATTGATGAGGATGATAATGAAGATGGTTCTTCTGATTCTGAGCCAGACCGCCAGGTAAGCAGTGTGGTTATTATGTGCATAAAGATTTATACCATTGGCTAGAAATAGATGACTTAATTTTGTATTTATGAGAATTAAGCCGCTAACGTTGTTAACCTCATGGCACGACAGTGCTTTAGGGGTACAATTTCTATGAGATAATGAGATATATATTTTCTTATACTATTTACTAGTACTAGTTGAGCATAGCTGCATAAGATCAACAATGATACCCAAAGTTTAAAAGAACGAAAATGAGCTTCGAGGCGTTTTCCCTTCGCCTCATGAGGCGCAGTAAAAAAATAAATATAAAATTTATGTATCTTATAAAAAATAAAATACTTGACCTAGAAAAGTCTAAAACATAAAAACACACATCAAAATAAAATAATTGACCCCAAAAGTCTAAAAAAAAAAACGCATCAAAAACACCCTAAACCACTTGAGGTGCACATTTTTTAGCGCCTCAGCCCTTTGAGGCATATATACAATCTGAACCCCATGAGGCGCGCCTCTGACTCGTTTTCTTAGCGTTTCACCTTGAGGCGCGCCTCGAGGCGCACGCCCCACTCGTTTTTTTAAACCATGATGATACCTATAAGGCATATTGATCTACAGTATTAATCGTGTTTTTGTAAAATTATTTAATAAATCTTGTTTTTAAACAAGATAACTTCCAATGCTTATCAAATCAACCAAATTATGTAGAGTTTTTGGGTCTGCAGTGGTGATGTTGTTAGAGTTTTGTATGCCATAATATCTATTAAATTGTTGGTTTTGGTGAATGAGACTCACAATTTTCTTAATATGTCATCAAATTGACTTGTTTTAGGAGGATTTTAAACCTGAAGAAGACAATGAGGTTCCTACCACAGCAGACGGCGGAGATAATAGGTCGTTCTTTGCAAAGGCAGATGGTGTTTCCTTTCATGCAAATTCCTTCACTGATCTCCACCTTTCTAGACCATTGCTTCGAGCATGTGAAGCCTTGGGATACACCAAACCAACACCTATTCAGGTTATGATTATTTACTGCCACCTTAGTTGACGCTTAATTATTTGATGTTTTTTATATGCACACATATGTTAAATGTTTATGGTTTAAATTTTTAGGCGGCATGTATACCCTTGGCGCTTACTGGACGTGACATATGTGGTAGTGCAATCACAGGCTCTGGAAAGGTATATTACACATAATTAGAGGTGCTAACTTTGACCCATTTACTTACGAATGTGTTGGTTTGGGTTTCGTTTATTTTTTAACATGTCAAATCAGAAAGTTTAGCTATTTAAAAAATATCTCAGTTGGGTTTGAAAGTTTCCCAGCTTGTTTTCTAATAATCTTTATACATTGTTGTTGTAGTTGTATAGTATTTTTAATATTTATTGCACGTGTTACTTATAAAGAAATCATTTTTTTTTTTGGGATAAAAAGTGTTTCGGGTCAACCTTACCGTGCCGGTACTTGTTCTGACATGAAATGTTGTGACCCGCTTATACAACCTCTCCCGAGTCCCGCCCATATATAGTCTTTATTCTCTAGCATTACTCACATTACCAGTATGGTTAATGTGGAAAAAGTAAAATTCTTGTCTTTTTTTTTTTGCATAAATTAAATTTTACTCACTTCATTTTGTCAAGTGGATGTCTGGATGATTGACTAACTATTAGAATATCTATACAAGTATAACCTAACGAATTACTGTTATATTTATGAAGATATGTCTTCAAATGAAGATGAGTAATATTTTGGTTCAAATTTTGCAGACAGCTGCCTTTGCTTTGCCAACATTAGAGCGATTGCTGTTTCGTCCCAAACATAGACCTGCAATAAGGGTCCTCATTCTTACCCCTACAAGAGAGTTGGCAGTTCAGTAAGTTTTAAAAATCTTTAACATGTTAATTGCTTATTTATCATGTATGGTATTCAAAGTTTCAATTTTCATTAAGCCGTATTATCACTACATCCGGTTCATTTTTTTAATCTTATCACTTTAGATTCTAGGTAAGATTGTAAGAAACTGTACAAAAAAAAAAAAGGTTTCTTGCACATATATAGTAATAGTAGCCTTTGAATTAAGTACATTGGACCTAAATAATGTTAAGCACCTCATAGTGCTTGCTCAGACTCTTGGAAACTTTGATGCCACTTCAATCTCGTTGGTATTATTGTAAGTTTATTATAACGTTGGAGCGGAGGGTATGTTTTGGGTTTATGCTTGTATAAGAAAATCTCATGTGTTTGATGACTAATTAATTATAAGACTTTGGTGGATGTCGTAAACAATTTTTTTGTATAATTGTGTCTTGACTGACTTAACAGGATTCATAGCATGATCAGAAAACTTGCACAGTTTGTTACTGACATCAGATGTTGCCTTGTTCTTGGAGGGCTTTCAGTGAAGGTTTGTTCACCATCTCATACTTTTCATAACGTTTCACTTGCCCTCAGGCCTCATCATTTCCATGGTCACATAAAGTTGGTTTTGCTTGAAAACACTTTCATCTATTGGATGTTCTTGAATTCTTTCATTCAGTAGTTGAAATGAAGTTCCGAAATGTTACTACGTCATTTTGACCATTTACTTCAAAACATTTTTTATAGCGTGTATCGGTTATGATGTAAATGAACTAGTGTTGTACCTGTGTATTGCTTGTTATGCCATTCTTAATAAATAGTACTAGGTATATTTCTAGAAACCTGTATTAAATTAAATAGATTTATAAAACTAATTGAGAAAACATAGTTTTGTAACAATTTCAAGTGAAAAAAATATTAAAATGACAAAGGTTCAAAGAACCAGATCAGACAAAAGTTATAGGGACACACATATATTTATGGCTTTTATTGTATTTGAAAGCCAAACTCAATAGCGTATATGATAGCAGATGTTTGTTATTGAAATTGGAAAAGAAACCAAACATGTAATTGAAAACCAAACCATCCAAAATTTAATTCTCAAATTTAAAGATTGTATATTCTAAAAACAAGGATGTAATAATCAGATTCGGTTAGAATATTAAATGAAATATTCTTAATATTTTAACTTTTAAAAAGTTTTCTATAAGGAATGTAAATTACTTGTCAGGATCAAGAAGCAGCATTGAGATCCATGCCAGATATAGTTGTGGCCACCCCTGGACGTATAATAGATCATCTGCGCAATTCTATGTCTGTAAATTTGGACGATCTTGCAGTTCTAATCCTTGATGAAGCAGACCGTCTTCTTGAACTTGGGTTTGAAGCTGAGATTCGTGAATTGGTAATCCTAAGCTTTAGAGTTTTATTTATTTATTTATTATTATTATTATTATTATTATTTATTTATTTATGATCATTTTGTGGAGTCCTTGAATACTCTTGCAAGTGCCATCTAAAATGTCATTTAAGTTTCTTGTAACATCTCTACTCTCTTTTAGTAACATTTACTTGCTAGATAGGAATTCTTAAAATATTTAATTTATTAATTGATATTTGTAATAATTGCAGGTGAGACTTTCCCCCAAACGAAGACAGACTATGCTGTTTTCAGCTACTATGACTGAGCAAGTTAACGAGCTTACTAAATTATTACTCAATAAACCCTTGCGTCTCTCTACCGACCCAACCACAAAGCGTCCATCAACTTTAACAGAAGAGTATGTGCAATAATTTTGTTTTAATTAGAGCTATTATCTTTATTTAAATTTGCTTAACTTTCATCTACAGGGTTGTTAGAATACGGGGAATGCAGGAAGCAAATCAAGAGGCTGTTCTTCTTGCTTTGTGTTCTAAGACATTTACATCCAAAGTGATCATATTCAGGTAATAGGTGACAATTTTGGCCAATTTACGTACATAGAGATTGATTTGTGTATGTTATATATTAAATGGTCAAACACTTAATACCAAAAAAATATAGCTAGAGTGGAAATGGATCAAACAAGTCAAAAGTTACCCAAAATGTATTTCCGTTTAAATTGGTTCCACACAGTAATAAATTTAACTATCACGACCTGCATATTTTTTTGGCATCTATCTAAGCTAAGAATTTCGAGTTCTTATAGAAAATTCCTTTTGACATATGCACTAATTTTTATGCTATATATTTGAGGTCATTTTGCATTTCCGTGTTTGATTTGCATTTACCGTTCTAATGATAGTGGAACAAAACAAGCAGCACATAGGTTGAAGATTTTATTTGGTTTAGCTGGCCTTAAAGCTGCTGAGCTTCATGGGAATCTTACACAGGCACAACGTTTAGATGTGAGTTTTGAGTCATTAAGCAGTAAGCACTGCTCTATAAAAAGAAGAAAAATAGAACAAGGGATCGATGTAGTTGCTTGCATAGTTGTATGACGTTATACCCTTGCTGTCTGTATAGGCCTTGGAACTTTTTAGGAGGCAGGAAGTTGATTTTCTGATAGCTACTAACGTTGCTGCTCGTGTAAGTGTTCGACTTTTAATCATTATTTGTTTTTCTTACACACCGCATAATTGAGTTTAAATCATGAAAAGATTGCGAGAAAATGCTAATAGTGAAACATAACCTTTTAAATGTTTTTTTTTTTTTTTTTTTTAATTTACAGGGGCTTGATATTATTGGAGTCCAAACAGTTATCAACTATGAGTGCCCACGCGACCTTACTAGGCAAGTTGTCTTTATTGCGGCTGTTTAGTGTTTACCACCTAACATTTATGTATCATTTTTATTATCTTATAATTATCATGCATCATGGTTTAAACCTAAAGAAGTTCTTAACATTTATGCTGCTTTTGATGTCTTTATATTTATCTAATGTTATATGTGGATCGATATTCTTCTTTCTAGTTATGTTCATCGAGTGGGTCGGACTGCTAGAGCTGGTAGAGAAGGCTATGCTGTTACTTTTGTCACTGATAATGACCGATCTCTCGTAAAAGCTATCGTGAGTACAATTCTCTTCTTAACATCAAATTTATTTATTTATTTTGTCATTTTTATTTCTTTCTCATTATAAATATATATGAGTTTATTTATTCAGGTAAAAAGAGCTGGTTCAAAGTTCAAAAGACGTAAAGTTGCCGAGCCATCGATAACTAAATGGAGCCAAGTAATTGAGCAAATGGAAGATCAAATAACATCAATTCTTAGAGAGGAGAGGTTCATATCATCTTTAACTAGTAATCATCAATGTTTTATTAAATGTATGGCATTAACTTTAAGATTTGTAATGTGTAAATGATCTAGGGAAGAAATGGCCCTGAGGAAAGCTGAAATGGAGGCAGACAAGGTATTTACAATTTTTAATATTTTTTAGATAAGTGTCTTGAATATGGTCACACAGTCTACTGTCCAAAAATCGTATATTTTCTTTGAGTAAGGTGATCTTAGAAGGAAATGCATCAAAAAGGTATTTTGGATGACTTTAAACAATTAAACCTATTTCACTCGTTAAGTTTTTAGCTATTATTTAACTTAACTCATAACCCTTGACTCACCGTGAGAGAAAAAAGCATCACCGGAATCAAGCCAAGCACACGTGAACGGGTCAAGATGGTCTTCTACTTACTAAATTGGAAAATATGTGTATTCAGCTCTTATCTAGTATCTACCAGGGAGTATCTATTTATTTATATAAATGTTGTCTTTGCAGGCAGAGAATATGATTGCACACAGAGACGAAATATTTTCTCGTCCCAAGAGGACTTGGTTTGTCACAGAGAAGGAGAAAAAAATTGTTGCTAATGCTGGAAAGGTGATATATCCATTTCCTAACTTTCTATATAATTTTGAAGTATGATCAAAGTTCTCATATATAATTTTCTTGGCTAGCCTATGTGCCATGCTTTTAGATATTTAAAAGACGGTTCATTTATAAGGGTGTTGCCTTATTTGTCAAATTAAGGCTAGACTTATCAAGGCTGTTTTATTTTGTAAAATGTCTACACATTGTGATAGTGTAGGTTTGATGAAATATATAGATATCATCTAACTGAATATGATAGCTTCTTGTTTGCCTGGACTAATCTCTCTTCTCTTTGCTTTTATGCTTTAAACTCATGCTTTTATAAACACTAGTGTCTTGATGGCTCCAACTATTAACTTTATTCTACTCTATTGTCTCCTAATTTATCGGTGGCTTGGCTATTTACTCTTTTGTAATCAGGAAACTGACAAAGGTTCTAAAAAGAAGGTGACAAGTGCTGAAGAAGCTGAAGAGCGTAGGAAGAAAGAAAAGAAAAGGAGAGAGCAGGAGGTGCTTATGCTTTTTCCCTTTGATTGTATAATATGAAAAAAGAACAATATAAAAGATATACAGAAACTGATCCAAACAATCAGAAATTTTTTGTTTACTAATAATTCTTGACTACTTTTGGTGGCAGAAAAATCTTCCTAGAAAGAAAAGAAGGAAACTTGAAGCATCTAAAGAGATGCTGGAAGATGAAGCAGAAAATGAGGTATGCCACATCGCCACATCTTAGCCTTTTTCTGTTTCTTTATTTATTCATTTTTTAAATTTTTTTTTTTTTTAATTGATGAAACACACCGATCCTTGTGCTCATTTGGTTAAGTCAAACTTAGGATGTCTAGTTCGAAATTGGTTTTGTTTAGTAATATATATTGGAGATTGACTTGAGGTGCCAAAACAGAGGTAAAGGGTTCGGGTCAAAACATGTAATTTGTAAGCGCGAGCCAAAATGTGTGGGTTCTTTAGGTTGACCGACCAACAAATTGTCCATGTTTTTGGATTTTTATATGATTAGGAAAAATATATTGTTTAAAACAGATTAGGTGACTACTGTTTCTATCTTTAAAGTATTTACTAATACCGTCATGTCAATCTCAGGGCAACAATAGAATCAAGAAAGACAAACCGGGGATTTCTGTCGTTAATTTGGCTTATAGGCGTGCGAAAGCAGCAAAGGGTGCTAAAAAAGCAGTTGATGCGGGCAAGGCTGCAAGGACAAATAAGAAAGGAGCAAAGAAGTCTTTTTATTCAAGTAAACCGAGACCAGAAGAAATGAAGGAACTTTTTCAGATTGATATGAGCGAAAAGAAGCGAAGAAGAATATTGTGTGGCAAGAAATCTTCATCGTTTAAGAGCAAGTTAAGGTAATTACATTACTGCGAATCGTTGATCGCGACTTTCTCTTTTTGGTCCTTAACATGGTCTAAGGCTAAAAAGTGGTTCTTTTGGTATCTAGTTGTTTAATGGTTCTCATTTGAACTCACCCCGTTGCAAAAGTATGCCCAAAATCGCCAAGTTATTTTTTGGGGTGTTCATAAAACACTGAAACCGACAGAACTGCCCAAACTGCCCAAAGCCCCAAACAGAAACATGTTGGCAGGTTTGTCATCCAAACAGTTCGGCTTTGGTGGTTTACCGGTTTTAAAAGCTCAGTTTGGAACTTGGACCCGGACGTTCAACCTTTGTTTGGAATATGTAATTATGTATATGTATTATAATCACGAAACATTATTTTTAATCATTTTAAGATTTTATACAAACTAATGTATTTGAAAGAAAAACAAGCGTCTGAAACTGACAAAAGTGAGTCATTACCGGCCTGACCCACCCAACCCATCTAGTTTGGTTTGGTTTATCATACTGTGATGGCATGAAACAATTTTGTGAACACTCCTAGTTATTGTAGGTAGTTAACTTTGTCTAAACCAGGCTTTTAAATTAAATTATGCAAATTTTTATGTTTTAGGATATTTCAAAAACTTGATACTAGTTTGGTTCTTTTGAGTTCATCTTTTAAATGTTGTGTTACAGGTACAAGCGGAGGTAATACTAAATCAAGACTAGAAGAACCTCATTCGGGGTCGTATAAGTTTATAATATCAATTGATTGATAGTTGCTACTACGATGTACCTATTTTCTACCCGCAATTTTAGTTAAAAGAATGATTTACTGTTTATATTTTGCTATGGTTTTAGGAAACGACAAGCAAACTATCTAATAATGGTTTAGAGGTTCTGAACAATGGTTTTAAAATTTTCAAAATATCGAATTTTAAAAAAAAATATAAGATGGTTTATTATTATATTATACATACAAATAACTGCAAATTTCAAAATATATATAACTAGGTGGTTTCCCGCGCGTTGCGGCGGGGACGCTAGTAAGATCAGTTCATGAAGAAAGCTAATCCGATCCATAACATGATGTTAGTACATACAACGCATAAAGCATAATCATTAACAAAATTTCAATGAAATATCAAACCCAACTCATGTTCGTTAAATTATAAACTTTCGCTTAACAAAATTTCAATAAAATGACACACTCATATCAGATATTGTTTAAAAAAAATATTGCAAACTTTTGGTTTGCAAAAAAAAAAAAAAAAAAAAAAAAGAGAGCGCACTCATTAGTTGTGTGGACAAAACAAAACTGAAGACTTGAGTGAAGTTGAGCCGGTCAACTTTGGTAGGCAAACCAAAACAAAAGAAACTAACTGTAGTTAGGTTTAAGATGTGTTAGGTACTATTCATGATCATTTTGTTTTGATATATACTTAATGGTTCATGATTATATTTGATTCTGTTTTAGCAATTTGGTTGGTTTTAAGTGTTATAAACACCTCCATTTCAGTGTTTCGATTAAATAAATTTTGATACTTAAAAACAATTTTATAAATTACTTTAGGTTTATTGAAGATTTGTATTGTAGAATTTATAAACTTTACTAAACTTGTGGATTTTGTTCCCTCTCCTTCCTTTCTTCTTTACAATTTACATAGGTTCAAGTCACCTAAAAAAATTCTTGAGAAAGGAAATTCTCTTATACTATATTTGGAAGATCCTAGTATAAATGGAATACATGTCGTACGGGTGTCATTTTCGTTTTAGTTACAAATCATATGGGTCGCATCATTTTACTATCGTACAACCCATATGACCATTTTTCGCCCTATCATACAGCCTTTGCGACTGCTTTTCACGACTATCAAATGACCCGTATAACCATATAGCCCGTATAAGTTGTCAAGAGCCTCTAGATTAGAGATAGACAAAAAAACCGGTATGGATTTCCAAACAAGGTTCGTAACTCGACTAATTTGCAATTTTGCACCATCAAATATGTTTTAAACCCGACCCAAACTGCCAAATTGTATACTGGTCCCCTCTCATCACCCAAAACGGTTTCAAGCGAACTGGTTTGAATCAAACTGGTTTCATCACGACCGAAAAGTTATTATTATTTAAAAAAAATACATGTTTACGACCCGGACCAGTTTCAACCCAACCCGATTTAAAAAGAGTTCAAATATTTTTCACCCAAACCGCTTATGACCCAAAGCAGTTTCTCCATAATCCGTTTTGACTAAGTTAACCAAATCAATTCGGTTTATAACCTGAACCAATTTAGAAAAAAAAAAACCCCGTTTTGTACACCTCTAGTCCGGATAACATTTGGTTGGTGTCTATTCTACGTATAAGTTCATGTGTAGTGGAGGGGGGTTATAGGGCGTTATGGGGATTAAAATATTATAAAGTAATAGAAGGGGGGTTATGGGGCGTTATGGGGATTAAAATATTATAAAGTAATAGAAGGGGGGTTATGGGGCGTTATGGAAAAAGAGGGTGTAGTGGGAAGGGGCGTTATGAGGCTTTATAAATGATTGGGTAATCATTGTTTATTATTATTATTATTATTATTATTATTATATTATTATTATTATTATTATTATTATTATTATTATTATTATTATTATTATTAAAAACATCTTCATCATCATCTTCATCACCACCTTCTACCATCATCATCATCATCATCATCATCATCATCATCATCATCATCATCATCATCACCACCACCACCACCACCACCACCACCACCACCACCACCATTCTTCATAATAATAATAATAATAATCAGTCAAGCACAAACCCCAACACACAACACCCGTTATAATTAAAACGCCTCAAGTCCAAAACGCCCTATAGCGTCCGGAGGCGGTGTTCCCCGACGCTATTAGACAATATAACGCCATAAAACCCCCACTACGGGTGGTCTAAGCAACCAATACATGCTAGTTTTCCCAGCCGCCATTACATTGGAAAATATAGGCCATTACAAAGTATAAAACTATGGCAAATTAAAAATAACAATACTAACAAAAATAACATTTAAAATATCCAAATCCAATGTCACATTTAAAGAAAAAATAAATAAATAAAAAATAATCCACTTGTAGAACGAACCACTAAATGCTAGTCTCCCTAGTCTTCGTCAACTCCATTTTCCACGTTGTCATGTTCCTCTCATCAACTCAATTATTATTATCATCCAATCAATACGATCATTGATCACCAGCAGCATCAATGGATACCAATCTTTTCTTCTCTCTCATAATCTTCCTGCTTCTCTTCATCACTTCCTCATACTCACAACAGTACACCTTACCTGACCACCACTTCATCAACTGTGGCTCACCTTCTTCCTCCACCTTCACCAGCAAATCATTCATCGGAGATGTCAACCCCACTGCGTTTACGGTCTCCGGCGGTCAGGCGGCCAATAACCCGGCGTCTAGTTTGCCCACAATTTACCAGACAGCTAGAGTTTTCACTCGGAAAGCATGGTACTATATTTAGAAAGTATTTATTAGTTACCGGTTATTATTATTATTAGGAGATATTATTTTATTATATTTGCTTTTTTTTTTAATCGGCGAACAACTTTGTGGCAACCATCCTTATGGGACGTCGTGCCCAAGAATCGACTACTCGACTTCCCGCAGCCCCCGCCTTCTCCCGATGCGCGGAAGCCCGAGCCCCACCCGCCCGAAGACACGACAGTGTTATAGAACTCGGTAAAACCTCGCCGTCCGTCAGATTCGAACCGGCGCCACCCGTATTCGATCTTCACCCGGATACCAAACCATAATGATGAAAGTGGGAATTTAACCTTTGATCACATAGGTGAAACAAAAGCTACTCCACCACTATGGATGGATATTTTATTAGATTTGCTTGTACTATTAGTTATGTTTGAATTACCGATTCTCTGACAACCTACTAAACAACAAGAGTTTTTGGTTAGACCACCCGTAGTGGGGTGGATTGGGAATTTCAATCCCCACAACGCCGGTGATCACCGCCCCCGCCCCTTGGGCGTTTTTGGTGGATTCTGGCTGGTGGCGTGGATTTTTAACGTTAATGGTTGATTTTTTTTGGAGCCAATTAAAACTCTCTGTTTGGAGAGCGGCGAATTTTGAAGAAACCACTACGGGTTGTCTTAGAAATGATGATACTATTAGAAATAATATATTAGTTAAGGTTTATTGTGGCCAATGATCTCCAGTCCAGCTGGTTTGAGGTAGGGTGAGTTTTCTCTTAAGGGTTCCCATCATGGGGGTAGGTCACATGTTCAATCCATGCACACCACAAAAAAATTCCCCGTGACGGTTTGAGCTTAGGTAAGAAGGACACCGGTGTGTGGGTAGGGATTCGAACTTGGGACCGCTAGGTTAGGGTTGTACAAGGATTTCCACTGAACTAAGCCTTTAAAAAAAAGTTAAGGTTTATTGTGACAATATTTATATAAGTGGTAGATATTATTTGATTAGGTTTCCTTTGCCTTACCGCGGACAATCCGATTGCCCAATGGTTGGTCTCTTTGGCTTTTGACCCCCCAGGGGCGATGATTTGTTTTCACTAGATTAGAGTTCTCTATCTAGAAGGGGGTGACAGTGTTGTCCGTTTACCTGCTATCCTTATGTAATTTTGCCCCTTTTATCGAAATGAAATTGTTGGTTAAAAATTGCCAATTGTCTAACAATTTACTAAACAGCAAATTTTCACTTAGAAATCATGAAAAACCATACATTATATAAGGTATATTGTGATAATATTATGTTTTGTTGTAACATCTTTATTATTGTGGTAATATTAATACAAGTAGAAAATGTTATTTGATTTGATTTTTTTATTACTATGACTATTATTTGAATTGTACTGTTTTTTATACATATAGTTGATTAATAATACACGATACCTTATTATTCAAACAGGTACGAGTTCGAGGCGGATACAAACAACACTTTCGTGATGGTCCGCCTTCATTTCTCCCCATTTGTTTCCAATGGAATCGACTTATCGAACTCTAAATTTGCAGTATCGGCTGCGGGCTTCCCTCTGTTATCCGATTTCAGCGTAGGAAACACATTACTAATCAAAGACTTCATAATCCCAATTGTTTCTGTAACACGTTTCAAAGTTGAGTTCACACCCTCTAGTGCATCATCCCCTGCATTCATAAACGCCATTGAAGCTTTCACTACACCTTCTGATCTCTTCAGGCACGGCGTTAATGTACCGCGCGTTTCGCCTGCTGGGGACAATGGTGAATTGGATAAGTTGTCATCATTGTATGCATTTATCCCAACATATAGAGTTAATGTTGGTGGACAAAAGATTGATGTAGAACGTGACACTTTAAGAAGAATTTGGGTACCTGATGATCAGTACATATTAAGAAGTGAGCAGGCGAGAAACCGATCATTCCCAGGCACATTGACGCATGATGTACAAGGTGCTAGCGAATTCGATGCTCCTGATGATGTATACAAAACAGCGAAAGAGCTGAATAATAGTTTGGTTAATATAACATGGAGATTTGAGGTTGGAAAGAGCGCGATGTACCTTGTTCGCGCTCATTTTTGTGACTTTATAAGCCAGGGCCTTGCTGACCCGAATGCGGGTTTCAACTTGTTTGTCTATAGCCACCATAAGGAGGAGATTCAACTGGGAAACAGAAACGCGCTGCAAGCTCCGTTTTATGTTGATTTTGTGGTGAATTCGGTTGATTCGGATTCGTTGAATGTCAGTATTGGTGCGATTAGTGGTAATAATCAGAGCGCGTTCTTGAACGGGCTTGAGATTATGGAGTTAGTGACGAGTTCGGGTGTGGGTGATCATGGAGGCAATGGGAAGAAGAGTAAGACAGTGTACATTGTGGTTGGAGGGGTTGTTGGAGGTGTGGCTTTGGTGTTGGTGTTGTTGGTTGGTTTTTTTATCGGGTCGAAATGCGCTGGGAGAGCAAAGAAGCCGGCGGTAGGGGCAAAACCGGAATCTAATGTGGTGCCATCGTACGGTCGGAGTTCGTACACGAGCATAAATATGGACTTTACCATGAACCACTCGTCACCGATGCCTAATTTGAATCTTAGCCTTCGGTTTCAGTTTGCCGATATCTTTCATGCGACAAATGGTTTCGATGAGAGATTAATGATTGGAAAAGGCGGGTTCGGGAAGGTGTATAAAGGAACTCTTCCGGATGGTATGATAGTCGCGGTGAAACGAGCTGAAAAGGGACACGGGCAAGGTCGACCCGAGTTTGTGACCGAAATTATGGTGTTGTCGAAGATACGACACCGCCATCTCGTTACTTTGATAGGGTATTGCGATGAGAAGTCGGAGATGATACTCGTGTACGAGTTTATGGAAAAGGGTACTCTTCAAGATCACTTATATGAAAATAAAGCTCACCCAAAGCTCCCGTGGAATCAAAGACTAGAGATTTGCATTAGCGCGACTCGAGGATTACATTACCTTCACACTGGATCGGATGGAGGGATTATCCATCGTGACGTCAAGTCAACGAACATCTTGCTTAATGAAAACTACGTTGCAAAAGTTGCCGATTTTGGGATATCTAGGTTAGATAGTGTGGAGGAAAGTGAGATTTCGTATATCAAAGGGAGTTTCGGGTATTTGGATCCCGAATACATAAGTTGCATGAAATTGACACAAAAATCAGATGTTTACTCTTTTGGAGTCGTGTTACTTGAGGTGCTATGCGCTAGGCCAGCACTCGATAACACACTTCCTCAAAGGGAAGCAAATTTGGCGGACTGGGGAATCAAGCATATAAAGGAGGGGAAGGTGGAGGCGATCATGGATCCGCATCTTGTAGGTACGATAAACCCAAATTCACTAAGGAAGTTTTTGGATACGGTCGAGAGGTGTTTGAAAGACACGGGAGATGAGAGGCCGAGTATGATTGATGTGCTATGGGACTTAGAATACACGTTGAAGCTTCAACAAATGTCCGTGGACAAAGAGGCGTACGACGATAGCACAATGAATACGTCGTTAGAGTTGCCAATGTCGATGATTCATCGCTTGCCTTCTAATGCCAACAACGATGATTCCCAAATGATTGATTATAGCCGAGCCACAAATTATCCGAGTGACAGCCAAGTATTTTCCCAATTGAACATGGATGAAGCTAGATAGGACATATGAGCAATCAAGGGGCGTTATATAATGTTGGTGGTCATTTGTAATTATTTGTACTATTTATTTTGATACATGCTATATGTTGTTGATGGTTTTTTGAGTGATAGGTGAATGAATACATAGTATGACAAGAAATTGGAAAAAAAAATGATAAGAAAAGAAATGTACTTGTAGCTATTTTGAACAATGTGTTTTTGTGAAATTCTGTACTATTTTTTTTAACGTTGATTTGCACAAATCTATATCTATCTATATCTATCTAGTGTAAGTATTCTTAGGAAACCATCTTATATAGTAAACTCTAGAAACCTAATGTGTGGACATGATCTAGCCACATCATCACAACCAAAAATCAATTTAATATTATGGAAAGGGCAATGAGGTCATTTCACACTCAACAACTTTTTCTTCTTTTTGCACACTTCCCCATGATAGTTGCCAAACATATCAAGACACATCTTTCAAAGATGGTTTACTGATCATCCTTTTTTACCAACCCACACCACACCCACACCATGAAGTTCTAAAAAAGAAGTCACTTGTTCTTCATCTCTTCTTATCATCTCCTTTTTCCACCATGGATTTTAACATTGCAGATCCCCATTCAAACACTAGTCCGCCGTTTTTATCTCCTCCTCGTGGTCTGATCATGAACAACTTTGCAGCAGATGTTACGGTTGCAGGTTTGTGTACACGCGATCCACTTTTTTGTGTATATGACCTGTTTTGGTTTCCATGGTCCCCGCCTTTTATTTTTAATATGTAAGACTCTGTTTTTTACTGATGTGTACACGTTTGTCTGTATATTCAGAGTTCGGACATGGACAGCCTTCGTCCCTTGCTTGCGGTAATAGGTCTTCAAACGTTGAAGTTGGAGGTAATAGTTTTTATTTTTTTATTTCATACGTAAACAGGTTCTTCTATCATAGGTTTTTATTTGAATGTTGTTTTCTTTACACTTTATTGAATAACACATATGATGTTGTAAAATTATTAGGGGTGCAACCCCCACATTTTTATAAAAAAGGAACTTGTTTTGTTTTTGTATGTTTTTAATTTATGTTTATAAAAAAAATTTATAGGTTATGTTTTTTGTTAAAGTATAGTGTTTTTTGTTATCAATGTGCTGGTAACACGTGTTAACACCTGACATTTAGACTGACTTGTGAACCATTTGGTTTTTACATAACACGTGTTACCGTAGCTACACCTCGGACATTTTTAGACTGACATGTGATACTTTTTTTTACATAAAACGTAAACCATGGTTTACATATAAATTGGGGTACACCTGTTAGTACCCTACGTGATGGCTCTTCGACACCCGTTTAAGGGCATTTTTTTTACTAGGTGTTACCCATGGTTTAAAAGATATTTCATACTAACATGTGTTACAATACTTACAAATTTTGTGGGTGAAATCACTGTCACGCGATACATTATTTTTTACATTAAAAGTAAACCATGGTTTAATTATAATTTGGTTAACACCTGTTAGTAGGGTACGTTTTTGTAAAAAGGAACTTGTGTTGTTTTTGCATGTTTTTAATTTATGTTTCTTTTATGTTTTTATTAATGTATAGTGCTTATGTTCTGAATGGGGTGGTAACACGTGTTATCACTTGGAAAAAATGTGTTGGCAAACACAGTGTTAACATGAGTTATCAACTGTTAGTTAAAAAAAAAATCTTACTAACATGTGTTATAGTACTTATATCTCGGAGTTTTTAGACTGACATGTGATACATTTTTTACATTAAACGTATAGCATGTCAACACCCGTCCGAGGGCATCTTTTTTTTACTAGGTGTAAACCATGGTTTAATTACATATTGGTAACACCTGTTAGTAGGATACGTGATTTTTGTTTAACACCTGTTAATTCATTTTTTTTATAGATGTTACTGATGATCCCCCTCCGCATTACATGATTGAAACCCCCAACGGAACCCGGTTTTGGATTCCAAACGTTGTCCAGAAATATATCCCTGTTGTCGGCCAGTTGTTTGATAGCTATGACGCAGCTTTTGCGATGTACAAAGATTATGCTGACCAGGCAGGTTTCTCGGTCAAAAAGGGCCAGACGAAGGTATGGAAGGGTATCGCCACACACAAATACCTTCGGTGTAACAAGGCTGGGAAACCGCAGAAGGGTAGGATGTTTGACACACTATCTGAGCAAGCACTGATTCACAGGAACACAACTTTCATTCAGTGTGATTGTAAAGCTCATATGTTAGTGACACTTTGTACTCAAACTTCAAAATTCCTGGTTCACACATTCAATGACGTGCACAATCATGAGTTGGTTGACAACGTGAATCGTGACCTAACAAAGATTTCAAGGAAGCTTACATTTGCTACTAAACAGTTTATTCACCAGATGAGTCTGAATCGAATTGGGCCTGTTAAGGCGCACAGGTGTCTTGTTTCCATCAAGGGGGGGCACCACAATGTAAATGGTACCCCCGTTGACTTCAAAAACTTTAGTAAGAGTCTGCGAATTTTCATTGGTGACCGTGATGCACAATTAGTTCTTGATCGCTTGCGCGACCGTTTTCAAAACTTGCCTGATTTCTATTTCGACTTCACCGTGGCTGATGGCCAATTGCGGTCCGTATTCTGGGTAGACGAGATATCGAAGTTGAATTATAAAGCTTTTGGTGATGTAGTTGCTTTTGACGCGACATATCATACCAACAGGTAATTCAACAGGGATAACACATGTTAAAGACATAACACATGTTACCTATTTTTGGCAATGTGGAATCTAACTTGTTTTACTAACCGTATTTTTCTGTTATGCCATACATAGGTACAATCTTATTTTTGTGCCATTCACTGGTGTTGACCACAACAAGCAATGTGTCACGTTTGGCGCTGGATTGCTATTTAATGAAACCATTGAGTCATACAAATGGTTGCTTCAAGGATTTCTCAAAGCGCACAATAGTCAACCAAGCTTGGTTTTGACTGACCAGGACCCAGCCATGAGGCAAGCGGTCATGCAGGTTTTCCCTGATTCACGCCATAGGTTATGTATGTGGCATATTATGAAGAAGTTACCATCAAAGGTGTGTGGTTTTTTTTCGCCGTCTGTTAACATGTGTTACCCAGGAAAACAGAATGGGGTTTTTGTATGACTACATATCGTATTTATTTTATATTTTTTTTGCCATACAGATATCAGCTGAAAAGCTACAGAATACAGAGCTAAGGGCGTGCATTCATCGACTTGTCTGGAATGTGTACATTAAGCCATCAACTTTTGAGAGTCGTTGGCAAGAATTGCTTGCAACGTTTGGTCTTGAAGACCATGAATGGTTGAATGAGATGTATGCGATAAGGGAACGTTGGGTCCCGGCATATTTCCGCGACATCCCTATGTGTTGCCTGATGAAGACAACATCGCGATGTGAGAGTTCTAATGCTGCCTTTAAAGTTAACTCGACTAGTGCGAATACACTTGTTCAATTTATGCTTTGTTACGAGGCAAGAATTGATAGCCAGCGTTACAGGCAACGACTTTCTGAATACAAAACGTCATCAACTGTGTTTCGTGCGGCCACTGATTTAGCAATTGAGAAGCACGCTTTCATGTTATACACTCACTCTGTTTTCATGGAAGTTCGCAAAGAAATCACAAAAGGAATGTTATGCTGTTATGTCTCGCATACCAAAGTAGAGGATAAAGTTACTGTGTTTGATGTCACCCACCTGGACCGCAGGCGTGCTGTGACCGACATTTACCAGGTTTGTACAGTTTATATAACGGTGGCAAAAACATTTCTGCCTATGCACATTAAAAGGGTAACAGCTGTTACCATGTGCAGGTAACATGTGTTAGTAAGATTTTTACAAAAAATCTTCCCGTTAGACTTTTTTACAAAAATCAGTTTATATAATGGTGGCAAAAACATTTCTGCTTATGCACATTAACATGTGTTAACACAAAAGGGTAACAGATGTTACCATGTGCAGGTAACATGTGTTAGTAATATTTTTTCAAAAATCAGCCCGTAAGACTTTTTGGGGGATCCACAGGTTATAGCTGTTGAAATGGTTTTCTTGTTTGTTATCTTACCTGTATAATGGTGGCAAAAACATTTCTGCTTATGCACATTAACATGTGTTAACACAAAAGGGTAACAGATGTTACCATGTGCAGGTAACATGTGTTAGTACGATTTTTTCAAAAATCAGCCCGTAAGACTTTTTGGGGGATCCACAGGTTATAGCTGTTGAAATGGTTTTCTTGTTTGTTATCTTACCTGTATTTTTCACAGGTTAAATTCAATGGAAGCGATAACACAGCAGTTTGCTCTTGTATGGGTTTCATACGTATTGGTTATCTTTGTCGCCATGTTTTTTGCGTTTATCGAATGAAGAATGTGGAAAGGATTCCAGATCACTACATCATGGACCGTTGGCGTAGGGATATATTGCCGAAAAAAGTTTTTTCTATTGCAGGCCGGTACGGTGTTGACACGCATCCAGAATCCATCCTGAGGAATGAGGTGCTTGAGTTGGTTAGCGAGTGTGTCGATGTTGTGCGAACTGATACAGAATCACTAGCGCAGTTGGTGGAAAAGTTAAGGGAACTCAAGCTTAGTTTGTTATCAAAAGGATCCGTGGAAGTCAGTGAGAAGGATGCAAATGAATCTGAGATGGAAGAGTTGATTGGTCAAGAGATGGACTGTGAAGTCGTGGTAAACAATCCTGATGTTGTTCGTAATAAGGGCTGTGGGAAAACTCGTCGTATATCTGGCCCGGGCGAGAAGGCTAAAGAAAAGCCCAACAAGGTCCCACGACTGTGTCACACCTGCAACAAATATGTTATTGGGCACGATTCGCGCAATTGTGAGAAGGTTTCACAGCAGCAAGTTGATCAAAACCTCCAGTCTGGAGGTGCTACACAGTAGCCCCACATCAGCTTAGCATTATCTGCACTGAGCCACTGTTTCTGTTTTTTTGGGGCCGTGTTATGTACACGTAACAGCCTACGTTAGCGTGACTACTTTTGTTACGTACATAACACCATGCCTAACCTTGTTTTTTAGCGATTTGCTCAGTGCAGATGTTGTCTCTAAAAAAAGTACTTTAAGTGTAACTTAGACTATTTGACCCTCACGGTGTCCCTTTTGTAATAACCTTGATGTATGTGGTTATGTAACTTGTTTCGTTTGGGTCAGCTATAATTCTCGCATGGGAGGTATAATCTGGACTGGCATGGTAACACATGTTAGTATATATTACTAACACCTGTTATCTTCTCATCATTTTCTCTGGACCCAATCACGTTGCATGATATATTTTGTCGTCCCTCATATCCTACATTTTTACTTTTAGGGCAGTTACTTATACATTAAACGCACAAGATCAAAAACTAGGGTTAAGCATATAAGACGTGTTATCTTATAATACACATGTTATCTACTAACACGTGTTATATTATAATAGCTATAACCTGACTGAAGTGGCAGCATTTTAATTCTTAGTAACACGTGTTATATGTAATAACACGTGTTAGTGCACGTTTATGAAAGGGAACCACGAATATATTACATTCACAGACATAGTAGATAGGGTTACATAACATGTGTTATAGATTAATAACACATTTACCAGAATACGTAGACACAACTAATAATACAACACAATACAAGACATTAAACAAGATTAAACAAGACTAACCACATGGGGAAGCAGATTCCATGTTTTATTTTACCACAACATACTAAACGATAAAACACGCAATTATGGGCTTCCAAAGTCGTCATCGGTGCTCATTTGGGACCGTGGGCTACGCTCACCTTCCCAAGGATCGTGCCAACCCCACGCATGTATAGTATTGGGTGAATTCGGGCACAACGGGCAACCACAATACATGTGGTCGTAGCACAAGTTTGGTATCCTACCACCATCTGGCATAATAATATATTCGCCAGATAGATCAAGTGATGGTTCCTCTTTCACCTGTTCGCTATCATCTCTGGTCGTGTTTGCCCCCCCTTTGATACAGCCTTCACGGGGAGCGCGTAGCTTGCTGCGGAACCAAACTAGTAGAGCCCATCGAAGCTTCATCCTTAGGAGTTTCTGGGTTGACGAGATACGGCAACCCGGGTGTAGGCACCGTGTGATGGAAAGGTTCCAGCGTTTTGTTGTCTGGAGTTGTGTGATCATTTTTTTTTGGGAGTTGCCATTTTTCTTGTACCAAACCCACACCAACTCCCTAAATGAACCCACCATTTATATAAGGAGTAAGGTGAAAGAGGTAGGTAGATATTTGAATGCATTAGACTTAATTATGGACATGACATAAAGGTGAGAGTTGCCAACTAAGATTTTTTGTATCTACTTTTGTCTTCATCAAATCACCTTTTTTTCTTACATCAATCAACTTTTTAATTGTAAAGTCTCTTTTTTTCTTACATCAAATCACCTTTTTTACTATGCACTTGTACTTTTTGTACTTGCTATCCCTTTTTCCAAGACTAAATTATTTTTTAATGCATTCTTTTTACTTCCTTTTATCAACCACTTGTTGTGTCTTGTAAACCACAAACAATATCAAAAAACGAACAATGCCACACTTTTTAATAATAACAAAACAAGTGGACATAATTGTTGGACACCAACCCATATCTGTCACTTTTCATTGTATTCGTTTAACTATTTGTACGTTTTATCGTAATTAATAAACGTGGCATTTTTATTATTTATGAACGTTAAACTCGGGTTCGTTTAATCATGTAATAATAATAATAATAATAATAATTATCATGCTAAAGGCCCACCTGATGAAGCCCAACAGCCCAGCCCAAACCCTACATGTCTGGCCCATCATCCCAGGCCCAATCCCCTTAGGCTGTTTATAAAATAAAAAATAATTATGCTTTGGCCGGGGTTCGAACCCGCGCCAAAGCCTCACACTCAAACATCCTTAACCAACTGAGCTGAGCCTTCTATCTGTTATAACCCAGACGCGTTTTAAATAAATACACACTTTTAAAACCTCACAGTTGACAAGGAAAGTCAACTGTGGGTTGCCTTGCTAATCAATCCGTCCCATTAACGAGTAATTGATTCATTTTTGGTAAATTTGTACAATTATCGGCCTATTACAACTCATCTACACGTCAATTGACAACAGATCATTGACCAATTTTGAATTGAACGCGTATGATAGTTAATCGGGGTCAACTTACCAATTAACCTAACCTATTGATCCCCACTATAAATAGAGCCTTGGAACAGCTTCACAACTCGCTCACTCATCTTCTTAAACCTCCAATTGTTCTAATTATCTCTGTTGATCTCCTTATTGCACGACGATTGACTTTGGTCTTTGACCAGTCAATTACCCACGATTACACACTGTGAGTCTCGTTTTTGATATGGGTTTTGTTCATCGGCTACCCAGCAACAAAAGCCCTATAATTAATCGGGCTCATGTTGCCTGGATTGCTTGATTGAAAATTCTAGGGCTCGTGTTCTTGAATTGGGGATAAACTTGAAAACGCGTATGTTATATAATTATTTTTAACTCAGAAAGATCACAACCACCGGCCTAGGCCAAGTGGTTGTGACCATGGTCCACAACAAGGGTCACCCGGGTTCGAGTCCCGGCTCTGACCGGTTTTGATTCTTTTTCTTTTCTTTTCTTTTTTGAAAACAAACAATTAAACAAATATGAATATTAAATCCTTTTAAATCTTTTAAATTCTTTTTAAAATACCAAAACTATTTTATAAATTCTAAAAAAATTACATATGTTTAATCTGTTATAAAAGTTTCATTTATAATTCTTATTTTTCAGAAATTCATTTATTTAATATTTATAATAATTAAATCATTTTTTAATCTATTAGATTTATAAAAATCCATTTATACATCAAAACAATTTTATTAATTTCTCCAAAATTTATCCTGACTTTATTTAAAGTTAAACTTTACTGAAATAATTTTTAATTCAGTAAAACCATTTATTTTATATTTTTAATCAATTTTTGTTAGATTTAATCATAATTAAATCATAACAAATCCAATTTTCATCATTTTTGCACCAAAATTTTATACAAATTATTTTTAATCATTTAGAACAGAAATATGATTTTTAAAATAAGAATTCTTTAATTTTAGTATTTTTAAATATTAAAGTTAATTAATGACTATTTATAAATAAATAGATTTAAAAATCTATTTTAAATGAAATAATTTTATAAAAATTATTTCTACACTTCAAACACTTTATTGTGTATATCCTAAATTCAAATTTCATTAAAAGACTTTTATTTATTTATTTACTAAATTTCTCATAATTAATAAACAATTTGTTTATTAACACAAATAAACGTAATCCCCAAATTCGAAGCCCTAGATATACATGCATCTTAGAGTTATTCCACTTACACATTATCAATTACTTTAGGTTAATCTTTTGGGAGAAATCTCAAGTTCATATTTCGTTGTCCAGTCCAATTTCAAGTTACTACGTGAACAGTGAGTATTCCTACCCCTTTTTTACATTTTTGGGGTGTTACATGTACACTATTACAATTTCAAATACAAGTTTACATTTTTACAATACAATTCTAGTACTATGTGCATTGCTTACAACGTGCTTTATGCTTAGACAATACATGTGGATTACATTTGTACTTAGTGAGATCATTAACATGGTACAAGCCGACCTTAACATTGGATAGCGCTATTTGGATTGACAACCCGCCTAGGTTGATTCTCCCCCTTTTTCATCGGAGAATCCGTGGCCATTGTTAAGCTATTATCCACTTGTTGGATAAGTACACTACAGTTCATACAGTACATTATACAGTCACAGGGTTGATTTCGCTCATTTGTTTGATACATGGTTTACATATCCACATTGTAGCTTGCACTTGAATTGTATAACTTTTAATCTACTATATATATCAAAACTAGGAATGCTCACCAACATTTCTTATGTTGACCAAACCTATTTTTGTACATGTTTCAGGTGCAGTTTGATCAAGATACATTTAGCGCTTTATTATGCAGTTATTTCATTATTTATGTTTCAATTAAGACCTTGTATTTCCATTATCCTTGTAAGACAATTTTTGGGTTTCATTTAATAATATTTACATTTAAGTACCATGTGCTTTTGAACAATCGTCACTACGTGACACCTCGATGATTCCGCCATCGGTTGGGGTGTTACAGATTGGTATCAGAGCCATGGTTATAGGGAATTAGGTTATTAGAATGCCTTTTAGCCTAGACTATAACCGAATTTCAACTTTCAGGTGCAACACTTCCTAATTTATCATCCCTCTCATTACCCTTCACTTTCCTTCCTTAATCTTTCCCTTTCTCCTCCTTTCTTCTCATCTTTCATCATGACGTATAAGGATGGTGTCCTACAAGGAGTGGAAAGACTACATCATCATGGAGCAGGAGCAGTATCTTTCATGAAGACACTCTTAGGCATAATGCCTACTCTTATTTTGCTCCTTCAAAGTTGTTGAACTTTAATGAGTGTGAAAAAGGACACGTGCAATCTGGAAGGGTGGACGCCTGTACACTGGGTTTTCTGGCATAGGCAAGCATAGCGCATAAATCCATTTACGGACCTGTTATGCTTACCTGGGGATTCCTGGAGTGAGTGTCCACTTATAGGCTAAAGCATGTCTTCTTTGATCACCATTGGGCTCAATTTCTTTGAAAAGTCAACGTTCTTGTTGGGCTTTATAGCTAGACAAGGGCAATCCAAACATGTTATACATATATATTTCAAATGATATACCTTTATTTCACATACGATATCTTGTGATCATAACTCTTATGCACTATTACACTTACATTTATTAATCTCATAACTTTTCATTGACTGTCTTGTAGATGTCTGCTCGCCGTATGCTCCGTGATGCTAGCCAACGCACTGTTCGTGCCTCTGGACAACGTTCTGATCGTCGCCTTGCTTCTCTTGTCGCTGAGCAAATTGCTGCAGTGATTCCGAATCTTGTTAGTGAGTTAACCCAGAACAGCAACAGTACCAATACTGAGGGTGCAACTCAAACTCGGTGTACCTTCAAACACTTCAACTCATGCAATCCCACGAAGTTTACTGGAGAGGAGGGTGCTACTGGCCTCCTCCAATGGTTTGAAAGTATGGAATGTACCTTCGTGAACAGCGAGTGTCCTGATAACCTCCGCGTTCGCTATGCTACCAGTGTCCTTCAAAAGGGGGCATTGACCTGGTGGAATGGTGAGAAGCGTAATCGGGGCGCTGATGTTGCTCTATCCTTGTCTTGGACTGAGGTCAAGGAACTTATGATCGCCAAGTTCTGCCCTAGGAATGAAATGAGGAAGCTAGAGGAAGAGTTCCATGGGTTAAAACAGGACAGTGGTGAAAATCTTGCATACAACACTCGTTATCATGAGCTCAGTATTTTGGTTCCACACATGGTTACCCCAGTCTCTCGAGCAATCGAGAAGTATATTGAGGGACTGCCTGACCTAATTCAAGATGTAGTCACTGGAAGCAGACCCACTACGGTGGAAGAAGCCATTCAGCTTGCAGCCTCCTTGACTGACAAGCACGTCAAAAAGGGAAATTTGGTTAGGAAAGGAACCAAGAAATCAACTGAGAAGACCCCCACCCCTACTACTGAATCATCAAGAGTTGCTGTAGACAATACCGGTTCCAACACTAGGAAGCGGAAGGCCAAGGGTAGAAATTATGCTGTTGTGGCCCCAGTAACTCAGGCTCCAATAGCACAGGCTCCAATGGCTCAGGCTCCTCCTGTTAAGAAGGTTTACAGTGGAAACTTACCCAAGTGTGCCACCTGTCAGTACCATCACCCCGCAAATTTTCCTTGCCGCCACTGTACCACCTGTGGTAGGTATGGTCATGTAGCTGCCACATGTCGATCTACGTTTCGACCTCAACCTATTAATGCTCAACCTGTTAACCCTCAACCAGCTCGCCAAAACCCACAACCTATAGCATATGGTCGAGCTTGCTTCAATTGTGGTGATCCGAACCACTTCAGAAACCAATGTCCAGCACTTGTCCCAGCAAACCATGCAGCAAACCCAGTGGCTCGTGGTCGAGCTTTCAACATCAATGCAACAGAAGCTCAGGAAACTAATGACGTGGTGAATGGTACGTTTTTACTTGATGGTCGTTATGCTTCAATTTTATTTGATACTGGTGCGGATAAAAGTTTTGTGTCATTAGCATTCGAACCTCTATTATCTCACACTCGCTCTAGATTAGGAGCGCCTTTCACGGTCGAGGTCGCAGATGGTAAACCCATCTCAATCGATTCTATCATTCTGGGTTGTACTCTTAGCCTTAACAAACATGACTTCACCATTGATCTTATACCCATGAAATTGGGAAGCTTTGATGTTATCGTGGGTATGGATTGGCTTTCTAAACATCATGCCGAAGTTGTCTGCTTTGAGAAATTTATTCGGTTTCCTCTCGCATCGGGTGACTTTTTACAGGTTTATGGTGAGAAACCATCCAGTGGTCTTAAACTCATGTCTTGCACCCAAGCACAGAAATATCTACGCAAGAAATACGTAGCTTTCTTGGCCCATATTGTGGAAAAGAAAAGTAAAGACAAGAGTATTCAAGATGTTCCTGTTGTTCGTGAGTTTCCCGAAGTTTTTCCTGATGATTTACCGGGACTTCCACCAGTGCGTCCTGTCGAATTTCGTATTGATCTTGTACCTGGTGCTACGCCCGTTGCTAAATCTCCATACCGCCTTGCACCTTCCGAGATGCAAGAACTTGCGAGTCAACTTCAAGAGTTGGCAGACAAGGGTTTCATTCGTCCCAGCTCATCACCTTGGGGAGCTCCAGTCCTATTTGTAAAGAAGAAGGATGGATCTTTCCGTATGTGTATTGATTACCGGGAGTTGAATAAGCTCACTATTAAAAACCGGTACCCTTTACCTCGCATTGATGACCTCTTTGATCAACTTCAAGGTTCGACTTGTTTCTCAAAGATCGATCTTCGTTCGGGATATCATCAGCTACGAGTCCATGAAGACGACATTCCAAAAACAGCTTTCCGTACACGTTATGGGCATTACGAGTTTATGGTTATGCCTTTCGGGCTAACGAATGCACCCGCTGTCTTCATGGATCTCATGAATCGCGTGTGCAAACCCTTCTTGGATAAGTTCGTAATTGTTTTCATCGATGACATCCTCATCTACTCTAAGACCAAATCAGCCCACGAGCAACACCTTAGACAAATTTTGAGTCTTTTGAAGAATGAACAACTGTATGCCAAATTCTCCAAGTGTGAATTCTGGCTTAAAGAGGTTCAATTTTTGGGACACATTATCAGTGAAAAGGGTATACACGTGGATCCATCTAAGATTGAGGCTGTTAAGAATTGGATTACACCCAAGTCTCCCACAGAAGTTCGCTCTTTTCTTGGCTTAGCGGGTTATTATCGTCGATTTATTCTCAACTTTTCCAAGATTGCTTTACCTCTCACTTCCTTGACCCATAAGGATAAACCATATGTATGGGGACCCAGTCAGGAAGAAGCATTCCAAACTTTGAAGCAGAAACTGTGTGATGCTCCAATTCTCACCCTACCGGACGGCAGTGAGGATTTCGTGGTTTACTGTGATGCCTCTAATCAAGGCCTTGGTTGTGTTCTCATGCAACGAGGCAAGGTTATAGCATATGCATCACGACAACTGAAAAACCATGAGAAAAATTACACTACCCATGATCTTGAGCTCGGAGCGGTCGTCTTCGCACTTAAGATTTGGCGTCACTATTTATATGGTACAAAATGTGTGATCTTCACTGACCACAAGAGCCTTCAACACATTTTCAACCAGAAAGATCTGAACATACGACAAAGACGATGGGTCGAGTTGTTAAATGACTACGACTGTGAGATTCGCTACCATCCTGGCAAAGCGAATGTTGTAGCCGATGCCCTTAGTCGTAAAGGTCATGCCCAGCTTTATTGTGCTCAGGTCCAGTCTGATATTAAACTCCGCATTATTGAAGCCCAACATGTCTCTGTCACTGAGGGCAACATGTACGAAGAAATGTCGTGTGGAGCTGAAAATCAGTTGGAAACCAAAAATGGCTTACTTTATTTCATGAACCGTCTTTGGATCCCTGATCGTGACAACCTGCGTACTTTCCTCATGGACGAGTCCCATAAGTCTCGTTATTCCATTCACCCTGGTGCAGATAAGATGTATCAGGATCTGCGTACCTTGTATTGGTGGCCCGGTATGAAAAAGGACATAGCCCTTTATGTGGCTAAATGCCTTACTTGTTCTAAAGTCAAAGCTGAGCACCAACGTCCATCTGGTTTACTTGTGCAACCAGAAATACCAGTATGGAAGTGGGAGAGCATTGCTATGGACTTCATCACGAAGCTTCCACGCACCACCCGCGGGCATGACAGTATCTGGGTTATTGTCGATCGTTTGACCAAATCTGCTCACTTCCTACCCATTCGTGAGACCTACACAGCTGAGAAACTGGCTAAGACTTACATCAGTGAGATTGTCAGCCGTCATGGTATTCCTCTAGACATTATTTCCGATCGTGATAGCTGGTTTACTTCTCGCTTTTGGCAGACATTTCAGTCCGCACTTGGTACACAACTAAATCTTAGCACGGCTTATCACCCACAGACGGATGGCCAAACTGAACGAACCATCCAAACATTGGAGGATATGCTTCGAGCGTGCATCATCGACTTTGGTGGTAATTGGGACACGCACCTACCCTTGGTAGAGTTCTCGTATAATAACAGCTACCATTCCAGTATTAACATGGCACCATTTGAGGCACTCTATGGTCGCAAATGTCGTTCCCCTGTGTGTTGGAGCGAGGTTGGTGAAACACAAATCACCGGTCCCGAACTGATACAAGAAACGACAGACAAAATTCATCGCATTCGTGAAAACTTACAAGTTGCTCGAAGCAGACAAAAGAGCTATGCCGATCAAAGGCGCAAGCCTCTAGAATTCCAAGTCGGGGACATGGTACTTCTCAAGGTTTCACCTTGGAAGGGTGTATTTCGGTTTGGAAAGAAAGGAAAACTTGCACCACGATTCGTAGGCCCTTTTAAAATCCTTGAACGAGTTGGGAAGGTGGCTTACAAGCTCGATTTACCACCGGAACTCAATAATGTTCATCCAACGTTTCATGTTTCTAATCTCAAAAAGTGTTTGGCTGAAGATAACCTCCATGTTCCTTTAGAGGATATCCAGATTGACGAATCGATGCGCTTCATAGAGAAACCTGTGGAGATTATGGATCGAGATGTCAAGACGCTTAAGCGAAGCCGAATTCCTATTGTAAAAGTTCGTTGGGAATCCAAACGAGGCCCAGAGTTTACTTGGGAGCGTGAGGACCAAATGATGTCTAAGTATCCTCACCTCTTTCCAGAGACTACCACTTGAAGTAATTTCGGGACGAAATTTCTAAAAGTAGGGGATGCTGTGACATCCGTCACTTTTCATTGTATTCGTTTAACTATTTGTACGTTTTATCGTAATTAATAAACGTGGCATTTTTATTATTTATGAACGTTAAACTCGGGTTCGTTTAATCATGTAATAATAATAATAATAATAATAATTATCATGCTAAAGGCCCACCTGATGAAGCCCAACAGCCCAGCCCAAACCCTACATGTCTGGCCCATCATCCCAGGCCCAATCCCCTTAGGCTGTTTATAAAATAAAAAATAATTATGCTTTGGCCGGGGTTCGAACCCGCGCCAAAGCCTCACACTCAAACATCCTTAACCAACTGAGCTGAGCCTTCTATCTGTTATAACCCAGACGCGTTTTAAATAAATACACACTTTTAAAACCTCACAGTTGACAAGGAAAGTCAACTGTGGGTTGCCTTGCTAATCAATCCGTCCCATTAACGAGTAATTGATTCATTTTTGGTAAATTTGTACAATTATCGGCCTATTACAACTCATCTACACGTCAATTGACAACAGATCATTGACCAATTTTGAATTGAACGCGTATGATAGTTAATCGGGGTCAACTTACCAATTAACCTAACCTATTGATCCCCACTATAAATAGAGCCTTGGAACAGCTTCACAACTCGCTCACTCATCTTCTTAAACCTCCAATTGTTCTAATTATCTCTGTTGATCTCCTTATTGCACGACGATTGACTTTGGTCTTTGACCAGTCAATTACCCACGATTACACACTGTGAGTCTCGTTTTTGATATGGGTTTTGTTCATCGGCTACCCAGCAACAAAAGCCCTATAATTAATCGGGCTCATGTTGCCTGGATTGCTTGATTGAAAATTCTAGGGCTCGTGTTCTTGAATTGGGGATAAACTTGAAAACGCGTATGTTATATAATTATTTTTAACTCAGAAAGATCACAACCACCGGCCTAGGCCAAGTGGTTGTGACCATGGTCCACAACAAGGGTCACCCGGGTTCGAGTCCCGGCTCTGACCGGTTTTGATTCTTTTTCTTTTCTTTTCTTTTTTGAAAACAAACAATTAAACAAATATGAATATTAAATCCTTTTAAATCTTTTAAATTCTTTTTAAAATACCAAAACTATTTTATAAATTCTAAAAAAATTACATATGTTTAATCTGTTATAAAAGTTTCATTTATAATTCTTATTTTTCAGAAATTCATTTATTTAATATTTATAATAATTAAATCATTTTTTAATCTATTAGATTTATAAAAATCCATTTATACATCAAAACAATTTTATTAATTTCTCCAAAATTTATCCTGACTTTATTTAAAGTTAAACTTTACTGAAATAATTTTTAATTCAGTAAAACCATTTATTTTATATTTTTAATCAATTTTTGTTAGATTTAATCATAATTAAATCATAACAAATCCAATTTTCATCATTTTTGCACCAAAATTTTATACAAATTATTTTTAATCATTTAGAACAGAAATATGATTTTTAAAATAAGAATTCTTTAATTTTAGTATTTTTAAATATTAAAGTTAATTAATGACTATTTATAAATAAATAGATTTAAAAATCTATTTTAAATGAAATAATTTTATAAAAATTATTTCTACACTTCAAACACTTTATTGTGTATATCCTAAATTCAAATTTCATTAAAAGACTTTTATTTATTTATTTACTAAATTTCTCATAATTAATAAACAATTTGTTTATTAACACAAATAAACGTAATCCCCAAATTCGAAGCCCTAGATATACATGCATCTTAGAGTTATTCCACTTACACATTATCAATTACTTTAGGTTAATCTTTTGGGAGAAATCTCAAGTTCATATTTCGTTGTCCAGTCCAATTTCAAGTTACTACGTGAACAGTGAGTATTCCTACCCCTTTTTTACATTTTTGGGGTGTTACATGTACACTATTACAATTTCAAATACAAGTTTACATTTTTACAATACAATTCTAGTACTATGTGCATTGCTTACAACGTGCTTTATGCTTAGACAATACATGTGGATTACATTTGTACTTAGTGAGATCATTAACATGGTACAAGCCGACCTTAACATTGGATAGCGCTATTTGGATTGACAACCCGCCTAGGTTGATTCTCCCCCTTTTTCATCGGAGAATCCGTGGCCATTGTTAAGCTATTATCCACTTGTTGGATAAGTACACTACAGTTCATACAGTACATTATACAGTCACAGGGTTGATTTCGCTCATTTGTTTGATACATGGTTTACATATCCACATTGTAGCTTGCACTTGAATTGTATAACTTTTAATCTACTATATATATCAAAACTAGGAATGCTCACCAACATTTCTTATGTTGACCAAACCTATTTTTGTACATGTTTCAGGTGCAGTTTGATCAAGATACATTTAGCGCTTTATTATGCAGTTATTTCATTATTTATGTTTCAATTAAGACCTTGTATTTCCATTATCCTTGTAAGACAATTTTTGGGTTTCATTTAATAATATTTACATTTAAGTACCATGTGCTTTTGAACAATCGTCACTACGTGACACCTCGATGATTCCGCCATCGGTTGGGGTGTTACAGTAGGATGTGTGCTGCAAACTTTTTGCGTAGCCTCCTGACCTCCCCCAACTTCCTGGACCCATTCGTACTAAACCCAGCTTCAAAGCGTTCACCTTTACCCATGAATTTCTCCATGTGACGCATCAGAAAGACGCCACAGTCATCCATATTGCTACGTGTTGCCCAATCCAGTTTCTCCCTATTTATCCTTAAGCCATTCATCAACTCAGACCTGGGATGCTGCATCTCACGCAAATACCTCACTAGCATTTCTTTCTGGTAAAATACAGTCGGAATAACACTTGTTAACAAACTTACAAAACTTAGGGAAGAAAATTATAACACCTGTTATTAAATAACTTACGATTTTGTAGGGCGTGTCTTTCTCAAAGTATTTCGTGCTATCTACGATCGGTACGCCCTGCTTCTTAGCGGCATTGTCAACAACGGAAATGGACGGGTATTTGAGTTCGAAAACCACTAGGTAATAGTGGTTGTACTCTAATACCGGGAACATGATAAGGTCAACCTTTTGTAAATCCAGCAATTTTTCGTTCCATGACACGGCTGCACGCATACTTGAGCGAAACTTGATCATCCTTTGTTCCTCATCAGCCCCGCGATCGTGTAGCATCCATTCAAACTATTACACACACACATACAAAACATAACGCGTGTCATTAGTCAATTAAATTTTTAAATGTAATATTTCAATTGATTTTCCTTCAAATTTTCCACAAAGTACTTACCACGGCCTTTGTCCCCACAAACAGCCTAAACTTGGCCCCCTCTGATCTGTACCTTTCCTCGAAGTTTAACACCTCAACCCAGCAGTCAACAACGACATCTAGTACCTTAGTCCCGGCAGCTAGACTTTTTAACATTGCTCGTGTAGCCTCCAGATTATAACGACTACGAAAGAGCACCTCCATGTGTTTAACACGTGTTATTTTGAATGGGTAACATATGTTAGTATTTTTCACGAAACGTATGCTATTAACTGTACGTACAAAAAATGACATTTGAACACTTACACATCCCTAGCATCTGTTGTTCCTAGATCTATTTCGTTTGGTTGATCCATAGATGTCCCTGTTTCCTTCCTGTTAGACATTTTTTTTTACACAAAAAAATATTAACACCTGTTAAGCCATAGAGAATCACGAGTCATGAACAAAAGATCAAAAACAGCACTGTACTTACAAAAGATGAGATAGCACACTCGGTTTATCATGTATATAGCTCCAGATTTTTTCTTCTTCCTTTGACACAACAGCTTGTAGATCAACCCCTCTGATGAAGAACGGTGACCTGTTAACAGGTGCTAATAGTCTTTCCCGCGTGGGGTTTCTCCTGCATTCATCAAGCCGTGCAGCCACGTGCTCTATAACCGTGCTATATCCACCCTGACGTGACACTACCACTGGGGGTCCATTCATGTACAGCCCAGTTGCGCCGTCAAACGACGTAACGGGCTCAACATCAATGATGTTATCTGGGTCTATAACCAGCTCACTACAGATAGGAGTAATCTCGGCTGCGAAACCACAATGTAACACATGTTAATTTTTTATCAAATGGCTTTACCAAATAGCACACACACACACCCTTACAAGTTGTTTTGTTGTCATCATGCAGCTCTTGATGTGTTTGTGGCGTTGGCAGCACCTCCGTTTTCTTGCTATCTGACACACCAAACAATGAAGCAAAGCCACCTGTCGGTCAACAGACTAACACATGTTAGCAATGTTTAAAATGAAAATTCAGGCATGTTTGGTTCCAAAAAACAAGTCAGTCAGCCTTACTTGATGATTCTTCGTTAACGCTGAAACTCTCAGCCGCGACTTTCATGGTCGCCTCCGGTGGATGATCCTTTACACCACTACTATTCTCGCCTCCTTGTTTTTCCGTATTGCCATCACTATGAACCCCATCCGCATCACCTTTTTCCTTAACACCTGTTACATTTGTTTTTAACAAAACAAACACTTCATTAGTGCCAGAGTTAGTATGACTTTGCACCGATTAAACTAACCACAAACATACCTGCTTGAGTTCGCTTCCCATCAACATCCATCTGTGTCAGACCAACACTCCAACTCGGACCATCATAAACATAACCATCATTTTCACCCGCTTTTGTATCATGAGTTATGACATCACCGACCGTCTGTTCAACATTGATGCTACTACCGGCACCCCCCTCAGCCTGTGGCAAACCTGCTGTTAAGTCAACGTCTGCTGAACATACATAGTCAACAGAAATAAATAACACATGTTAGACCATTACTAATGTTTAAATGAACTGTAAAGTATCTAATTGTTATAATAAAGGCCAGCGGATTCACACTTACCTTTACCCACTACCTCCGCCGCACCAGCCTTAAGGTTTCCTTCCTCTTCGAACGTTTTTTGGAGTTCCCCAAATATGCCACGACCCCCAAAATCTTGCAATACAGAATCTGCCAAAATGAGACTCAGTTAACACATGTTACCAGTTTCAACTAATAAAGAATACAACTAATAACCTTCTGGCGCATTGCATGGTTGAGTATTGCGAATGCCCTCCCCTTCAGACTGCCGATACGTCTTTGTGTCTTTTAAAACAGCTTCTGCACAAGTAGGGGCAACGACTTCCGCGTCAACACCTGTCAAATTCAAAGAGGGGAGACATAAAAAGGCTTTATTGGAAGAAAAAAATACGATTTAAGGAAGCATGTTCCCTACAATTATAATTAAATACATCACCTGGTGCTGACTTGTGCGCATCACTTGTAGCAACGTCCCCCATACATAGCTTCCCCGCCGGATTGCTCATACCTAGCGCAATCTCTGCCCCTTCATCGTCCACAACATCTTGTGTGTTAAATCCTTCCACGTTCTTTCGCCTTAATTTGCGTCGTGCAGACTGTTTCCCTGAACCACTAGCATTAGACTCATCCTCTAACTGAGGCGCCCCAGTTGATTCTGTCTTTTTAATATTCAGTGACATACGCTCTTCATCGTCACCTGACACAAAAAGAAAAAAAAAACAGTAACACATGTTAGATATGGGCAGAAAACAACTAACACCTGTTACCTAATTCTTGGGGTACCTTTGTTGCGCTCCCCACTTCTTGTACGTTTTTCCACATCCTTACTAACACCCGCTCCTGCATTATCTATCTCAGCAGCCGCAAGCTCCTTTTGGTCAACACCTGAACACGTACCATATTTAACAGATGTTAGTATAGAGGAGTCATAATCAACATACCCTAGACTTTCAATAAAACAGCCCAACAACCTAAACTCTCACTAGGCGCGCCGTCAACATCATGGCGCGGATCCCCTTCATGTGATCTAGAGCTACGCTTTTTGTGCATGCTTCTTCGGTATTGACTTACATCCGGGCTTGCACAGTCAACATCATTTAAACTTTCAGTACCCTCGCTCCCTGCTGGATCATTATCCTCCGCATTTAATTCTTCAATCAAATTGTTTACTTGCTCACTAGCCTCATGATCTCGGATCCATATAGGTTTGTCATCCAGAAGTGTTGCATATCTTGCCTTTAAAGTCCGAACGTCAGGCTCAACAAGATGATCTTTACACAACCCTCCTAAGACATCCTCTACTCTCTTTTTGTACTTCAACATTTCATCGATGTTGGCTTCTACCACTTGCAGGCGGTCCTTTTGTTTTACATAGAAAGCAATCCAAAAAACGTTAATAATAAATAACACATGTTATAAAGTAAACAATATCACATACCTTGATACAGGGCTTGTCATTTTTTTCCCATGTTATACTTAACCGCTTCAACAAACCTTTTCCAAACCCACCATTCAGAATTTCCAACTTCTCCCTATCCTTCAATCTCTTCGCTGTCCAATAAGTCATTGGGTCAACATTGTAATCCACATCAATGCCTTTGCAAGTAGCCCTATCGACATACAGTAGCTGAAAAAGGGTATCTAACATGTGTTATCTTTTGGATGACAGGTATAACAACATAATTTATAACAGGTGTTAGTACAAAAAATGGTACCGTGAGTGTTGCAAGCGGCCCAGTAAAGGGACATTGTGGATCACACCTATCCCAACTTTTTTTACAGTCCCGCAGCTGCTTGACTACCAGCGCACACCAATCAATGTCACCAAAGTTCATGTCACTTGAGATGTGGTATAAGATGCCCTCCCGTAAGGTCCCTTGTTTGTGACAATCGACCATAACAGTAACAAAACACATTATGAAATCCATACGGAAATCAAAGGTGTCTTGCCCACCCGACGTCTCGATACTATCCACCATACTCTTCGCCGAGACAAACTTGGTTTTATACTTTTCCCTCCACTTTTTCACAGCCTCATCCATCTGACTTTTCCTTTCTGTTGACATCACCTTTACTCCAGAATTCGGTATCCCCAACATCTTATAAACCACGCTCTTGTTTATCTTCATGGATCCACATGGAGCATGTATCTCCATGGTGTCAGGATCGAAGCTGTCGACCACAAAGTGGGCCAACTTCAGAGGCACCCCATCCATCTTAAAACGTAAGAGACGTCCAAACCCCATCTCCTTTACTGCTAATTGTTGTTCAGAAGACAACACTGATACACATCTAAACAATTGGAAAGGCGATGACCGTGTTGTAAGTGTCGGGAAGTTGTCCCTTTTCGACTTCTTGCGCTTCCGGCCCACATCTTCCTCAACAACAGCAGGGGCCGTATCCTTCGTCTTACGTTTCCTCACCGCCTTGCTTGTGCCTGCAGACGGGGTAACAGCACTAACGCATGTTAACATAAGGTACTAACACATGTTAGTGTAGTCACTAACAACAGTTAAACAGTATACAACCCATACCTTCCCCGTCAGATGACACCCCCGTACAAACACGCGCTTGCCTCTTATCTGTTTTACACATGTTATTATAGCAAGGTGGTTCATAAAACATTCATAAACATCAAAATAAAATCCACAAACCTTTGTCTTTCTTTGTATCTAGGGCTGTCTTGTCCATAGCGCGTCTCCTTTTCACTATTAATATACAATACATTATTAGAGTGTTATTAACACTTGTTTAAATAAAGACGAGCGAGTGCGTGGCGAAAAACTAATACCTTTAGTGGCCGAGGTTCCAGCTATATCCGCACATGCTGACCTTTTGTCTATAACAGGTGTTAATACACACGTTTGTGTCAGGTCACACCCCGAAAATTCATAGATATTATAGTAAAAAACTAACACTTGTTAACACATGACAAGGGTTAAAATCAAAACCCCTCACCTCTGTCCTTCTTTGTCTTTAGGGAGGTGTTTTCGCTAACTAGTGTCTTCTTCACTAGTATAGTCAACCAAAAATACACAATTATGGTTCATAGAGTATTAATAACACACGTTAGGAAATAAATAACACGCGGCACGTACGTTTTTTTCCTTTAATCAGCGTTGCAATTGGGGTACTCCAGTCAGAATCATCATAATCTGTGAAAATTGAAACAATTATACAACTTTATAAAAAATGCGACCTAGATGCACACTACACAAGGGTAACATTATTATTCTTACCTAACACTCTTTGGGTCTCTCCATATTCATACCGCTGAGATTCCTCATCCGTAACCACAATTGGGTCTTCATTTGCCTTTTCCACCTTGTTGCTACTATCGTTTATAACTATAACACTCGCGCTTCGAGATTCCGAAACGCCTGACCACGGAACAAAATATTTATATCATAATGAGATACTCAACAACATTCACACAAAAAAAATTAGATCATAAACATATACCTGTAAGCCGATCCACTGCGTTACGAGACCTGCTGTTTTTGGACACCACACACGACAAACCTTATTAATCTTCATTAAAACAACTTTTTTTAACAATAATGCACTACATACAGGATCAACAAACCCGTTTCAACTTTATTTAAAACTTCCTTAACATGGATCATGAAACCCTACTTTTTCTAAAAGTATAAAAGTTAATAATAACGAAAACCAGCAGCGAAGGTTAGTCTACGGCCACCCACATCCGTAAAAAAGATGTTTCATTGAACACTATACCTACTACCGAGGAAACCCCCAAAAAAAATCTAACATGCATATCGACGGTACGGCCTTTTTTGTAAAAAAAAATAGTGAAAGATGAGCTACTCATACCTTTTAGATCTCCGCCGCCGCCGCCGCCGCCGCCCAGACGCCATTGCGTTGAACGCCAACCTCATCGGGTTTCTTTTTTACTCCGGTGATAATGGACTTCGTAATGCCGGCTGGATCTTGCGACTACTGTTTTTATAGCGAGACACAATGGGGTGATAATGGAAGGTTTTGTGAAGAAGAAATCAGAGAGATAAGGAGAAGAGGATGATCATTTGTGGGTTTAGGCGGGACAAATGGAGAGGTGTTAAGTGTTATAGACGTTTGACTGATGGAGAGAGATAATTTTTGTTATCTACCCAAACTACCCCTTGAAGTCCTTTTGCCTAATAAAAAAACGTTTTTCATTAATAAAGTACATGGGATCAATCTCAACCCTTGATCAATTGAGATGGATGGTCCAGATAGGGTTTCCAAGGTTTTCTCTCTAAGGAAGGGTTTCCACATTATCCCTTCCCTATCTATCTATATCTATATCTATATATATATATATATATATATATATTGCAAAGGGGTTAATCCTACATGTCATACTCTTAAGCAATTTCTTTTTTGAGAGATGCCACATAGGATGTGATGTGGCAAATGTAAACCAATTAAAAAAAAGAAATAAATATGATTTAACCTAATCTATTATAATCTTTAACCTAATCTATTAAATACATAATCTACTAAATCTAAATATTAAAACTTTACTATTTTTTCTCTCATGTTTCCTCCCATAACTTTTAAACGTTAATATCTTTTATATTCGAGATTTTTTAAAGAAAAAAATTACACCAAATTAACGAGCGTTTTATTATCTTTCCAACGAGTACCATAGTGCTATATAAAAAACGGAGAAAAAAATGACTATTTTTTGTAACCCGACATGTATTGTGTCGGGTTTGGGATTAGTTTAAAAAAAATGTGGGTTTGAGTCGGGTCTGGGATTAGGTGATACCCGAAACAACATACCCAAATACCCGAACTATATAGCCGATCATATACCCATGAATTTTTTAACGCATCACATAATAATAATAATAATAATAATAATAATAATATATTTTATTATGTTATATTAGATATTTCAACCCGGGACGCTCCCGGGATAAAAACTAGTGTGGATATATATAATAATACTAACTAGTAAGTATGTTTTGCCTCTCTTCACACTCTAAGTTACAAGTATGTCATTCGGTAATGTTGCACCGAACGTTTGAAATTAATATATCTATAATACATTATAAAGGAAGAGTGATGTACCATATTGGAATTTTGACATGGATATAAGTTTTGAAGCAACAAGTACAAGAGAATAAAGCTCATTTGATAAGGGCATTATGGGGAATGGTGGTGACATTAAGACACTTTAGAGGGTAATCTAGACATTTCACCCACATACTTTTAGTTAAAAACTAAAATCACATCCCCTTGCTACCCCTCTCTCCTTTCACCTTCCCTGACACTTCGTAACCCTCCAATCTCCATAACTCAATTCATTTAAACCTTTGCATCAGTTGAGAACCCAAAAGACCACCACAATTTACCTGGTTATTCAAGGTCCAACCCGGCATCATGTATACACCTCCAATCGATTCAGTCGCACATTATCAACGTCCTAATTGAATAAATAGGTAAATTGTTCATTTAAAACCATAGAAAGATCGGACGCTGCCATAACGACAACAGGTACGGATCATAGATTGAAAGGTGATTTCTCTATGGATTTACCGATTGTGAGTATTGATTGTTATCGTACTTCTCTACTCTTTGTTGTTTACAATTCTTTGCTGCTGCAGATAAGATGAATCGCCGGAGCTGTTGGTTTTCCTGCATTCCAAGGTAAAATACTGTTTACTGTTGTTTTGAAAGGGAGAATTAGGGGTTATGATCTATTGATTTTCCAGTGGTGAATTACAAACTTTTTTAGTTCCATGCTTTTTTCCGAAAATTTAATATTTGGTATTTGATTTTGAGTTATTTCGTATTCTGCTATGTGTAATCTTGAATGCATTTATGGTTTTTTGTTATTTTGAATTGTTCGGATGATCCTGAATGTATGTGTAGTGTTTGCTGATGGTGGTTAATGGGTCATGGTTTTGTGTATTTTGGCTTGTCATCCATTATTTTGTGAAAGTTTGTTGTTTTTGTTTAGTTTGCTAAAGTCATATAAAGGTTATTGTAATGATATGTGCATTCTTAAATTGAGTTAATGGTGGTCACTAATGCATTGCTGACGTAATATTAATGAGATTATATCAAGATTTCTTGACAGATTTGTTAGAAGAATCAACCCACTTATTTCGAGTCGTACACATTTGTCCTAGGATATGAATGAATTATTGATGGACAAGTTCAAACGATGTGTTTGCGTGGTTATATTATATTGTTGATTTCTAATCCTGACTTTCAGCATTGCAGGTTACATGGATTGTCTTAAGGCTGTTTGCTTTCCAGGTAAGATTTCATTGATATTTACATGTTTAGTGTTTTTATTTGATTGAAGCTAGGTTTCATTTAGAGCATATGTTTTCAGTTGTTGAGTTAATGTTGCACTTATTGAAAGTCCACCGCTTTTGCACTTGGAGCCTCGGTTTTAGACCCCGTTGCTTTTATGCGCTTCGCTTTTTTTAAAACCAATGACTCAACTTGGATTTTAAAAAGCGCGCCTAAGCGCAAGGCCTATCGCCTTTTCACCCAACACCTAGAGGAATTTTAAGAAGCGCCAAAAGGTGCGCTTTTGGTGTTTTATGGGCTTTTTAGGCGTAAGGCCCGCACATCTTGGACCCGAGGCGTCTTTATGATGCAAATTGTTGTCCCTTGGGTTTTTTAATATATATATACACACACACACATATGAACGTCATGGTTTCCATTGGAGATGTGGTTCGTACTGTTGTAAGTGAGCACAGGGAGAACTGGATCGGTTGAACAGGAGGCTACTAGAAACCGTTGATGATGACCACTACGACGACAACTCTAATAATGACAATAAGTTGGTACTTAGGTAACACGGTAATTTTAAAAGTATGCAATCATAAGAAATTGAAATGAATATTTTTGTGTTTTCAAAGCTAAAAATAATTTTACAATATTTAATTTGTGAATATAGGCAAAGAAGGAAGCTGAACTTGCATTGGCTCAACATGGATTTTTGAAAAAAAGCTTCAGATCCAAGATCAGAGCACTTTAAGATCCCGAGTTTGGATCATCTCAGTTTGAAAAGGGTAAATGGATCATGGATATTCACTTGAAGTAAGTTTCTTACTTACAGCACGTACATTTTTCTAATAGTAAGAATTTTTATACTTTAGTAATTGTTGAGGAGTATCTTCCTGTGCTATTTGCACATGAGAGTAGTTGAACATACTTCCGATAAAATGAAGACACCAAGCATCTTACGTTATATGATCAATCTATAGGATTTTGCTAAGAAGCTGTTCTCGAAACTTCAAACATGTAAAGTACATTCACAACATAAAAAATGACGTGCTACTTGGTCCCTTTAATTTATGATTGACATTGTGTCCCGCAACAACGTGCGGGCAAGCCCACTATATTATCTTATTAAGGAGGAGTGACGTCTAGGAAAGTAATTTTCAATTCCGTACAACTTAAGAAGCAACATGTACAAGTGATTTATGCTTGCATAATAAGGGTATAATTGAAACTTTGTGAAACATTAAGACACTTAGAAGGGTATAATAGTAAATTTATCAAGAGATTTTAGTTAAAACTAGAAAATTCTTTCCATCCTTGCCCCTCTTCGAAGCCTGCAATTTAACTACAATCACTGTGCTTGTCCTTTCACCTTCTTAACCTTCACCATAACCCTAATCTCTACCATCCATCTCTCTTGAACGGTAAGTGAACCATCAAGGCAATCATTGTAATAGTTTCACTCCCATTACAATTACCCTTCTTTAACTCTGTTACAATTAAAAATACTACTCTTCTTCTTCCTTTATCCGATACAAAACACTATCAAAACCCTTTATTAACTTCAATCATCCAAAGGTATGATTTCTTACTGATCATTTACGACTCCTTGCACATTTATTCAGCTTAATTTGTTGACATTGATGCATGTTTTGTGGCTTGATTTTGCAATTGGCCTTGAAATACTTTAGGGGTTGGATCAGTTGTTGTGTTCTCACGATGATGGTAGGAAGCGCTTTTTCGATCGAACTTTCTCCTTTTGTGGTTATTTTCCTTTGATTATGTGATTATTAACTGACTAATATGAATAGTCTTCTTTCATTGAATATGCATGATCTTATAACATTTATCTTGTAGTTGTTTGAAGTCCAACTGGACAGTTCTGATCTCCTCCTTCGTTACTCTTCAGCTCTTGTCCAAGGTGCTTCAAATGTCTTCTGGTATGGTCTTTGTCATAAATTTTTTTTCTTATAGCAGTTTTCTCGAAGAGTTCTGATACATATGTATGTTTATTGATAGGATTGACATCCAGACGAACACAATCCACTTCCAGAGACTTTTCCTGGTGAGACGAATTTACTTAATTTTACATACATAGGTATATATACATATATCTTTGTGTGATAAGCCATAACAGGTAAAAGACCACTATATTGATCTCTCCATTTATTGGTTCCAGTATCTTCTGGAGGATGTTGCATTGGTGCCCAAGAAACTAATGAAAATTCCTTTGCAGGTTGAGTTCTGATCCTACACATGACATGTCATGTAATAAAAAAGAAACTATAGTGAAAAAAATGACATTTTTATCGTTGTGTCTTTCAGGCGCGACGAGATCTATTTCTTCTCCTTTCAAGATTCATGTTCCTTTATAATCTTGGTACTATAAAACTACTAGAAAATATCCCTTTTTGCTTCTTCGGTATGTATCAAAACGTATATATTGTGGCTTGTTGCCACCGAAGAGCTTGAAAGCTTCATTCAGAACTTTTCGGAATTTCCAAATGCTTTCTTGGTAGGGGGTCCTACAGATATATTTGTTATTCAACTAACTGATCAGGTGAGAGCTCACATTCTTTCTGTCTTTTGTATTATTTTATCATCCAGCCTATAACATGGAAAAAAATTATATGTTTTCTGTAATGTTTTTTTATTGGACAGCTTCAAAAGCTAAAAGTGGAACCTGTGCTTTTACATTATCTATCCCGCATCAAATTTATTCGTTGTTTTTGTACTGTACCAACAACTTCAAGTTGTCATATAGATTTTGTAATCTATAACATACTTTTCACAGCGGATTGAAATTAAACTCTTTATTATCCAGGTTATATCATGGTGATCAGGTTATAAATCCTCTTGACACCTTGGGAGAGACCACATTTGAAGGAAATAAAGAGGAGTGAATTCACTTAAAGGAATAATACGGCTGGTTCAGCATTGTTTCAGTTGGTTCATGCCTTTTTTGTCGGTTTCGACTAGGATTTGGCCTTTTTAGACTGATTTTTTCCAGGTTAGTTTGATATTTGGCCTAGATGGATGGAGGCACTCGCTGCGCCTAATCACACAGCTCGTCGTGCGTGTGTTTGAGGCGCCTGGGCTGCATCTCGCACATTTGATTACGCCTTTAGGTAAGGATTTTAATAATTTGTTGAGATGGCATATGGGTGGGAATGGTGGGTTGGGAACCCAATCAAATTGGGTCCGGGGTAAAAACAAGTTACTTTTGTACAGGTGAAAGCTGGTCGGATTCAGGTTGTCGTGCATAGGAGAAGTTTTGTACTTCAATGTAGATGTGAGTTTGTTAATTCCCTTCTTTCTTTCTTTCAATGATGTGAATTACCTTTGTTTAGTTTAGTCTATTTACAATAATTAAATCACTTAATGGTTAAACAAGGGCTGTCAAGTGCTTGTTAAAACCCGGTTCAAGATTCATACCCATCTTGACCTATACTGTCTCTTTATGCAAAATATATAATGTGGCCTTTACATTTCAAACTAAAGGGTCATCAAATGCTGAATGAGTTAATAAAAAGCTTTACTATAAGTTAATAAGAACCTCTACCAACATGTTATATGTATTGGAATGCAGATTTTTGTTTTTGCTTTGCTTGGAGCTGCTGGGTACACACTTATCACTTATGCTCAAATATGAAACAATAATATCCTTACTATACTTAACATGACAATAAATGTGCACAAACAATCTATTAAAAAAAATTCCTAACACCTTTGTGTGAACCATGCTGTCTATCTTGCATCAATGTTGCAGATTCTGTCTTCCATACCAGGTCGCACAAGTGTCAGTTCATATCTACATTATTTTCAATAGAAGATCCTGGTTTAGTTACAGTCAAGTCTGGTACAAAACCGTTTTTTTAAATGACATAAGTCCTGTAGTCTGCTGCCCAAGGATTTGAGCTTGATCACCTAATTACAAAAATGCTAGCTTACTTATTTTTTTCTCTTTCTTTGTAGATTAATCGAGGAGCGTTGGTATCTAGATTCGGCTACCTGACCAAACTTTCACGAGTCATCATACGAGTTGTCAAAATTGTCAAAAAAGTGATCCAACACAGATGGTGGAAAGACACATTTAAGCTCCCATGGTATAATATCCAAAAACATTTATAAATACATTATTGTTTGCTGAATTTTTATATGAATAATTTGTCTTTAAATGCGAGTCTCAAACACACATTATCGTGTTTTAGTGCCTTTTTGTGTTAATTAAGGTTATGAAATTTTTTTGTAGGTTGTAATTATGGTTATGGAGACTGAATGGTGAACATCGGCTCAAGAGAATCAAGCGTCGGGACTTTTTGTGCGCTTGTTTTACAGTCTTGTATTGGTATACATTCGGCCATGAGCATAATCTATACACTTAATAAATAGGAATCCAGTCACACCTTATGTGAAAAGTGTTGTATTAGGATGAAATGCGAGTTGTTTCATAGTTTTCTTCTACTCAAGAACATCAACAAAAGTCGTGGTAAACTAAAAAGTAATGATTGTTCAAAATATAAACGAAGTGCGGGGGCCAAGTGTCTGCAACGAATGGTACGCCTTACTGTCCACACTAGATTTTGAAAGGGTGCATTGTTCTCGCTCATTACTTCCAACTAATTCGAGAACACTCTTAATTCGTTACTTCTGCAGTCTCTATGACATCGACTTCGAAACTCGTGAATACGACCCACGGACCATCATTATATTTCCGTTACAGACAAATAAATGACGTTATTATTGTTGCCCATCTTGATAGGTTGATGTGTGTTTGCCTGTATAGTACCATGACCTCTTTTGAAACCCAACACACATTACTAACATATTAGTAAAGAAATACAAAAAATGAGCAAACTTTTGTGTGTTGCTTCCGAATTACCTCACGTCATCATAAAGAATTACCCGCAAATGCCATACACACACACACCACAAAGCCCAACAACTACAAGGGGCGACAAAACAAACGCACCCGCAGCAACGCGCGGGCATTCCCACTAGTATATAGTAATGAGATACATGGCATACATTATTTTTTACTTTAACATTACCCTTTGGTGCATATCTCCTTTGAGGATTGCTCTTACATTTTTTTCACAAGTAAACGCTAAAAACACATTGGATACTGACAAATAGAACACATTAGATACTGGCAAATAAATTATCCTTCCGTCCGAACGTAGTGACCCGGCCCACGTGGAAACCCATAATTGAGAAAGCCCCTTAGCTTAACCCGAAACAAATTGCTTCAAGCAAGACTCCAATCTACGACATCCCACAAGAAAAGTCACTAGACTACCGCTGGACCAATTGGCCTTGGTAAGACTTCATTTACATACTCGCGCAATTAGCAAATTTCATTAATTCAAGTATAATACTATTATAATTTTTGTTTAAGAACATTCCAATGATCATAACTGGAATCGTAAGTAGTAACCAAGACTCAAATTCAAAATACCGTTACGTACAACATTCATCATAAGTCATTATAAAATTCAAAATACCGTTTCGTACAACATTTATCATAAGTCAAATTTCATAATAAGACTTTCTAATTTTGACTAACTTTGGGTCCAAATCAATTTTTAATTTGTGAACGCAAAACGCAATAGACTATAACGTGCTCTTTTCCGATATGTCAAGCCACGTTCTACTAGTATCTACATTGGTGTGTTACTTTATTTTAACGGCTAAATCTTTCCCCACCTTTAAATACAACAATTTTTGTTTCTTATGAACTCTCAATCTCTCCTTTAAAACACCAATACCTTTACCACCACACCACAAGGGGGCGGGGCTACATGGGTGTGAAAATGAGCCAAGCACGAGCAAAGGTCTCTTATAAATGAGGCAATGAGCTAATCGGCTCAGTTTGGTTTGAAAATGAGCCAAGCACGAAAAGGTCTGCTCGGTTCGGCTCGAATAAATTATTATTTCTTTATTATATATTTATAATTATATATATATACACACACACACACACACACAAATCACAATAATATACTAATATTTATAGCATTATACATAACATTTGGCCCAATATATGTAAATCAAATTCAACTAGCCCGCCTAATCCAAAAAAATTTGACATCAATAAGTTTAATGGTAGAACCCTACGCCACAAAGCGACCTCCAGTATGCTCATCGTATCACCGGCCTCAACCTAAGCCTCATCCTCGGACAAGTGTCATCATCGGATAGTTCAACCTTAGTTGTCACCCAACAACAAAAACATTGAAGGAGAAATCCCAATTTTATGGTGTCCAAATTATTCTCCGCTCGTTGCTCGCTCTGAAAAATTCGCGCTCAAATAATGCTTGCTCGGTTTTCGGCTTTATGATAATGAAACCACCCAGTCGAGTCAAACACGAGGAAAGATCCGCTCAACTCGTGAACAGCCCCTTGACAGATGTTTCAAAGCTAGAAGTTTTGATCCTCCAGCCGTCGTATTAAAAATAACTCCTCAATTATTGGTGTTTTCCCCTTTTTTTCTTTTTCAACTGTTGAATAAGGGCTTTTTAATATGTTAATTTATATAGTATTAATTTATAAGTTATTTGTGCTTCATGTAGTTGTACATCATGCTTTGTATTGTTTTTTTCTTTTTTTTTCCTTAATATTTTTAGTTTTGAACATAACAATTTTTTCTGTTTACATTTTAATGACAACAATTTTTTCATTTTCAACTATGTCCAATATACTTTTTATCTTTAACAATTTTTTAAGTTTACCTGTCGGTCTAACTTTTCGAGTAACACAACACAACCTGCGTATGTAGTTCAATGTTTTTACCTCTATTTTTTTTTGTATAACGATCATGTTGTGTTTCACGTTTTGCTCTAATTTTTACGCATTAACACGCCGCAATACACGTGCATGGTTCAACATTTTTACGCTTAAGTTTTATTTTTTCGTTTATTACTTCTTTTGTTTTATAAGCTTTACGGTGTTGTCGTTGACTTACGGCAGCTTGACAGTGGTGCTACTTGGTGTTGTTTTACACCCCCACCGTAACACGGTGGGCCTAATACTAGTTTGAGTATATATTACATTAAATGGGCCTAGCCTCACGGGCCGCAAGACAGGTACCCAAGCCCAGCGCCACCTCTTCTATTCAATTGGGTCTGGTCCACTTAAAATTTAATCACTTGTGGACTTCGTTTGGCACTTCAATGGTACAGTGCTGTCTCTTTATTTCCTTTATTATTAGTATTTTTAATCTTTTAATAATAAAAATCTTTTATAAATCCCCGCTCAAGTCGGGTGTTCGCGACTTGACCGTTTTTCTTCGTTTTGACCTCTAATCCTCCATAAACATCTATAAAATAATAACTAATTAACTAAATCATAGATCCTTTTTATTCAAAACAATGAAAACCAAGTTACACCTGGATAGTAGGTAAGCGAGCAACAAGTTTCGTCTCTAGACAAGATCTGACATTTGCAGTTTGACTGTTAACTTTTGAGCTTATACGACCCGTATAATACGGATCGTATAGTAGGCGGCTGATGTCAATACACTATAGTACACTGCCTTATTAAATTTTAATGAATTTAATTTCTTTCAAATTTCAAACATTTTCGGTTACTTGTCAAAGTTTTAGAAAACACTGATGTGATTATTATTATTATTATTTTTTTAATTTCAAAACTTTTTTCCATTGATAAAAAAGGGCAAATTACATAAGGATGGTAGGTAGGCGGGCAACAAGCTGCGCCGCCACCCCTTTTTGAATAGAAAATCCTAATCTGCTAAAAAAAAAAACCCCGCCCTTGGGGGGTGGAAAAGTTGCTGTGCACTACTCGTTGAAACCGAGCCAAAAACCGCACCGCCTCCGGTGCCAAGGAACCGAACGTGTCGAAGGCCAAGGGAACGAAAACATGCTGATTATCCTCACATGCTTTAGCATGCTTTTCCACTTTTTTGGATTCAGCTCTCATGACCACTTGGCCGACCACAAACCCACTATCCCAAAGCCCAACAAGGGGGGACACCCCGGTAAAATTAATATTTCTTTCATATAAAATTGTATGTTCATAATTCATAGCCATACACTTGATTATCTTGTTTGAACATTGACAAATTCAAATGGCTGTTTTCATGTGTACATCAAATCAAATGATGTAAATTGCAAAGTATCTCCTCTTCGAATGACCTGCTAGACTTTCCAAGTCTCCTCTAACCAAGGACTTACTACTACTACTATTATTATAATCAATGTTCAATGCTCTTCAACAAAGATCTAATCACTCAAAGTCTCAAACTATTCAAGCACCATGTCTACCTTCAGTTTATCATTCCTTTTGGTGATCCTATTCTCCACCACCACAATCAAAGCACAAGCATACAAAGCCACCGATCACTTATTCGTCGATTGCGGTTCATCCACCGCCTCAATCTCCAACTCGAACCAGAGATGGGAGGGTGATGAATATTCCAAATTTGTTCCTTCCAACATCACCAGCATCTCCTTCTCATCCACCCTCAACCACCTAGATTCTTCGATCAATGATATCCCATACTCCACCGCTCGTATTTTTAACTCTTCTTCCTTTACTTACAAATTTCTTGTCTCCCAAGGCCCCAAATACCTCCGTTTACATTTCTACCCTGCCACATACTCCAATTCAATTCTCAACACAAAGAAATCTTTCTTCTCTGTGTCGTCTAATGGCTACTCTCTTTTAACCAACTTCAATGCTTTCCTGACCACCTCCTTTCTTGCAAACAAAGACCAACTTCCTCACTTTGTCAAAGAATTCATCATCTATGTAGAAGAGACACAAACCCTGAACGTTACCTTTACACCCTCACCCAACTCGTATGCATTCATCAATGGTATTGAGATCCTTTCAATGCCGGACAATTTGTATTTTGATGATAAGAAACGTTATTCAATAACGGCACTAGAAAATATGTACAGGCTTAACATGGGTGGGGAGCAAATATCCGCTGAGAATGATACCGGTATGTACAGGTTATGGGACAAAGACGAGAACTATATATATGGAGCTGAAATTGGGGTTACGCCTTCTTGCAATGACTCGATCATGTATACCATGGACACGCCCAATTATACTGCACCTGAGGCAATTTATCAAACCCAGAGGAGTACGGGCACACATTCTAACAGGTACAATCTGACTTGGATACTTCCGGTTGATGCTGGGTTTTATTACATGCTCCGCCTCCATTTCTGCAACATCATGCCACAATACACCAAACCGGATCAGGTTGTTTTTGCTATTTGTATTAATAATCAAACTGGTGATAAGGCCGATATATTCTCCTGGATTTATGGGAGCGACCAACCTATGTTCAAGGATTACATTGTGTTTGTCCACGGTCCTGATGGTCATCAAAACAAGCAATATTTGTGGCTTGCATTATATCCTGAACACGAAGATGGTGACGCTTATTTGAATGGACTGGAGGTTTTCAAGCTGAGCATGGGCTATGATCTTTCAGGCCGAAACCCGAAATTTACTCCTGACCAACCATCAATCAAAGGGAACAAGAAGACTCACCCATATGCCGCAATAATAGGAGGTATTGGTGGATGTTTCGCCTTGCTGTCTATTCTACTAGTTATAGTTTTACAGCGAAGGACGAAAGCAAAACACTCTAGTGCCACCAATGATAAGCAATCACTGCCATCAGATCGTTGTCGTCGTTTTACCCTACAAGAACTCAAAATTGCTACAAATAATTTTCATGACAGCTGTAGCATTGGCAGCGGAGGGTTTGGTAAGGTGTATAAGGGATACATATATAATGCTACAACACTTGCAGCTATCAAACGCCTCAACTCATCATCCAGCCAAGGATTTCATGAATTTCGAACAGAAATAGCGTTATTGTCTAAACTACGACATGTCCATCTTGTGTCCCTGATCGGATACTGCGAAGACAACAAAGAGATGGTACTTGTCTATGATTATATGGCATGTGGAACTCTACGAGAACATCTCTACAAGACGAACAAACCTCCTCTATCATGGAAAAGTCGTCTCAATATTTGCATTGGCGCAGCCAAAGGGTTGCATTATCTCCACTCGGGTGGAAAACGTGCAATAATTCATCGCGATGTTAAGTCAACAAATATCTTGTTGGATCATAACTTGGTTGCTAAGGTGTCTGATTTTGGTCTTTCAAAGCTAGGCTCTAAAGATCCATTACAAACACATGTTAGCACAATGGTGAAGGGTACTTTCGGGTATATTGACCCTGAATATTGTCGTACCAAACAGCTTACGGAGAAGTCTGACGTGTACTCATTTGGAGTGGTTCTTTTCGAGGTGTTATGTGCAAGACCTGCTATCGTTCAACAGGTGAGAGACGAGCAAGTGAACTTGGCAGAATGGGGCAAAACATGTCATCGAAAGGCAACCTTAAATGAAATCATTGATCCAAAACTAAGCGGTGAGATTGCTCCAGGGTGTTTAAGGAAGTTCGGAGAGATAGCAAGCAGTTGTGTGCATAAGGAAGGGAGTGAACGACCAACAATGGAGGAGGTAGTTTGGGGACTAGAGTTTACATTGGAACTGCAAGAAGCTGCAAAGAAAGTCGATGATCAAAAGAAAAGTGACAGTACTGTTTGAATTCGAACTCCACATGGCGCAACATGTGGATTATAGTAGCACCCATCGATATATCGCATAGTTCTATAGTTTTGTAATTAATAAAACTAGGTCAATTCATCCACGCGCGTTGCTCGTTTGTTAAACCGAGACTCAAATGTGGCGTTTAGCTCTTTCCAAATTGAAATAGGTCGAGTTAGTTGAAACACCTCTTGTATTTATTTCTGCTTCCTGGAAAAAATACCTTAGAATATGATCAAAGCAATACCACACAGTACCATCCGATACGTGCCAAGAATATACATAGATTTGAGTACGTACCTGTTCTTTGGTACCCTCAGATTGCATATGGTTGATAATACCATCAACTGCTTAATCTTTAATGGTTTTCACTTGAGATGATAAACGTAAAAGCATCTAATGATCTAAATAGCACCCGAATCACCTTTATGGGCTGCAACTTGCACCTGGTGCAATCTGCTGCGGCCAGTGTTGCAAAAGGCGAGCTAGGCGGCCGCCTAGGCGCTGCCTAGTCGCTAGTCGGGACTGGAACTTGGAATAAAGACCTAGTCGGAATCCTCGGCGTTTTGGGCAGTAGGCAGTCGTAGGCGGTCATTAGGCGGTCCTAGGCGGTCGTAGGCTGGTTTTTATTTTTTAATCGAAAATTTTCTAAGAGAAGGAGGGGTAGATAGAGAGGGGAAGTACCTAAGGGGTAGATAGAGCATGTCTAAAGGAGGAGGCTGCATCTTTAACAAACCCTAATTCTGGTTGAAGAGAAGGAGGCAGTAAAAACTAAAAACCTAATTTTATTACATATCTATCTCTTTTTAATTATGTCAATACTGGGCTGGGGTGGGCTAGGCTGGGTTGGGCTGGGCTGGACAGTTATTACTTTTAAATTACAAAAATAAAACCTTTACTAAAAGTCTAAAAGTCATGGGTGACCAACTAATATAATATCTGTTTTATGTTTTCTTTAAAAAAACCATTAATTTTTATTATTAGTATTATTTTACATATTATTAAAAACTATTAATTTAAGTATTTCTAAGTATTATGTGTATATATCTTAACATATTTTCAAAAAACACCTAAATATGTGTGTATATATATAAAATACGTAAAAAAAAAAAACCAAAACGCCTAATTCCGCCTAATTTTCGCCTAGTCCCGACTAGTCCCTAGGCTGGACCTCACCGCCCGCCTAGCGTTTAGCGCCTTTTGCAACACTGGCTGCGGCATCATGGCTCCAGCCATTGGGCCTTGTTCCTATGGGTCGTAACTAACATTTTGGCTGGTTCTTCTGATTGCGTTATCATACAGGTCGTCAAGTGTAAGTTTGTCCAGCCTTCCAGCCAATTATTTGTTCAATGTGCCGCATTTTTTTTTCTTAATGAAAATTTTCACAATAATAAGCAATATCATTCAGATTATTAAAGAGTCAATAATATTAAGATATATATAGACCCAACATTAATTGTTTAATTTACCCGCCTTACTGGTTGCATATCATCATAAATTTCTGATTCCCTTAGCACTAACTCCTTTTAATCATGCCTTAAGTTCATCAAAAATAATTTAACCATTGTCGTCCGTATTTAGCAAGGATTACTAAAAATGCTATTTATATATATATATTTTTTGAACGACAAATTTCTTCTACTTGAACCCATGACCTCTCCTTTAGGTGTTTCTAGAAGCTTTGCTTTTACCATTGGGCCACCAACCCCAATGGCTGCTATTTATATATATAGTTTTCTTTTTTCACATAAACCTATTCTTATTAAATTGTCTTGAAGATAGGATCTTATTTTAATCACTTAACTATAATTAATACTAATTAACATAGCCCCAACCAGTTAAAGTCCATATGAGTAAATGCATAATTAAAGTTGAACATGCTATACCCGGGATGTCCAAAGCGGCTCTAGGTTGACTGTTGTGACCATTACAGACAACCACCGCGTCAAAAGTCAAAACACCTCGGTCGAACTCACCCACTCGTCTTCCACTCGACTACAAACTCATCCCCCTAATCAAGTAACTCGTAGGAAGCTGGTCAAAAAAGTGAAAACTAATGTAAAAAATGCAAAAAAAAAATGCAAAAAAAAAAAAAAAAAAACACAAAAAGTTACAAATAGCATTCATTGAATTTAGTAAAGAACTTGTAAAATCATATCAAGTCAATTGGAGAAACAACCATTTCAAATATACCATAAAACAAAAGAGATCAGTTACAAAATGGAGAAGAATTAGCAGCAAAATAATACTACCTTGATTTCACATAGGCCTGTAAACGAACCGAACGTTTATGAACTGTTCGTGAACTGTTCGGCGGGAAGTTCGTTTATGTTCATTTATTTAAATAAATGAACGAACACGAACACAATTTTTTGTTCGTTTAATTAAATGAACGAACATGAACACACGTTGTGTTCGTTCATTTATGTTCATGAACGTTCGTTTATGTTCGTTCATTTATGTTCGTTTATTTTGTTCGTTTAATTAAACTTAGCTTTATTTTTATTATTTATTTCCTTTTGTTAAGTAACATTCATTTATATGTTCTAAAAACTTAACCCTAACCCTAACATTCTAAACATATCACTTATTATCCGCTCTTCACGCTTCACAGCCCCACACTTCACAGCCGTTCTCCACCCTAACCCTAACGTTCATTTATGTTCATGAATCATTATTAACTTGTTTTTGTTTGTGTTCGTTTATGTTCATTTGTGTTCGTTTATATTAATCATTTGTGTTCGTTTATGTTCATGAACTGTTCATTTAGGTTTAAATGAACGAACATAAACGAACACGAAGACGACAAATTTCTTAATGAACGAACACGAACACAAAAATGTGTTCGATTATGTGTTCGTGTTCGTGTTCGGTTAAAGTTAAATGAACAAACACGAACACGCCTGTGTTCATGTTCGTTCGGTTCGTTTACAGGCCTAATTTCACATGGTGATGGCTATTGGTCAAAAAGCGTAATCCAAATTCTGCAAAAAAGATAGGAAAAAACAGTCGTTTTATATCAAATATAATAACAAAACTTTTGTCTGATGTTTCGATTTAACAATCACATCTCTAAAAGGTACATTTGAGGCATTGAATATAATCTGAGAAAGACTAAGGGTCAATTTCATCCTCGTTTGTCCAAAACCGATGAAACAACCGTTGCGAGTCGACATGCTTTTTGGTTTCCACAATTGCATCAGATCGTTGCTGGGGTTGTTGGAGCAGAAGGAATCGTGTTTTTAATAGACGGTTACACAGCAAAGGCGGTCACCACCGAATGAAAAGATAAAGACGGATGGGAAAACATGGCGAAGGAGGTAATGGCGACAGACGACTTCCGGAGGGTGTTTCGGATTGGCTTATGACTTTTTAAAATGGAGTTTTAAAAAAAGTGTTTGGGTACTTCAATGATTTTATTGCTATGGCGGACTTGCGTGAGCACAACATGGGAGGACATCAATTCACGTATATTTCGGACAATGGCTCGAAGATGAGTAAATTAGACAGGTTCCTGGTCTGTGATGAATTTGTGCGTAAGTGGCCAGCGGCGTCGGTAACGGCTTTGTCTAGATACATCTCTGATCATTGTCCGGTTATTTTGTCGGTGGTGGAGGCGGATTTTGGACACAATGCTTTCCGTTTCTTTAATACTTGGCTGGAAATGAATGGTTTTATTGAGTTCGTGATGGGTACTTGTTCTGCCTTTGTCTTTAATGGTCCGGCTGATCTTGGCCTAGCAACCAAGTTAAAGTTCCTAAAAAATAAGATAAAGGGATGGGTGGAGGTACAGAAACAATCTTCGTCCAGTATGTACAGGAATAAGGTGAAGGAGTTAGATTGGTTAGATCGCCTATTGGAGTGTAGGGATCTAAGTGATGCTGAACAAATGGTCAGATCTGAGTGTCGAGCCTTTGTGTTGGAGCAGGATAGGTTGAGAACTTTAGATGCTAGACAAAAGGCTAGAATTAGGTGGACTCTAGAAGGCGATGAGAATAACGGGTTTTTTCCACGGGGTCATTAACGCAAATACGATGAGTAATAGAATTAATGGGGTCATGGTTGATGGTGATTGGGTCACTTGTCCGAGGGTCATTAAAGATGAAGCGTTTTCATTTTTTGCAGATAAGTTTCAGGAACCGTTACATCATAGGCCGACTTTGAATTGTTCACATGTTAACATGCTGTCACATGAGGAGGCGGGAATATTGGTGCAACCATTTACTTTGCGTGAAATTAAAGATGCAGTTTGGGAATGCGATGGGGATAAGGCACCCGGCCCGGACGGCTTTAATTTCAAGTTTATTAAGAGGTGTTGGGGTGGTTTAGAAGGTGATTTTTTGAGACTCTTCCAGAATTTTTATGACCAGCCAGGTTTGAGTTATAGTTGCGCTTCATCATTCATTGCTTTAATCCCTAAGACTAAGGATCCCATGAGTTTTAAGGACTTCCGGCCTATTAGTTTAGTAGGTTGTATAAATAAGGTGATATCAAAGGTACTAGTGGCGAGACTTAAAAGTGTTATTGGAAACTTGGTGTCTAATGAGCAGTCGGCTTTCTTATCTGGTCGAAGCATTACGGATGGGCCGCTGATGCTAAACGAGATTGTCGGCTAGTTAAAAAGGATGAAGAGGCGAGGAATGTTCTTCGAAGTTGATATTGATAAAGCATATGACTCAGTGCATTGGGGCTTTCTGGAGTCAGTTATGACTCAAATGAATTTTCCACAGCTTTGGATTCGTTGGGTCATGGCTATCGTCTCTTCGGCTCGTGCGTTGGCATTGGTCAACGGGTCTCCAACGCATGAGTTTGTGTGTGAACATGGTCTTAGACAAGGGGACCCTCTGTCTCCTTTTCTGTTTGTGTTGGTCATGGAGGCTTTAACGGGTGTTATGAAACGGGCGTGTGCGGTGGGTCTATACTGGGGGTTAGTTTGCGGAAATGGGGATTTGGTATTGTCACACTTACTATATGCGGACGACGTGGTTTTCCTCGATGAATGGTCTGCTTCTAACGCGTTGAATTTAAAAAGAATTCTAAGGTGCTTCTACATTGTCTCCGGACTGAAGGTAAATTTGGGAAAGTGTAGTGTTTTTGGTATTGGGGTAGATGAAGGCGAGGGGCAGGTCATGGCGAATATTCTGAACTGTAAAATTGGGAAGTTCCCATTTACCTATTTAGGCTTGGTGGTGGGTGCTAATATGAACCTTATCAAACATTGGAAGCCGGTTATGGAAGCATTTCGCAGCAGGTTATCTTTATGGAAAGCTAAAAAGCTTTCATTTGGCGGTCGGATGGTGCTAATTAAATCCGTTCTTAATTCGCTTCCTACTTATTTTTTCTCTCTTTATAAAGCGCCACCAAAAGTTTTGGAGGATTTGGACAGAATGAGGAGGGTATTCTTTTGGGGTGGGTTCGATGAAAAGGCGCGAATGAATTGGGTCGCTTGGGACAATGTCATCGCGCCAATAGAGGGGGTGGTCTTGGATTTGGGTCTTTAAGGGACACAAATTTATCAATGCTAGCGAAGTGGTGGTGGCGATTCAAGGTGGACACTAACAGGTTATGGCGGAAAGTTATTTGGGCGATACATCACTCAACGAGAACCGCCCGGGGTCCAGTTCGACGTCCGATCGGAACGGTGAACCGCCCGGGGTCCAGTTCGACGTCCGATCCGATTCTAAAAGGCTCCGTCTATTGGCACCCCTCACCTTCTATTTTCACCCCCTCAAAGCGCCTCGCTTTGGCCTAAGCGAGGCGCTTTGAACTCATTCCGAGGAGGTCAGTACGAGGGGGCAGAAAAAGCTGATTTTTAACTTGAAGCGCCTCGCTTAGGCCTAAGCGAGGCGCTTCGGATCAATTTTTTTTTTTTTTGGTCTTTTGAGTTGGTTTTTTTTTTTTTTTTTTTTTTTTTTTTTTTTGCAGTCAGACGTTTTTCAAAAGAACATTTTTTATGTCAATGGGAGTGTAAACAAAATCGTCAATCCGACTGTTAATTTCTTTCTGCAACAAGGAACAAAATGTCAGCTTTTTCCTGCCACCTTTCAATCTCACTGTCCAACAACTGAATTTTACTTGCTTGCATGAAAAGTTTATTTTAATTGTCTGTTTGACAAACGCCTGGCTAACCTGTCCAGTTATCAATCTCACTGTCCAACAACTGAATTTAACTTGCTTGAATGAAAAGTTTATTTTAACGATGATCCATGGTCAACGATGAAGACAACCTGAAAGTGGATACCATGGATCAGAGAGATTTAAGTTAATCAAACTCATATCTCAAGCCGGTGCAAGTTATGTTGTAGCATCTTTGATCATCTTCTTGTAATTACTTTCAAGTTTCTTTATAATCATTGAAGACAACCTTTTCAGTTGTTATCCGAGAGATAGCGGTCAACGATGAAGACAACCTGAAAACAACCGGATGGTTGGTATCTATAGGTAAGAACATTGTGGATGAGGATTGTTTATCTTCCCATTGATTTCAAGTATGTTGCCACACAAGACAAATGTTGCAACATGAGTTCGACCAAGATGACACACGAAGCTTTAGACTCCAACCGGATCCAAGTATTACTGTAATGATCAGGAACATTCCAAATAACTGTTCAATTTCAGCTTTTGTTTAACTATTTTAGCAACTTCCATAGAGAAGTTATCAATCTCACTTCTCACTGTCCATGTTTACCTTCAACGTCCAACGGTAATGAGTAACCTAGTAACCTCTACAATGATGTGATTTGTTTTAGATAAGGAGGTATATGTACAATGAACTTTTCATGCAAGCAAGTAAAATTCAGTTGTTTTACTAATTTCATAGTCTTGATACTTTTAACAATCGGATCGGCGCTAACGATGAGTTTGATGAATCATTGTACGTGGTCTAATCAGGTATATGTACAATGATGTGATTTGTTTTAGATAAGGAGGTATATGTACAATGAACTTTTTACGCTAAATAAAACCGATTAATGTTCTTTATATATGAATAGTGACCCTATGGCAATCATCGTTGGTATTAATGGCAAGATATGTGGCTTTAGTCCTTTACGCAGGTTTGCCAGAGAGTCACTATTCATACACACAACGTTTTGCTCTAGTGGTGTGCTCTACCTTTTTGACAAACACCTGGCTAACCTGTCCAGTTATCAATCTCACTGGCAATCATCGTTGGTATTAATGGCAAGATATGTGGCTTTAGTTCTTTATATGAGTAATGTCATGCACAATGTGTACTCACAGTGACATCGAACACTTTATATGAGTAAAACGATTGCTTTACCTGAAAACAACCGGATGGTTGGTAGCTATAGGTAAGAACATTGTGGATGAGGATTGTTTATCTATCTTCCCATTGATTTCAAAGGATATTCATGTGAGAATGATTTCGTTACTGTAATGATCAGAAACATTCCAAATAACTGTAAATGATCGCTACGGTAATGGATACCATGGATCAGAGAGATTCAAGCTAATCAAACTCATGGCAACCTTTGTTTGCCTTCATCGTTGACCGATATCTCTCCGATAACAACTGAATTTCCACGATCTACCTTTACATTATTATTATTATTTACATTATTATCGTATTTGCAACTTAGTTCCTTTCTCTCGAAAAGTAATTAAAAACACTTAAAAATGAATTAAAAACAATTGTTGCGAGTTAGGTTTAGTCGGAGGACCACGTACAATGATTCATCAAAGTTGTACAAAGCTGGATGTTTTTACTGGAAAACCAAAACGAGCAATTAACGAAGCGAAACGGAGAGATATAATTTTCTTGGCTTGGAAACAACTTAAAAGAACCAAAAATGAATTAAAATTATTTTTTGGTGATTAACAGATAATTTTAAAGAATTAAAAGAAATTCAATTTTTTTTTTATAAAAGGCCAAAGCGCCTCGCTTTGGTCAAAGTGAGGCGCCTGTGGTCTAATCAAACCACTCAATCGCCTAGCTTTGGCCAAAGCGAGGCACTCAAGCGCCTCGCTTTGACCAAAGCGAGGTGCTTTGGCCTTTTTTTAAAAAAAATTGAATTTCTTTTAATTCTTTAAAATTATTTGTTAATTACCAAAAAATAATTTTAATTCATTTTTGGTTCTTTTAAGTTGTTTCCAAGCCAAGAAAATTATATCTCTCCGTTTCGCTTCGTTAATTGCTCGTTTTGGTTTTCCAGTAAAAACATCCAGCTTTTTACAACTTTGATGAATCATTGTACGCGGTCCTCCGACTAAACCTAACTCGCAACAATTGTTTTTAATTCATTTTTAAGTGTTTTTAATTACTTTTTGAGAAATGATAATTTTCAGATATTACAGATCAAGGTGTTACCAAGCATGTCAAGAAATGATAATTTTCAAATATTGCAGATCAAACATTTAAAAATATATTAACAAACATTTAAAAATAACTTTTCATGCAAAGCAAGTAAAATTCAGTTGTTTTACTAATTTCATAGTCTTGATACTTTTAACAATCGGATTGTTTTTCGAGAGAAAGGAACTAAGTTGCAAATACGATAATAATCAAACTCATATCTCAAGCCGGTGCAAGTTATGTTGTAGCATCTTTTTGATCATCTTCTTGTAATTACTTTCAAGTTTTTTAGAATCATTGAAGACAACTTTTTAGTTGTTATCCAAGAGATAGCGGTCAACGATGAAGACAACCTGATAGTGGATACCATGGATCAGAGAGATTGATTTTAAGCTAATCAAACTCATTGGTATATATAGAGCAAACCGACGATCATTCAAAATTTAAAGTTAGCGCTAACCTCTGTGCCATCATCGACTACAGCAAACCGGCGATCTTTCTCCACGGCACTCCTAACGGGCCTCTATTTATTTCACGGTACGATTTGTGTTTTTGTTGCTTTATAAATAATAAGTTTTGTGTTTATCAAACCCTAACGTCTGAGCAATGATTTATTAAATCGTTTTACTAATTTTACTATACTTTCATAAATCGTTTTACTAATTTCCGATTCTTGATAATAATAAATTATAATAATAATAATAATAATGTCATATAGTCATTGTTAATGCTCAAAAAAGTCAACCTTTGTTGACTCATAGGAGTCTTGAAGACGAAATGAATTTTACAAGATACTTGAAACAAGGTATGGATATGGAGAATAAATCTTTGACTATACGTGGTTGAGATGTCAAGTTTAAGTCGTTGATTCATTTGGAAATCGAAAACGCCTATCGTCACTCTGTATAGAGAAGAAAATCAACAACCGGATGGTTGGTAGCTATAGGTAAGAACATTGTGGATGAGGATTGTTTATCTTCCCATTGATTTCAAGTATGTTGCCTTCATCGTTGGTAGCTATAGGTAAGAACATTGTGGATTGGTTGGTAGCTATAGCTACACGTGGTTGATGATGTCAAGTTTAAGTCGTTTCCAACCCCTAATACATTCATCAAAGGATATTCATGCGAGAATGATTTCGTACAAGATTCCTATGCAAGCAAGTCATCTCATGTTGAATATTTAGTTCTCTCTGAACTTCAGCTTCCAAAATACGACGTCGTTGTAGCTTATATGTTATTATCTCTTCTCTTATTCTCTGTTTCTCTAGTTCTCGATGGATTATTGCTCTCATATCGACTCTCACATTTATTCACAATTTTATACATACAACACACCTTCATCGTTGACCGTACTGTTCTTCTTGATCTTGATCTTCACACTCGCTACGGTTTGCCTTCATCGTTGACCGATATCTCTCCGATAACAACCCTTGTTTGATTATACTCTTTTATGTATGAATAGTGACCCTCTGGCAAACCTACCTCTGTTTTGAATTTGTTGCTTCCATAGAGAAGTTATCAATCTCATTGTAATGATCAGGAACATTCCAAATAACTGTATAATTTCAGCTTATGTTTAACTATTTTAGCAACTTCTAGAGAATGTAATGTCATGGATCCTTTGAAAGTGGATACCATGAATCAGAGAGATTTAAGCTAATCAAACTCATATCTCAAGCCGGTGCAAGTTATGAAATGACACATGCAGAATGTAATGTCATGCACAATGTGTACTCACAATGACATGTGAGAATGATTTCGTACAAGATTCCTATGCAAGCAAGTCAAATTCAGTTGTTAGACCAACTTGAGATATGAGTTTGATTAGCTTGAATCTCTCTGATCCATGGTCAACGATAGCGGTCAACGATGAAGACAACCTGAAAGTGGATACCATGGATCAGAGAGATTTAAGCTAATCAAACTCATATCTCAAGCCGGTGCAAGTTATGTTGTAGCATCTTTAATCATCTTCTTGTAATTACTTTCAAGTTTCTTTATAATCATTGAAGACAACCTTTTCAGTTGTTATCCGAGAGATAGCGGTCAACGATGAAGACAACCTGAAAACAACCGGATGGTTGGTATCTATAGGTAAGAACATTGTGGATGAGGATTATTTATCTTCCCATTGATTTCAAGTATGTTGCCTTTATCGTTGACACACAAGACGAATGTTGCAACATGAGTTCGACCAAGATGACACACGAAGCTTTAGACTCCAACCGGATCCAAGTATTTGCCGCATTTAATGAAATTTAACGCTCATACCGCATTCATTGACTATACGTGGTTGATGATGTCAAGTTTAAGTCATTGACAATGATTAGGGTTATTACTTTGTTTTTAAAATTTTTTTAACTTTTTATAATTATTAAATTAAAAAAAAATAAAAAAACCAACTCAAAACATCAAAAGAACTACCAAAATAAATTACCCCCTCTAAGCGCCTCGCTTAGGCCTAAGCGAGGCGCTTCGAATTTAAAAATCAGTTTTTTCTGCTCCCTCGTACTAACCTCCTCGGAATGAGTTCAAAGCGCAGCGAAACGCTTTGAGGGGGTGAAATTAGAAGGTGGGGGTTTAAATATAACCACCCTTCTAAAAAGGGAAAATGGCCAAAATAGCCCCTTGACCGAGCGTTTTGCGTAAATGGCCCCCTCCACCGTCTTTGGAGAGACGGGACACGGTTTCCAAAAGGGCTGAACCGTCTCCCGAGATCCTTTGGATTCCAACCAGTAGCAACCCAACACGTGGCGGTTACGATCCCGATGTCTGCCACCCGGCTCCCGTGGCGGCTTGAGACGTGTCAGCGCCGCAAAGCCGTCTCCGGTGGGGTCCCTGAGACGGTTCACCAACGGCTCAAGTTAAGCCGTCTTCGGCTCGGCTTATAATAAAATAATATATCCGATCCCACCGGAGACGGCTCCTGAGCCGGTTCGGGTACGAAAAAGCCGTCTCCGGTGACGTCTTTTAAAAGTTGTCAACCGTCTCCTGAGACGTCAGCGGGTACGAAAAAGACGGCTTCCCGTACCGTCTTTTTACTGTTTCTGAACCGACTCGATGCCGGACGTCGTACATCGACGGAGACGTTTTCGGTGATGTGACGTCCATGACGAACCGTTTGTTATAAAATTAGTAAATTTTGTAACAATTTTGTTTGAATTTTTTCTTGTATTCCTTATTTTTCTTTCCAAGTGTTAAAAAAAAGTTGTGTTTTTAAAAATGGTTAGTTTTATAATCTATAGTGGAGGCAGGTGGGAAGTTGTCAACGGTCGAATGGAATACGTTGTTGATAGTAGCTGTAAAAGACGTGGTTTTGAAATTGATTCAAATATCTCGTATCTTAGTTTTTTAAATGTAGTTTCTGATGTGTGTGAGATTCCAAACATTTCAAGGTTATCTTATAAAATGTCAGCTTTTGATGATGCAATCGACATTTTTAATGATCGTGATGTATCTTTTCTTTTTAAAGTTGCTTTGCAAAACCCCCATGAAGTATTGAAGTTGTATGTTGTAGATGAACCAGGTGTGGGTTCGTCTAGTAATGCTCATTTAAACGACGTACCTTCAAATGATTCAAAAGTCCCTGATCTAAATGTGTCTATAGAAAATTTTGATCATTACACACCATATGGGTGTTTTGGAAATTTCGATGATGAGAAAGCTGAAAAAGAAGAATTTTATGGAAAGCCAAGTCCTGAATTGTTTTCAGATATAACCAAAAGCTCTTTAGTTTTTTCTGAAGGTTCCGTATTTCGTAACAAAGATGAATTGAAATTGCAGTTAGGAAATTTTTGTTTGTCTGAACGTTTTTCCTATAAAGTCGACAGGTCATCTAAAACGAGGTATGAAATTTCATGTGTAGTTGATGATTGTGATTGGCAATTTAGGTCACGTTCTGTCCCAACTTCAGACACGTTTTTTGTTACATTTTTTAACAACAACCACACATGTTCTAAAACTCAAACACATCCCCATCTTCGTCAAGCTAACCCGCAAGTAATTGGTAGCATACTGAAGCACCAATTGCGAGATACTAGACGTGTTTATCGTGGAAACGAAATAGTACAAGATTTTCGAGAAAGATTTAAGGTTGATATATCATATACTCAAGCTTGGCGGGGGAAGTGTCATGCACTTGAGCTTTTGCAAGGAAGTAGCAAACAATCGTTTTCTGAGCTTCCGTTCTACTACTATAATTTGCGAAATGCAAATCCAGGGACTGTTACTGAGATTAAAACTGATGAAGACAATCGTTTTGAAATGCTTTTTATTGCCATTGGTGCAACGGTCAGTAAAATATTTTTACCTATTTTCATACCAACTTAAATAAATTATTGATGTTTTGGTTTACTGAAGTCTAAAATTTATCTGTTTTTCATTTTATTAAACAGATTCGGAGTTTTCTTCTGTCTTTAAGACCGGTCATTATTATAGACGCGGCACACTTAAAAGGTGAGTTTAAGGGAACGTTATTCCTTGCTGTTGGCATGGATGGTAACAACCAAATTTTACCCGTTGGATATGGTATCGGCAAATCCGAGGACGGTGAGAGTTGGACGTGGTTCTTATCGAAACTTAAAGAGTGTATCGGTGAGCACCCGGATTTGGCGATCATATCTGACAGAGCCAACTCAATAGATTTGGCAGTTCGGACGGTTTTTCCTAATGCATTTCACGGGTTGTGCTGTCGACATTTGATGGTGAACTTAAAGATACCAAAAAGCAAAAAGAAGGATTTAGAGACACTGTGGTGGAGCACTTGTAAAGCTTACCGGGTGTCTGATTTTGAAGAAAGTTTTAACGCGCTGTGTGCAGCCCTACCACGGGTTAGGAATACTCTATTGAGTATCGGTTTACATAAGTGGTCAAGAGCACACTGTTCGGGGAAACGATATCATTATATGACATCTAACAGTGCAGAGTCAATCAACGCCTTATCTAAGGACGAACGAAAAGTTCCAATCACCCATTTGGTTGAATTTTTTAGACAAAAACTTCAACAATGGTATTACGAACGCCGAAATGAGGCTATTCAAAATAAACACGTACTGACTCCTTTCGCGGTAAAAAAAATTATTAAAAAGATTGAATATTCTAGAACGTGGAAGGCTTATGGCGTTAGGGTTAACACTTTTCAAGTTCTAGACGGTGGGAAAAATGGTTTTGTTGATCTGTCTAATGAAACATGCAGTTGTTGTGTTCCCCAGATATCTGGTTTCCCATGTGGCCACATGATTGCAGTATCAAAATTACTGAAGGAACAGGACTGCAGTCATTATACGTCACCTTGGTATAGCAACCAGTTATACAAAACAACATATGAAGAGGCCATTTATCCTTTACCCCACAGGTCTGAATGGGAGACGCCAGAGTATTTGATTCCTCTACAACCACCACATATCACAAAACGACAGTCGGGACGTCCTCGTGAAAATAAACGAATTTTATCGAGAGGCGAGGAACCTACGCCTGTATATTGCAGTCGTTGTAGAACTCACGGTCATCATCGTGACCGATGTTCAGCTCCTGTTGCCTCACGATCAAAATCTGCTAGGCGTGGTTCAAAGAAAGAAAATCATCATCAAACACCGTCCCCCACTTTCGTTGAAGCAGATGACTTTGCAGAATATGTAATTCATAATACTTGTTCGACTGTTAACCTTGCTGATTTTTAGTGGTGCTATTTACTTTAATTTATTTACTTAACAATGTTTATAACATAAAACTTACAAATAACTTCGATATATCAAGTTTTACATCAATACATAAACTAGGTAGATAAATATTTAAATATTTGACGGTGCAAAACGACCAGCATAAATTTCATCTGCCATGAAACGTCTGAATCTCATGCAAGCATCATGTAGGCTGCCTTCTCTCCAAGTCAATGTAATGTTTTGAACAAGATTTCTCAGCAACATACAAACGATTACCCCTGAATGTCGACCAATGCGACTATTGGTGACAGGCCAGACAACATCCCCCGAAAATTGTAATGATTCAACTTCGTTTCTACCAGACTTTTGCCAGTACGTTATAGCCCCTAGAAACCATATGAAAGCAGATTCAAATTCTATAAGAATTTGATGAATTTTTCTATGACTGCAAAAAGTATCGCCGCAATCTATGGGACTACATTTATTTGGGAAATACACTGTTACTTGTAGTAATTTCATGTCAACTTGTAGAACAAACCAGTTTTCATCGTCTATCGAGGCTGGTATATATACCTGAAAATTACAGTCCAAAACGAAATGTAGATTTTATACAGCACGATAAAAAGGTATAAAATATACAAAAAAAACAGTATTCTACCATATCAACTTCCCAAAGAGGTGGATATATTCTTCTCGAGCCGTTTGCGTAGCAATAAGCATGGTGATCTTGTTCAATAATTAGGTTATAGAAATTAGGGGGAAGAACAGTCCAAAGACCATAACTACATGTTGTTGGTCTTCTTTGTCGTTCAATGTCCCTTAACGACATCAATTTGTTGCACCATGCACGAACATGCTGTAAATAAATGTTAATAAAATCACAAAAAAAATTATCATATCATATAACGTATAACGTAACAGTCATAGTATTTACCGTTTTTTGAAGATATCCGCTTCCACAGTACCCTAAAATACCACCCCACCACTCTTTGTTTAATGGTGTACGCCCCATATAGGTTGTATAGCAACATGTGCTATCACCATCGTAGTAAAACTCAAGAACATTTGGAGCCCAAAAACTTGATTGGTTATGTGGATTAACCCAAATTGTGTTCTCTACGGGAGCAGGAATGTTAGTCATTATGCTATTTCATCTGCATGTGAAATGAGCTTCTATATAAGGACCTAGGTTGATAGGTGTACCAATATCGGGTGGAATTTGCAATTTTTGCCAAACGTCAAGGACTAAATTGGCAAATAACTCTTTCGTTTTTTATAAATATACCTACCACCAACCGTTCATCATCAATTGTGTAGAGGTTTATATACCATCACCATGTCTCAGTCATCATCTTCATCTTCAAGGTCTTCATCTAGACGATTTAGCAGGTCAAGAGAAATATGTTCATGCGGTGCAACTACACGTATACTTATCTCGAGAACTGATGCAAACCCGGATAGAGACTTCGTGTGTTGCGTAAGTATTAAATTTTAATATTTATCGTGTGCTTTTAATGATCATCAAATAACTGTTTATTTTTTTTAAACCACAGACTGCTGGTTGTGGATTTATTAGGTGGGTAGAAGCGTCAGAATGTTTCAGGTGCAAAAAAATCGTTCCGGGGTTGAGGCAATCGTTAGACGAGCAACAAGCTTTGGCTAGAAAATACCGTTTGCAGGCCAGATTGTTGAAGTTACTTTTGGTAGTTAGTTGGGTTTTGTTTGCATATCTACTAATGTAACACAAGAGGAGTAGTAATAATAATGACATTAGTAATATTAATTTAACAATTTCAGTTCGTCTTCATCGGGAGTCTGTCTATTATCTACCGTATCAGGTTCCGGCAAAACGTTCCTATAAAATTCAAAGGCCATCCTGTGCCGCATTTTTAAAGCTGTTTCTTGGGTGTTTTCACGTATATTATATAGAGGTTCGTTTTTAATCAACCTCTCAATAAATATGCACACCCAAACCCCACAATCACCAAGATCTCCGGACTGTTGGGGTACATCTTTAGGCTCTACGACCTCGAAAGGAGGGCCGTATATGTACGGGTTTACGGATTCGTAGTAATTATTGGATCTTAGCCAAAGCTCAAATGCATAATTAGCATTGCATATGACCTCTGCTTTGGCCTTCTCCGCGCCCTTCAAACCAAGTAAACTGCAAAATATAGAAAAAACATTATCAAAATTAACACTATTACCTAATGAAAACCGGCATTAAAATGAATAGGTTCAACATTTACCTGTCGTAGATGGTAAACGTTCGCTGGCACAGGTTAAAAACTCCGAGGATCCAATGTTGTAAGCTTATATTCAACACAACATATACCTATTAAAACGCGAATAGTTTGAAACAAAATGTTAAAAACAAATCATAATATGTTCAACAAACAAAACCATGATTTAAATTTGAAAAACAACCTCGTCAACATCAGCGATTTTTGGAAACGGTTCGAATGACCCATCAAACAAATCTTTAAAAGGCTGGTTATTAGTACGGCTAAATAAACCCCCCACAAAATATGGAGGAAGGATGCTCCAACGGGAGGTTGAGCTCCAAAGAGTCTCGTAGAGATGGTGTGTCCATCCATATATGTGCTATAATAAATAATTTGAATATTCAATATTAAACTGCGGTAAATATATTAATTAAATTAAACATAGTTAATAAAAGTAACAAATATTTAAAAATTATTACCTCGCTGCCTAACCAACCGAGTGAATCATCATCGCCGAAAAGATCTTCCCAAAAGCCATCCGGGAATATATTTCCCCCAAATAGTGCACAAGTTCTATGTTTATCCTTTTGTTTTGGATACCATTTTTTTATTAGTTTTATGTTTTCGTTTTCATCGTCTGATTTGAACTTCTTCTTTTTTGCACCTTTTATTGTTGTAAATGGGGAAAGCATACACGAGGATGGCTTTGTTGACCTTTGAGACCGTCTCAACTGTTAAAGTGACAAAAGTGAACCAATTATTTTGAATTTAAATGCTAAACTATGAAGGAAAAAAATAAAATAAAACATACAGGCTTTTTTAGGCCGTCGGTGTCTGGTCTATATACATCACCCGAGCTAAACAATTCATCAACATTTTCATTGTGATGCGAGCTCGTCGGGCCTTCTTCACCAGTCGGTTGGGATTTACGTACCTAAGATTTAAAAATGTTAATTATTTTAAACTTTTCAACAAATTAATACGGATTAATAATAATCATACGACAACTTTACCTCAGGCAGTAAACCTTTCAACTTGTTATTATAAAAGTTTTCCAACCTATCATCCATCAACGCTTTAAATTGCTCTATTAAATCATCGTTGATAGTGTAGGTTGTCGGAACAGTTTCCGACTTTCTTTTTTTGGCCGTCGAATCAACAGGCTCATCACCGTAAACCGTATGCAGATCATCGAAATTTACATCATCCGCTCCCGTATTATCAAAATTTACATAGGCAGACGGATGAAACTCGGCCGGCTTATTAAAGCACCCTTGAGCCCGGTTCCTTTGTGCTCGTAAAAAATGGGCACTATCAGTGTACCAGGCACAGCGCAGCTCAAAGTCATTCGGAAGTAGAAACCTAAACGGCTTAAGCCCTTCAAGCTGAAGCACAACAATTTTTTTTTAAATTTTATCACTTATATTTAGCTTTTCAAAAAAAAATTCGGTAGAAAATGATTTCAAAAGATTACCATAGAATTTATGGTGATCTTACGATCAATGGTGCTCCTCTGCATTTTTTTTCCCGGACCCCAGGAAAGAACTCTGGGGATTGCATCACCAACAAAAAAATGTGGATCGGTTTTAAATTCTGGAAATATCTCAAATATCCAGATCTGCAAGTTTTTAAACAAAATTTAGAAATATCAACAATATTTGTTAAAATTAATAATTAAAAGTAAATAATTCATACAAACTAATACCTTGAAAACCCAATTACAAGATTTTAAACTGAAGCCCTTTGTACCCTGCTTTTGAATCAGGTGCATGTTATTGATATTTTTAACCAAATCTTCCCAAAAATAACTTCCCCATGGAAATGCATTCAACTCTACAAAGTCATCAACAAGATCGAGGACTAGATCATCCACGGTAGCGCTATTTTGGGTACCCTTAAACACCGATTCAATCAATACCAGGATACAAATACGGACAACATCATCCTCCTCATAATCGCTCCAGTCACCGTTGAAAATATCAAGCACACTTTGATAAGATACCTTACTCACCTCACGGAATATTCGTCTTTTAAACGATGTTGGGGATTGTGCGAGTTCCCAACCATCGTGACGGCCAAATCTTAGGCCCGTTATCAGACAAAACTGTTGTGGAGTGAATAGAAGACTGTTAGGACCGATTTGATAAAAAAGGCCGTCGATACTAGGCAGTCCCGTCTCAATCTGATGTTGTGCCACTGAGAGTAACAAATTACTTTCGCAAACATGGCTCATAACATCCAGAAAGTGACCGAAGACGGTCTCCCTAAAACGCGTCTTCATTGCCTCGGACATTCTAGTATTCATTTCTGTTACTTTGTTCCAGGCACTTCGGACTTTTATTTCGGTATCAGACTAAAAAAAAGGTTATAAAAAAATTTTTAGTAACGAACAAGGTAAATGAAAAATGATAAAAATACTTGACTGAAAAATGGTAGTAAACGCTTACCGCAGGAGGTAAGCTCCGAGGAGGATTCGGCTGTTGTGGGTGCCGAAAAAACTCTTCGTACTGTTCCTCTTGTAGTATTTGATGTGGGTTCATCGGGTCGACAAAGTCACTCGGATTAAACATGGTCAAACGGGTTTGGTCAACCTCGATTAACGGACAACAAAAAAACAAACAAAATTAAAAATTAATCGACGGTCGACGGTGAGCACGTTCGTGGTGGACCACATGACCAAAAATATGTCGGGTGGTCCCGTTTGTGTTGTGTCGTTTTCAATGGAAAAAAAAATTTTAAAACTTTAAAAAGGAACGTTAATATTACCTTTTTAATTATAAATGACCGTCGTCTGATAATTTGACCGGAGTCCTAGCAAACCGTTCGCCGGAAAATAGATGATAAACAAGAAAACCGGTAAAAGAGCGTTCCCGTCAACGTAGCGTCTTTCGGTGGAGAGACTTTCACCGAAAGTTTACTTTTACCCCCAAAAGGTAAACCCTAGTGGGACCGGGCTGCATGGGCCGGGTCCGGTTCCCAAGCCGTCTCAGGAGACGGTTTTGACCAAGACGGGTTCGGTTCCCAAAGCCTCTCAGTCAACCCTCTGAAAAGCCGGGTCCCGGTTCCCAACCCGTCTTTTGAGCCGGTACCCGGAACGATGTGCTGAGCCGGTTCCGGTTCCCAACACGTCTTTTGAGACGGTACATGGAAAGAACTGCTGAGCCGGTTCCGGTTCCCAACCCGTCTCACAAGCCGGGTCCGGTCCCCAACGCCTAACCCGTCTGAGGAGACGGTTCCCAATACTAACCCGTCTGACGAGACGGTTCCCAAAGACTCTAAGTCGGCTTCCAAGGAGACGGTTCCCATTGCTGTCAGACGGTTCCCGAGAGTGCATTTTGTGGGCCCGTAATCAATTAAAAATTTAAAAAACAAAAAATTAAAAATTTAAATAAAATTTATATTTAAAATCATCTTTATATAAGTAGTTGTAAACGTAAAATATTTTGTCGTTAAAAAAGGTTGTTGGAGAAGTATCGCTCAAGAAAATGTCTGACGGCCGTGATAAAAATATAGCTCCAGAAGAATACTTTTCTCAACCAGAGAAACATTCATCGAGTTGGATACTAAAAAAATGGAGGCGTCCGAAGGAACCTGAAATTACCAAAGAAAGAGAATTTATCAGTAATCGACAAAGCTTATACGGAAACGTTATCGGCAAATGGGCTATACCGGACGATGAGAATGATAATTGGGCAACTAATGTTGTTGACTTCTACAATAAAGGCGACGCACCGTTTTGTTATTCTGCTGTTTTTTCAAGAAGTATTGAGCTTGACAAAAATTTTTGGGGAATTTTGTTGGGCTATCGTTCTAACGGCTACCTCACACCAACAGTAATAACTTAAATTTTAATGTTTTTTTTTTATTTTTTTTTACTGAAATTGTGATTCAATTATTTTTCAGCATGTTGAAGGATGGGTTGGAAGACTGATGAACTGGAGGAGTAGAAAGCTACAAAAAAATGCTTCGCTAAATATGCGGTGGACAATTCTTCCACCAGAATTTTATAATTCGTTATTAGAATCTGTACCAAAAAACTTGGCCAACTATTGCAATGGCAAATTCAAACCGTTTCCTTCATTTTTCGACGTTGATTTTGTTTTTTTCCCCGTTCAGCTTGAAAATAGGGAATGGTTATTGGTGCGACTAGAGTTGGTGACGCAAGAACTTGTTATGTATGCTTGCGAAGACCTTCGTATCAGAGACAAATACAGAACCATTGTTCACCCAAAGCTGACGAAGATACAAGTTTATTTAGGAGCTTTACTAGTGAACATAAGATTCTGGAAGAAAACAGGTAATCCAGAAAAATGTATAACTTTCAATCTTAACGAAGACTATGTCGCACCACATAACTCCCTGTCTGGTAATGAAGCGGTATATCTTTGTATGCTGATGGAGCATTTGGTTACTGATAAACCAATTACTACGAACGGTGATCTAAAACAAACATGTTCGTCTTACAGACGATTCATGGCTGAAAAAATGTATTTCTGGAGGTGCTTACCACGTCCAAACAATTCTTAATAAAATGTTCTTATTTTGGAAGTTTATTTATTTTTTTAATTGTCCTTATTTATTTTTATTACCTACCATATTAAATATTTAATTAAATTAAATTATTTCACACTATAAATACCCGCCAAATTAACAAATTCTTCACTACATCACATATTTTTCTTACAAAACATCAATCAAACCAAGTAAAATGTCTTCATGGACCGACGAGGAGATCCTTGGGGTTACACTGGCATGGCGAAATGTTGCCGAAAACACCCGAGTTTCAAACACCAGTCAAGAAATTCGTGCAACTCCATTTTGGAGTAGAGTATTTTTCGAGTTTCGAACACTTGTCGGCGGTCAGACAAACCGTACGACACAAGATGTTATAGAAAAGTTTCACAACGTCAAGGCGGAGTGCACCGTATTCGAAGGGTTCTTCAACTCCAACAAAGAGGAGTCGCCAAACGAGTCCGAGGAAGGGCTCATAGAATTGGCGAAAATCGACTACTTTTTGGACTACGACGAAGAATTCGAATACCTTTCCGCGTGGCATTTGTTACGTGATTATATTTAAATTTAGGTTTTATTAAAAATAATGTTATGTAATGTTCTTTTTTTAATGTATGTTTTATTATTAATAAAGTGTTTTAATTTATTTAGTGTTTTAAAAAATGTTGTAATTTTTACTATGAAATCTATTGATATTCCCTATTGAATGCTTAACCCACCCGCATATGTCCTTCCTATATAAAGCCAGTAGACGGTTTGACATTACAGACCGTCAGTACACCGTCACAGATAAGAAACCCAAACCCAAAATCACAATGGCACCGAAACCGTGGACAGAAGAAGAAGAAATTGCCCTGTGCACTGCTTGGATAACTGTTAAAGAAAACCCACCACGTCGAGGGTCCATTTGGCCACTCGTTCTCAACGAGTTCAAAGTTTTGGTTGGAGGTTCAAGCAGGTCAACGGAGTCTCTCAACCGGAAGTGGACGGACTTGCAAAACAAGTGCCGTCTCTTCGAGGGGTTTTATCAAACCGCTATCCGTGAACTCCCACAAGACACTGCGGACCATGAAAAACTTGAACATGCCAAGATTGAGCACGAGTTTTCGGGCCGACCACCCTTTACTCATTTGTCGGCGTGGCAGATGATTCGTGATGTCGCCGGGGCTTTGGATTAGTTTTTTTTTTTCTTACTTTTAATGCTCCTTTTATTTTAAGTCATAATAAAAAAATGTTTATTTTAAGTTTATATTGTTTAAAGGGAGTGTTTTGTTTAACACCAAAAAGTAGAGAACACATGACCTTAAACAAACTTAACATAAACAAATAATAATAGGAATCCAATAAAAATACAACTAAAGTATTAAAACAATTACAATATACAAACAATTATAATTCACGAAGTGGTTCAACACGTCAAACACCGAGACATTTCCGTTGCTTGGAACGCCAAGATATATTTTCGCAGTGTACTTTATACCCACTGTCCAGTTTCATCTTCATCACCCTAAATACGTACATAAATATATGTACGGACAGATGCTTACCAACGGCCCGGACAAGTCAAAGAACAAACTCTCCTAAATATCACATCCGACCGTCTTGTACATGTAAAAGACGGATGATCCAGAAGAACATGATAGAGATTTAGGAAAAGGATGAACTTGCCAACAAAGTAGACTACAACATCGTCGATGCAAATTACACGGGTTAACCCACGTGTAGATGCAACAACAATCCAAGTAGTATTATGTAGATGTAACAGCAATCCAACAGAAGCCTTTTTCGCTTTACTTCTCACTAACTCCGACCGAAACCTATCCATCACTTCAACCTTTCGCTCCAAATGTATTACCAAGTGGTTGGAGGTCAACTTAAGGCTAAAGAAAATGGGTGAAAGGATTTTTAAGGCCAAAGAAAATGGGTGAAAAACTTCGGATCAGAAGCTTTCCATAGAATGGGATTAGATAAATCCCAAAGGCTTAGGTTTAAAAAGTGCCATAATTTTTACCGAAAAAATATTCGGCTATTCTGAAGCTCAAAAACACGTCGAATAATCAAACTAAATTTGAAAAAAACATTTGAGAAGATTTTGTTTGATTTGGTAAAATATTTTGGCTTGGTAAAATATCTAAACGGCTTGAAACAAACATTTGAGAAGATTTGGTTTGATTTAGATGTGTTTTTTTTTTCAACCAAACCCACATATTTATACCCAAACAAAATTTGAAAAAAAATAAAAAATAAATTAATTAATGGGGCTGAAGACGGTTCAGCCAAAACGGATTCGGCTAAGCCGAGCCGAAGACGGCTTAACTTGAGCCGTTGGTGAACCGTCTCAGGGACCCCACCGGAGACGGCTTTGCGGCGCTAACACGTCTCAAGCCGCCACGGGAGCCGGGTGGCAGACATCGGGATCGTAACCGCCACGTGTTGGGTTGCTACTGGTTGGAATCCAAAGGATCTCGGAAGACGGTTCAGTCCTTTTGGAAACCGTGTCCCGTCTCTCCAAAGACGGTGGAGGGGGCCATTTACGCAAAACGCTCGGTCAAGGGGCTATTTTGGCCATTTTCCCTTCTAAAAACCTTGAGTTATACTCACTTTCTCTCTCTCACTCACACACACATGACACACCACTCAAAAACCAATCACCATTGTTGTCTACTTCAGCTTCTTCATCCCAGTATGATCCCACTGTACACACTAACTACCACACTTCTCACACTACTCGTCACATCCTCTTCTCTAACCAACGATGCCTACCCATCTCCATACACCACAACCTGCCACGACGACTTCAACAACATTCCTACACCTGTCCGACAAGAAGTGTACGACAACGGTCGAATAATCGACATAAGTCATAGGTACCATCCTGACATGCCATCATGGGGATCAGACAAGGGTCTTGGACAGTTTCTTCAGCTTCCTGGGAACATGAAGAACGGGTCACGGTCTAATGTTTCTGAGATGAAGCTGGTGACGCATACTGGGACCCACGTTGATGCTCCTGGGCATATGATTGATGAGTATTTTGATGCTGGCTTTGATGTTGATACCCTTGATCTTCTTGTCCTTAATGGTCAGTTTCTTTTATTTTATTTTAATGGGGAAAGATTGTTTGATGTGTCTAAGGTGTTTGACGAAATGCCTCAGTGAAAGTACATGAGTAATTTATTTGTTTATTTAAAATGTTTAATTATTTTAGAGATAATTATGCTTTTACTTTTGAGCACCAAGACTAATTGACTAATTGTCAACACTATTTTGACATTGATTCTTTGAGGTTTCAAGAATATGAGGAGAGTTAATTTGCTCTTAAAAGTTTGAGTCTTTCATGTTTTTTTTTTTTTTAAATATTCATAGTTTTCTTGAAGGGAAAATCATGAGATTTCGGTTTTGACTAAGCATTTTATACTTCACATAACCAGTGAAATTTTCTTTTAAATGTTTTGCTTTGACTTCTAAGCACCAAGACTGATTGTAGACATTGTTTTGACACGAGAAAACTACCAAAATAGTCGAAGTTAGAGAAAAGTTTCAAAATTTGATGTGGAAATGTAGACTTCATCAACATAGCAGCCTTTATTTCCTTCGATAAGAAGCCGCCACATCGGCCCCGTTGGCTGAGACGGCTAAGATTTAACCTACGTTTTTGGCTGAGGCGATTAGGAAAGCGCAGCTACGTCCTTGCTTTTGGATCGACCATATAACCATTGAACTTTTCTTTTAAGTTTATCAAGTTGACTGTTATGACTTATGAATAATTACACCCCGTATGCCTAGTGTATAAAGATCACACCAATGGTGCAAATTATGGCTAGTTTTGCAACAATTATGATATGTGTCAATGTGTTATTGATTCCAGGGTAAAGGCAATAGGCTTCTTGTAAATGTTTAGTCGATGCAATGCAAGAATTACTTTAAGTTTTGCATAAAAATGTTCCCGGTGTTGAGTATTTTTGGGTTTCCTTTTTTTAAAGATCTTGTAATGGTTAATTAAATTGATAAATTTAAAGAAAGTAATGTCAATGGCTATTTTGAAATGTTACATGATTTCTCTTTCACTTGTTGAACAGTTGAGCTTCAAGTTCGGCCTGCCTGGTGTCTTTCGTCAAAATAGCATAACTCAACAAGAATAGTTAGTTAACCATTGATGTGAATGTTTGATTGTAGAATGCAAAAAAATGCTGTCATATTATTGTCAATTATAAACCTGGTTGAAGCATAGTACCATTGAAATAAAGTGAGCTTGTAGTATGATCTGTTCTTCTATCATACACTCATATAATTTCATCCTTTTAATTTACTGTTTTTCTTCCTCAGGGAAAGAATACACGTTTTTTGAAGAAAGTTATAACTATTAACATTATGTTTCTTTGTATTGCGGTTTTTCCTTCACAGGCCCAGCGTTATTAGTTGATGTTCCAAGGGACAGTAACATAACAGGTACTTGATCAACTATAGTTCTTAACCTGTAATCTGAAGTTGTTCATGTTAGTCAATGAGATGTATATTTGCATGTTCTGTCCATTACCAATTTTAAGCAGAGAACTGCGAGAATCACATAAACACTTATACATATTGCTTCAAATGCGATATTTGAGAACGCTTTTAACCGCCTCTCTTTCCCTCTCTTACTACAAGTGCTTATGTGGTTCTCGCATATCTTTGTTTATTATTGGTTTCATATCATACACGCCCTGTACTTATCTAACAAGTGCTCCATGCTTCTTCAAAATATAGCTCGGCATTGCTTGGAGGAGTGAGTCCTCTTCAAGCAACTAGTTTACTAATTTATATGCAAATTGATTTACTTCAGCTGAAGTCATGAAGTCTTTAAACATTCCAAAGGGCGTAATGCGTGTGCTTTTCAGAACATTAAATACTGATAGGTAATCTCCTTCCTCGTTTTTAAACTAGGGTCAACTATCAAATGGTGCTTGTTTACACGTTCGGCCTAACGTTTTGTTCTCTTATATTCTCCTTCACACACCAGGATAAAGTAGAAATAAATAAAAAATGTTAGCTAGATAGGAGAGCACTTCTAGTTTAATTTAAGTTCTCTTTTGTTGATATTTTCAAGTCATCATTTTCAGGCGGCTGATGTGGCAAAAGCAATTCGACACAAGTTATGTTGGATTCTTGAAGGATGGAGCCCAGTGGCTTAAGGATAACACTGACATCAAACTTGTTGGTAAATCTCTCTCTCTCTTGGTTATGTATAATAAGTCTGTTAACCGAATTTATTATTTATTATATTTATATTATTGTTTGATCTATCATTTTTTTAAAGTTGTTATTCAATACACAAAAAATATTATGCACCAGTTTTGTTTTGTGTTTCGTTTCATATTATTCAGTCAATTGTTGTCATGTTGTAGGTATTGATTATTTATCAGCTGCTGCGTATGTTGATTCTGTAGCTACTCATCGTGTCTTCTTTAAGAGCAGGGTAAGTCATCAGGCAATATGCCAATGTCGATTAACAATGTACTTACGGATGGTGCTTAATTGTTTGTCAAATATTTAAAATATCCTAATAAACAAAAGAACCTGTTAGCTTAGTGTTGCCACTCTTTTGTTTAAACTCGCATGTTTCTCATTACTTGAAACAAAGCGCTATAACTATAAGTTTTGTTGGTAAACATAACCGCGTTTGTTCTGATCAATATCGTTATTTTTGGTGTCAGGATATCATTCTTGTCGAAGGTTTGAAACTTGACAATGTAGAAGCTGGAATATATAATGTCCATTGCTTACCATTAAGGTTATATGGATCAGAAGGGTCTCCCATTAGATGCATTCTCATCAAGTGATGCTATACTATAGCAGTAGTAGCGATTCCACGAAAACGATCCCGCCTCGGCTCTCTGGAGATCTCAAAACCTGTTGTAAAAGTTGCTTTTGGTTTGTCTGAAGAAATCTTGCTAAAACTACCTCTGTTTGAGAGCAGTGATGCATAATGATATTTAGCTTTAGCTTTTATTCAAAAGCAACTTGGTTTTCTTTGTTCATATCCGATTTTAATGTAACCAACCCTGCGGTTTATTTACAGTAACCTTAGGTTCGTAAATCGGTTTTTGGGCCCAAATGAGTTCGCTTTCGGTTAAAGAAAGTCAAAGCTGGTTTTGGCCCAATATAGTTCGGATTAAGGGGAGAAGGGTCGGATGGGTTTGAAACCTGTTATATCCGGTTCAATTCAACTTTAGTTGGTTTCAATAGAGTTCTCACATCAGTTTCAAGTTAGGGTTGGTTTCGGATCGCAGATTGGTTTCAACGTGCACGCCCATGCTCACGTCTCTGTCCGCAAGCATCCTTTAAGACAGACAAACCAACCTCCAGTGTCTATTATATCGCAATAATTATTCGTCATTGTCACAAAGTCTTGGTAATTCGAAAGACCGAGTTACATGTGAATCTAATAAGCCTGATGGGCTATGTTATAAAACTTGCTAACTTAAAATAGATCCAAAGAGTCAAATAGATGAACACTACCCATGACCATCGTATAGACTTTCCGTCTTTTATTAATTTAATCAGGTCTAAACGTTAAGCGAAATCATTCCGGTTACATTTCAATTTTGTATACGTAATCTCATATCCGTCTCAAATGTTTCGGGTTGTATATTTTTGTGATAGTTGGATACAATTGAGGTTGTTGATTATCATCATCATTCCTCACTCTCCTCTACCTTTATAACTTCATCTCAAATGGTTACAGCAAATATCCCAACCACTCCCATAATATTACTTTTTACAATAATAATAATAATACTCTTCACATACTCTGTTTCTGCAAACGATGAAGCATACCCATCTCCTTTTATATCCTCAATCACACCCTGTGAACTAAACGATGGCATCAGTCTTTCTCCTATACGCAAAGAGGTTTATGAAGAAGAGGGTCATATATTTGATATAAGTCATAGATACCATCCTGATTTGCCTTCATGGGGATCAGAGGAAGGTATTGGTCAATTTCTATGGCTTCCAGCCAGTATGAAGAACGGCTCACTTGCTAATAATTCAGAGATGAAGATGCCTACACACACTGGGACCCATGTTGATGCTCCTGGGCATGTTTATGATCATTATTTTGATGCTGGGTTTGATGTTGATACGCTTGATCTTCGGGTTCTTAATGGTGCGTACCACCTGTTTGATTAAATGCCTCTATGAAACTTTGATCTTTTGTTAAGTTACCTTTTAAGATAAAAAATAGTTACAATTACTAAATATAGTTTGAGTAGGACGTACCACCTGTTTGATTAAATGCCTCTATGAAACATTGATAGTTAGTTTTCTACTCAAGTACCAGATATAGTTTTAGTAGGACCTAATCAGTTAACTGGTCTATAGCTGATATATGAGATAACGGAAAACATATATTAATATTAATATCAAAAGTCAAAGCTGAAAAGTATTAATATTTGAAACATGATCTAATCGTATGCCATGAAGTCTTCCTTTGAGTCGACACCAACAAAGGCATCTAAAATATCGGTCAATATCTCTGATAATATCAGGACCAATATTTGGCGTCAATATTTTGTAGAGAGTGATAACTGATATTCCAATCATATCCCACTGATATTAACTGCTTAGAGTAAATCTGTTCAGATTTTACAATTAAAATGAGCAATTGTGGCTTATTGCTTTTGGTTGTTTATAATTTTTGCTTTTGTTAGTTAACAACATCATATTAACTTAAAAGACTGGCCAATTACAGAGATAATTATGCTTTCAATTTTTAGCAACAAGTTACAAGGCAAGTTGCCTACTTCACTTTCACATCTATCTTTTGCTTCTTTTTTTTTTTTTTTTTTTTTTTTTTTTTTTTTTTTTTTTTTCATGTTACAACAAGTTACAAGGCAAGTTCACATCTTTCGTTATATATATTTTTCCCTTTTATTTTTTTGACATCTATCCTTGGATATTTTTGGAATAAGGATGCTAAGGTGTCATGTGATTTATTTGAGCTATTCTTGGATTTTTGTGGGTGGGTTGGTGTTATTTTCTTTTTTTAATGTTTTTTTTTCTTGGGGGGTGGGGTGTTTGTAAATTTAATGTGCTCAGAGATTCTGCAATCAAGATAGTGAAAGGTGATTCTTTTCAAACCACAGCCAGCACATCTAACTTATATGTGCTTCTTTTCAAACTGTTTAGCTTAGTGAAGATGTTGGCAACAAAGATGAATCCTCAGTTTATATATCTCATGCTTTTCATACCTTCTATGATTGTTTTATCACAAAATAGCGCCTACCCATCTCTATATGGTGATGAGGAGGGTTCTTGTGGAAACAGTGAGTTGATTCCTCCAAGGAGGGAAGTTTATGGAAATGGAAAAATATACGATATTACACATAGGATTACTCCGGGAACACCTTCTGGGATATCTGAAGATGGGATTGGAGATGAATACCTTAAACTCCATGAAAGCATGAAAAACGGATCAGATTATAATTTCTCGATTATAAAGTTGCCTGCTCACGCCGGCACTCATGTTGATGCACCTGGACATATGTTTCAAAATTACTATGAAGCAGGCTTTGATATTGATAGTCTTGACTTAGATGTACTAAATGGTATTAAACGGTTCCGTACAGAGATTTTTATTAGATTATTATGTGTTCTGTATAAAGGTTATATGATTGATCAAAATATGGTTTTGAAATACTTGTCTAACTTATCAACCAGATTTTGAGCTATAAATCATGTCTTTTTGATTTTCTGCAGGCCCAGCGTTATTAGTTGATGTTCCAAGAGACAAGAATATAACAGGTACTAATTCAAATACGGTTCTATTTTAAGTACTCCATATTCTTATAATTTTTTAACAAGTGGCTCTTTAGGCTTGCATGTGTGAGTTCTGTTCACACTTGCGAGTTAAATTTTGATTATGTTGCGTGTCATAACACTTACTTGAGTAAAGCGTAAACTACAAAAAATGGGTCTAAAAAGATTTTGAAGGGAAGCAGTTGAAAATAAATTGAACAATTGGGCATTCAGATTTCAGAAATTGAACCATGTATATATATACTTTTGACAAATTATTCTTTGCAAAACTCAAAGGTGAAATTAAGAGTTAAAAAATGTCCTTTTGTGTTTTCTTTGTGGATTGGAGGTATGTTTAAGTGATGCAAAAAAACTATTATTAAACTTGTGAAATGTTTGATCTTCGTGAAAGCCCTCTTTTTACCGCGGGACCACCTCATATTGTTTTTTGTAGGTCTTGTGTTAGTTAAATCTTGACTGTTTAATAAATTATTTTAGCTGAAGTTATGAAGTCCTTGAACATTCCCAGGGGAGTAAAGCGTGTGCTGTTCAGAACATTGAACACTGATAGGTAACCTCCTTTCACTTGCTTGCGCCCAGATGTCGTCATCACACGATTTCATTCAAATTTGGTTTGACTTTTCATTGTTCGGATCATTAATTTCAGGCGGCTGATGTGGAAAAAGCAATTTGACACGAGCTATGTGGGATTTATGAAGGATGGAGCCCAGTGGCTGAAGGACAACACTGACATCAAACTAGTTGGTAAAACTCATGTTTTCTTTTTGGAGAGGCTTCGTTGAATTAGTACAGTTACAGTTGATATACGACTCTATGTGCACTAAAATCATGAATTTATATATTACATCAATTCTTTGTTTATAAAAGACTATTCAGAATGCTCTGTTTATCATTCAATAAATATGCATTGAGATGTTTAAAAAGGCCAATCTAAATGGATATCACCAAGTCAAGATGAGTTAAGATACACAGAAAAAAAGAGTCTATTGCAGGCTGTGGTGTATTACAACACCATGTAGTGATGCTTTGGAGGCAGTTTTTTTACTGTTCTAAAACGCCAATACTTTTATGGCGTTACAGTTTCTCTTTTAGCTTATACCCGATTAGTTCGTGATAAAAAAATAGATCATGTAGTCAGGACTTTGAGAACCACAAAATGCTATTAGAGAACATTTGTTTTTGGAAATTCCTTGTACAACCTTATTCTGGTTATGCATGACATAAATACGTGATCATCGGTTTGGTTTCATTTCATTTTGTAGGTATTGATTACTTGTCAGTTGCTGCATATGACCATCTAATCCCTTCTCATCTTGTCTTCTTAGAGAACAGGGTAAGGCGTATACTCTTTAACATACTTTGTGTGTGAAGCAGTGGACATTTCATAACACTGCTACTATATATGTGTGCTCTCAGGATATTATTCTTGTGGAAGGCCTGAAACTTGAAGATATAGAAGCAGGGATATTTAATGTGCATTGCTTGCCATTAAGGTTACTAGGAGCTGAGGGATCTCCGATAAGATGCATTCTCATCAAATGATATTATGCAGTTCACATATCGAACTTCATTTTCTTTTAACGTTTTTTGTTTTGCAAACTGTGTTTGTTACTTCTTGTTATTTTGTAAATTAACTGTCAGTATGGCAAACCTACTAAAAGGGACTTGGTGATTTAACAGTAACAGTAGTTTCTGGGAACATTATGTTAATCTCAAATACCAACAACTTCGTATACACATGATGACATGAACCGGAAATATAACAGGGACAACAGGAAGCATAGAGCAAGTTTGAAGACACCCAAGAACCAACTTTGGTCAACGTTTGGTTGTCTGCACTTGCAATTTTCTTAGAGAACAGTATGAGCAAATCTTTTTTACATATCACTTCCATAAGACCTAGATATGTGAAGTGCAATTAAAACAAGTGTCAACAGTTTTGAGTTATATCTTATGCCATAGTTTTTGTGTCAAATGAGAATTTCTAAATAATACCGCTAAAATGGAACTTCAAATGTGCATTATATCGTTGTTTTACAAACCCCCCCCCCCCCCCCCCCCCCCAACCCCAACCCCAATGGTTTAATTCATGAATCTGCATCATTATTATTATTAGTTTATATTATTATTTTTGTATGATCATATAGTTTTTGTTCTATTAGGCGAAGCATAATGAAAGACTTGTATCAAGGACATAGGATTCAAAACGTACTTTCACTCAATAGGAAAATGAAAACAAATTTTGTGTTGCAATCAATTCTTGTCCGTTATATATACACACACACACACACACACATATATATATATATATATATATATATATATATATATATATATATAGAGGGTAGGGATAGCATACAAAAGGGGTGTTTTGTGAGAAAGGTGAGAAGGAGTTTTAACCATTGGATCAATTAGATGGATGGATGAGATGATATGAGTTTTGTATGGGAACCCTTATCTATATATATATATATATATATATATATATATATATATATATATATATATATAGGTAAAGTATATGGAGGAAACCCTCCTTATTTGGTAAACTCTGGAAACTCTGACTTCCCAACATTTTTTTTTTTTGAAAAAAATAGGGTATGTAATATACATTTTTTTAAGCATTTCGAGCCAAAAAAATCGAAAAAGCGCCAAACGGTTTTTTTTTTAAAAAAATAAAAAACGTCTACTGTTTACATATAGTTAACACATTGTTAACACCTGTTATTAGCGCTTAACATGTGTTAGTCAAAATTTTATTTATTTTTTTTTAAAAAAAATACTCAGCGCTTTTTTAATTTTTTTGGCCCAAAATGCTTAAAATCATGTATATTACTTGCCCTATTTTTTTCAAAAAAAAAAAATATTGGGAAGTCAGAGTTTCCAGAGTTTACCAAATAAGGAGGGTTTTCTCTAGAACCATTCCCTATATATATATATATATATATATATATATATATAGGAATGGGATCATTTGAGAACTCATCCCAGTTGCGAGAACTTGAGAACTCCATTGGACCAATCACGAAGTGCCACATCATCAGTTTTGTATTTTTTTCCATTTGTTTAATCAAGGGCAAGCTAGTCTTTATCCACAAATACTTAGGGACATTTAGTAATAATAACACCCCCACCCCACCCCACCTACCCCACCCACCTTTTTAAATAATAATAATAATAATATAAAGGATCTCTTTCTCTCTCTCTCATTTCAGATCTGCTCTCTCTCTCTTCTTCTTCTCTCTCTCTTCTTCTTCTCTCTCTCTCTCTTATTCTCTCTCGTTCTCTCTCTCTAAAAACAGGTGAGGTGGTGGTCCGATTGGGGGTTTTTGCAGGTTGCAAGTTGTGGTACGATGGTTTTACAGGTTGGATCGGTGGTTTTTTTGCAGGTTTGGACAGGGACGAAGGGAGACGACGACCGGTGACAGACGGTGGTTTTTGATGATGGTTTGGCGACGGGGAGTGAGGGTTGGAGGGGGAGGGGCTGTGGTGGGTTTGTGGTTCGATGGTCCGACGAAGGGGAGGAGATGTGGTGGTGGTGTTCGATTGACGAAGGGGGCATGTGGTTGATGGAGGTAGCTGTGGTGTTCATGGTGGTCGGGTGATGGTGGATCTGGTGGTCGATGAACAGGAACAAGAAGACGATGATGAACAGGAACAGGAAGACGGATGATGAACAGGAACAGGAACAAGAAGACGATGGTGGATCTGTGGTGTTCATGGTGGTCGGGTGATGGTGGACTGGTTTGGATCTGAAGGTAATATTATTTGTTGTTGTTTGTTTATTATTATTATTATCATTATTATTATTATTGAAACTTAAAAGGGTGGTTTAAGATGGATGATGTTTCAGTTTGTAGGGGCTGCTTGGTATCTTTTATTATTATTATTATTATTATTATTATTATTATTATTATTATTATTATTATTATTATTATTATTATTATTATTATCGATGGGCCTTTGTTTCCCATACGTGTCGTACTTGTTTTGATCTTGATTTTACAGTTTGTAGGGGCTGCTTGGTATCTTTTATCCATTGAAAGACGATGGCGAAGAAGGGGTTATTTTTCATAGCAGCAGGTGAAGGCGATGGTGAAGAAGAATGAAGATGAAGGTACGTTTTGGTATTTTACATAGATGTAAAACAGGTTTAAGGATCTGTTTAAGATGGATGATGTTTCATTCTTTTTTTTTTTTTTTGTAAATAGAAGTCACATATATTTTGTTATTTTGATTTTACACCAATGTAAATAGTGTATATATACCCTAATGTAAATGGTGTGGTTTTGTTTTTTTATAAATGATGATGATGTTTTTGTTATTGTTTTTATTATTACTATTATTATTCATTTGGTTTTGTTTGTTAGAAAGATGATGTTTGATGGGGTGTGTAGTGTGTATAGATGTTTTTTTTAGTTGTTTACATTGATGTAATACATTTTTGTTGGTATATAGTGGTGTAATACGATTGTGTAGATGTATGTTTGGTTTTTACACTGATGTAATTAGAATGTAGTATTTGTGTGTATGGTAGATTTACGCTGGTGTAAATAATTACACTGGTGTAATTAGAATGTAGTTTTTGTGTGTATAGTAGATTTACACTGGTGTAAATAATTACACCAGTGTAAAATCATCCTCATAATATGTTTGTTTGGTTTTTTACACCAGTGTAATTTTTCTAAAAGTTTATGTATGCCAGTTTTACACTGGTGTAATTATTTACACCAGCGTAATTTTTATAAAAGTTGTGTATGCCAGTTTTACACTGGTGTAAATAATTACGGCAGTGTAAATCATATCAAAATTATGAAATTAAAAAAAAACTAAATTAATTAAAAAATAAAATAAAGTTAAAAAACTGATTTTTTTTAATAACGAAAATAAAAATTAAATGAAATAAATTTAAAAAAATGAATATTTTTTAAAAAGTGTTGTATATTTACAGAATCTACAATATGTTTTTTTAAAAGTAATTTACTTAAAAAAATAAAATCAACTTTTAAAATGAATATTTTAATAATAGAATAAAATATTAAATGATATTATATTAATTATTTCTCTCACATGGTGTTTTTACCCTAATACCCCTTAATGTACTTTATTAGATTAAAAAAATACTTATTAATCAAGTCAAGACAAAAACTCCCATCATTTGATCTCAACCATTAGATCATCAAGATCAATGGTCCAGATGAGTTCCTATGGTTCTCACAACTCAAGTGAGTTCTCAAACTATCCATTCCCTATATATATATATATATATATATATATATATATAAAGGAAAATCTATATAGGTCTAAACTCAAAGCCTTCAATAATAAGCTTACCAAACTTCTTGTTAAGGTGGGTCAACATAAGTTGCTTGTAGGTGGTAGTAGGAGGTTGCCATTCCCAAATTTGTACTTCCATCCAACCATCGTTCCTCTCTTGTGGAAAACCTTTCATTTTCGGCCTATTGAGTGGGTTATGTGTGTTTTGATTAGCCTTCGGTCTAATAACTGGAGTTTGAGGGCTTGATAAACAAATATACCACACTTTTGAGCCAAGTGGTCTATCAGTCACTGAAACAGGAGCCTCAAATCCAGATTGGTCTTTTGGTAATTTGTAGACGAGGTAAATTGCATATGTTGTGTCAGATGATACTAACCGGGAGTGGACATAAATCTCGATAGTAAATAATTCAGAATCCCACTAAACGGCTTCTCCAAATCTGAGGAAAATTATCATACATGTAAAAGATTTGCAAAGATGGTAATTTCTACAAGAAAACTGTAAAAGAACCTTGATTCAGGAAAAACAGTGTTCTCGCCAGATGTGCGATACCACATGAAAGCCATTGATAACATATAGCATTTCTTCCCATTTTTGTCAAGATAAAACCACTACATATCAAAAAGTACATAGATATGTTTAGCAATTCAATATATAATGCCCCCTCATGTGGAAGCATGTTAATGGGCTCCACAACAACTACATACGAGAAACAAAACAATGAAAACCAGCGAACTTACAATGCCTCTCTTCTTCTCGCCGACACTAATAAAGAAGCCTTTGCAAATAACTGAGTACGCCTCCTCCTTGGTTGTCCATTGCAGACTGTTTTCTGACAATTTCATTATGTCTTCATAATTAGTTGGCATTTTTTATTCCCAATTTGTATCTGAATCTGAGATGGGTTGATTTTCATCTTTATGTTGCACCTGTAGAAGAACATACCTAAATTAATTAGACTTTCATCTAATATTGATCACAGTTGACCAATATGGATTTTCTTACATTGAAGTTAACTAATGTTATTGTGGCTGGTCAGCTATTTTCCAAGACAAATTTATAACACGAAAAAAAAATTAAAGGATACTAATTAATTAATTTATTTGTAATCTTACTTTCTCCATAGGCCGAAATTCAATGCCTTCTGCTTCTACGGACCAACAAGTACGACTGGAGTCATCAACAAAATCTGAAGCTCTATAGTTCTGTGGTCACTAGTAAATTGATACAATTCACACATCCACGATCCATCTTCTCTCTCATATGCCATGTGTGAAATTGAATTCTCCGTCTCCCCTTGTAATTTGTAGTTGAGGCCTATATAACAAATACATCTTCTGTTCACACCTGGGTGCTTGAATACCAGGTTCACCGTGTATGTGATTCCTAGTGACAAGAACTGAGTTTTCACATGTGTTTTCAATATCTTATTTCTGTAGAAAGAAGCATAGGTGCCCACAACAAATCTGTATGTGGCAAGAATTGAATGTTTACATGTGCGTTGAATACTTATCAAATACTCTCAAAAGCTAGAAACAGGAAAAGTCACCTTGAGTTATATTCAGTCGAGAAGTTGTTACTATTGACATCTGAACTCAAACATTCTGCAATAGATATCATCTCGCAATGTTCTCCATTCTTATTTAATGAAAAATACTGTTCATAAAACATGTTCAAGTTAGTTCGTGTGTGTTAAAAGTTATAATAATATCTTTTTCAAATTACTAATTTGTTTGCTTAATTTGAACATATATAGTTGGTGGCATTAAAAGGAGCAACTAATTACCGTTTTGCCGCTGTTAAGGAGGACCCCTTTGTAGAAAAGTTTCAACAATTCAACTTTGGATCTGTAATTCAAAGGAGTTTCTTCATTCTTAATCATCTCTTCGTAGAAAAAAAATTGTCCCTTCCATTTGCTAAACTCTTGACTTTCGAGTAACTCTTGATTTTCGAGTGCAGTCTCAAGTTCTGTCGCAACCTCAACCATATTCGGCCGATCTTCACGAGATCCCTTCAAACATCGATACGCAATGTCAGAAAATATTTCTAAAGACCTCTGCTCCAATGGTTGAATGGTTGGATCTTTGAAGATGATATCATTTAACTTCTTCTCTTCATAGCTTTCAGTCCATGTGCGCACTAAATTCTGCTGAACACGACCATTGCTATATGTACAACATAACTTTCCACATAAAACTTCGAATAAGACCACGCCGAAAGAATATACGTCTGACTCTTTCGTTAGAGTGTTTGTCATCCGATATAGTGGATCAATGTACCCATGGGTACCTGCTGCAAGGATGACAATAACCGAGTGATGCTCATTAGCTGGGCCCATTGTTGATAGCCCGAAATCAGAAACTTTACCATTCCATTGCTCATCAAGAAGGATGTTGGCGCTTTTAACATCACAATGGATCTGGATCATGAAGGTAGCTGAGTCCCTTGGCAGCATCCAGACATATCTTGAGACGTTGTGACCATGTAAGATGAGGGGAACTTAAATAGCGGTCGAGGCTTCCACGCGATGCGTACTCGTATATCAGGATCATCTCATCATCTTGGTAACCAAATCCCAGAAGAGAGGCAAGATTTTCATGGCTGTAACGGGAAAGTGTTGTGATCTCTTTCAAGAACTCGGGTATGCCTTGTCCATGCTTCGGATCCAGACGCTTAATAGCGACCGTGCTTTGGCCCTTAGAGTGAGACAATTCTCCTTTATAAACTTTTCCAAAACCACCAACTCCAATACAGTTCTCATCATTGAAGTTATCGGTGGATGATGTTATGTCTTCTAGTTGAATTCTAAGATCTTGAAACTGCTGCAAGAATGCTTCCATATTCGTGGATTAAGTAATAGTTGCAAAATTTAAATGAAGGGTTTCAAACAATATGTCTTTAAAATAGGCAAGTGAAAGATGGTTGATAATGAAAGACACGTACACATGATTAATAGTCTATGAATACAGCCGTGAAAAACGTTGTAGTTAGGGCCGGCCCTTAAGGGGTGCGGGGAGGACTCCTGGCCTGGGCCCAATTTCTCGGAGACACATTCCCTCTGACAATCCAAGTTTTCTTAGCAGTGATGTCCTTAATTCGATGAATTTTTGTATGTTTAAGCCCCAAAATTGTTAATCAAGTATTAATCAAAGTGAATGGTAGTTTATATAAAACATAAAGTAAAGAAATGCTGATAGAGGTTAAGAATTAAAGAAGAAAATTAAATGGTTTAAGAAAAAAAAAATTGCAGGTTTATCAATGAGTGACTAGAGGAGATGGAGAACATGAAATGAAGAGGGTTCACACTTAATTATTTTTACTTTTTACCGGTTCGTTTTGACTTCATTTTTAACTTTTATTTTTGTTATGAAATAATTTTTTTAATTGCTAAACTTTCACCCATTTATATATTCACCATTCGTGGGATTCGAACTCTCAACCTCCCCCAAGAGGGTTTGTTCACTCTACCGTTAGACTACAACCTAAGTGGGAAATAAAATTTGATCCGTCAATTTGATATTACTTTAATCGTAACTTAAAAATAGTTTACATTATTTATTTCGTTAAGCCTAAATCTAAGGCTAAGGGACACAATTTTTGCAGCTCGACCCGGATACCTAAATATTATTTAGGGCGGGCCCTTGGTTGTAGTGGTGAACATCAAGTCACTTTATCTGACAAAAAGTTAACTCCGTGTGGGTCATTCTACCTGCTATTATTATTATTGCGGTATTGCCTAAATAAATAATTGAAGGACGGTTAAAATCTTTGGGTTCTGCATTATTATTTGAACGTACATACAGTTCTCATCATTGAAGTTATCGGTGGCTGATGTTATCTCTTCCAGTTGAATTCTAAGAACTTGAAACTGTTGCATGAATGCATCCATAATTAATGAAAGATTAGTTTTCTGAGATTAATAATCTTTGTTAACTAAAACAGAGAGCTGAAAGACAGTTAAGAAAGAAAGGACACACAAGATTACAGTTCGGTCTGATGAGTGGAATAATTAGCAAAGTCTTTACACATGATTAATATTAATATATCACAACTCTAACCTAGGGGTGTAAACGAGCCGAGCCGAGCCCGAGCCTGACTGGGCTCGAGCTCGGCTCGGTTCGAGCCTAAAATCTTGAGCTCGAGCTCGGCTCGCTAGCAAAATCAAAAGCTCGAGCTCGGCTCGAGGTGATTTGAGAAAAATCTCAAACGAGCTCAAAGCTCGGCTCGAGATCGCAAAAGCTCGGCTCGCAAGTGTTATTAAATGGGCCTATGAAATAAGGACTTGAGCTTTGGAGATATGAGCTATAAATTATAAGAGATATATAAATAACTTATAATTATGTTTGGGCTCGTTTAGGCTCGCGAGCCCAATCGAGCTTTGTATTTAGGGCTCGAGCTCGGGCTCGTTAAGGCTCGGCTCGTTCGGGCTTTTTACCGAGCCGATCCCGAGTAGCTATTGAGCCGCTACGTGTAATATTAAATTGTAAATAGTGGGGTTAGTGCCACTATTTACACTTTAATATTACGATAAAATGCTAGGTGTGTCACCATACCAGCTGTTATAAATTTTAAAGTATAGGGGTTATTATTATGATTGCTTACGTAAATAGGTTCTTGTTCTAGAAGACTTTTGACCATATTGTAATTAGTGATACATAAAAATGCATCAATAAGAGCATGTATAGTGGGGGCTCCATGGGCTTTATGGGGTGTCAAACGCCCATAGCGCCCCCATAGCGCCGGCGGGGCGTTGTGCCGGGCGCTATGGGGTGCCAAAACGTCCTCATAGAGCCCCACTACACAAGAACTAATAATGATGTTAGTATGTTACAATAGTTAGAAATGTAAAACGATTATGTAAAGTGGGATATGACAAGTTGTATACGCTTTACTTTACTTTAAAGTTAATCAAAAACTAATGTAATGTTGTATAAGCAAACGAAGACGGTGGAACTCACATAGGGCTTGATAGGTAGTTAATTTTTTCTTGTTTATGAGGTGGTGTATGCAACTAACAGATCTGCAAACTTGTCACAGCATCTTATTGATGCTCTAATATAAGTGAACTAGGTTAAAACCAAACAAAGATCAATGACCCGTGCCCCTTGTTTGTCCATTGCTCCCCGCGACCCGACTGAAGCACACCAACCCACATGTGACTAAAACGCTGTTCCGAACTAAATGGAGTAACAAATAAAATTGTTGGAAAATACAGTATTTATGCTCTGAAAACCCTTCTATGTATAAGCAGTGTTTCGCCAAGAAATGTGTATGCAAAACACCGTACTAAATAGAAACCAAATGGCGATTAAATATGTGACACACTCTAAATTCTGAGGTCAAGATCCGTACACACTTGCATCATTTTGTCATTTCCTGCATTAGACATTTCATTACATTAAATGTGACACCCCGAGTCTAGCAAGGCCCACGATAGTTCAGGAAATCCATTACAATGTCGATCCCCTTTACTCATGCAAAACCCGAATAATCTGACACACAGAAATGTGGACTCTTACAATTTATGAAAGAGGACTCAAAGACATATGTAACCCAAGTTAAACAAAAATTAACACATGACATTATGTGAGTTTAACACCATGATTGGTTTTCAAATAATAATCCATACATATGGTATCTACAATTTAGCATAACATCACGAACATATTGTCGTCAATCAATAAATTTTTAATGGATTCATCACTAAGTCACACAATTTTCGGCCATATATACATATATACATGTGTGAGAGGTTTAATCACAATCAACATAACCTAAACCCATACCAATCAATATATGAATATATATATATATATATATATATATATATATATATATATAGTGGAAGTATAGGGAAAAAAACCCTCTCAAATGAAAAAACCCCAACAAACCCATTGAATGGACCATATTCATCCACATCAACCAAACCAATATTTCATAATATTATATAAGGAGGGGTAAATTGGACATTTTCATCACCCCCTTCTCTCTCTTCCTATATAAATTGTTTTCCCCCCTCTCTCTCTTCATTTTTTTCAAATTCAATTTTCAGAATCTTTCCTCTCTCTCTACCCTCCCCTTTCTCTGTCTCTCTCTAGAACCACCACCACCACCAACACCACCACCACCAACACCACCACCACCATTACAACAACTTCTTATCAACTTCTTCTACACAAAAGAACATCGAAGACACGCCGGATCTGAGGATAGCCGCCTAGAGAGAGGGAGATGAAAAACTGATTCGAACAATAAACCACCATCGAAGACGTGCCGGATCTGAAGCTGTACGTCACGCGTATGATAATACTCTTTTTTTTTTGTTAGTGTTAAAAGTGTGATTTGATTTAATACTCGTTTTTTAATTAAGGGGAGTATTGATGTGTTTTGATGTGATCATTGGTATCTTGAATCCACTGATTCGAGCCTAAGATCATGCCCTTCAAATCCATATAATCAGTTTGTTTTTGTCACATCGGATTATTTTGATTTTGGAGATATTAAAATATGTTTTTTGCAGAACATGATAAATCCGATTATTGTGACTCCATTTTGATTTATGATGTGTTCAGAGTGTCTTTCCTCTATTTTAATATATAAGACAATTCAATAATAATAACATTCTTTCCTATATTTTAATACATAAGAACATTCAATAATAATAACATTCTTTCCTCTATTTTAATACATAAGAACATTCAATAATAATAGCATTTTTTAGGGATAGTTTTCGTTAGAATAATAATAACATTTTTTGGGGATAGTTTTTGGTCGCACACCAAGTGTTCGATCAAATGCTTGAATGAAAAAAAAAAACTTATGTTAACATTTTTTTTATTTTTTTTATTATTATTTTGTTTATGTTAGATTTTTATTGGATTGGGGACATGAGGTTGATGGATTACATGTGATTGATGAATAAATTTGTAGTCTTTTTATGTTAGTATATGCTAACACATGTTAGTGATTCCCTATTATGTGTTTGAGGATCCCAAACTAACATGTGTATCTGTTTCAGTGGTGGTTTACATGAGTAGGCTATTGGAAGAAGGCGACGTTGATGATGTGGCTGTGGTAAGTGATGTTTTTTTTATAAAGATTATAGATTTTTTAATCTTTTGGTGAATAGGGTGTTTAAATAATTTTTGTATTCTATTTAATAAATTTTTGGCAAGTGAAATTGTTACGAACTCGTATAGGGTATATGTCTATTTTTTTGCGGTCCGGGTCTTGTATGCTCACACACGTTAGTGAGCTAACACATGCTAGTATATGCCTAACTAACAGATGTTAGGGTTCATATGACATACGTTAGTATGTGCCCAACTAACATGTGTTAGCGTTCACATGACATACGTTAGTATGTGCCCAACTAATTGCAGATTTTTGGTGTTGTTTTCTACACATGTTAGTGATGCTAACACATGCTAGTATATGCCCAACTAACATGTGTTAGCGTTCACATGACATACGTTAGTATGTGCCCAACTAATTGCAGATTTTTGGTGTTGTTTATACACATGTTAGTGATGCTAACACATGCTAGTATATGCCTAACTAACAGGTGTTAGGGTTCATATGACATACGTTAGTATGTGCCCAACTAACATGTGTTAGCGTTCACATGACATACGTTATTTCAGTAAAAACATGTGTTTTAGAATACACTAACACATGTCATTGATGTCCCATTATGCGTTTTGTAGAGCCCAGCTAACACGTGTTACTTTTTTTGTAGGTGAAGAGAAGTTTTTGAGTTAAAGATGATGATGAGGATCAAGAACGAAGCATAGCTAGATTTTTTCTATGTTGTTATTATAGTTTTTTTTTTTGAAAATTCACAAATAATTATGTTTGTATTAAACGGTTTTTGATATGTTTTAGTGTTTATTGTTATGATCGTTTTTATCATTTCTTAAATAAATACACATTTTATGTGTTCTTTTAATATGTTCTTTTAGTATATGCCTGATAACACATGTTAGCGATGTCTCACACGAGGTCAGAATTTTGTATCACATCACTAACGTATGTTAATATTGGTGCTGGAAAAAGTGCCATAAAGTAGGAGAGAGGTGACTTGACAAGTGTCAAATCAACCTTTTAAAACCTAGGATTCAGAAGTGTCAAATCTCATGTTTAAAATTACCTTAGTGCCCTTAATTACATTTTTTTATTAGATTGGCCCACATGCTTTATGATTATTATATTCAAATAATCATGGACCATTGATCAAGCTTGATCAATGGTCATAAGAGAGTTTGCAAGGTTTTTCCAAAAGATAGGGTTTCCATATTATCCACACCCTATATATATATATATGGTAGGGTTCCTGTACAAAGGGTGTTTTTTGTGAAAAAGATAAGAAGTGTTTTGGACCATTAGATTTATAGATTGATGGTTGAGATTAAATGGATGGCAAATATGTAATTAGTGTTATAATTAAATTAATTAATTATATGATTCAAGGGTATAAGAGTAAAATTACCATTTTATTAAAGTCTCTCCACCATTTTTTCTTTTCTTTCATAACCATTCATTTTATACTCTCTTTCTCTCTCTCTTTTTCTCTCTCACACGATTTTCTTTATTTCTTTCTTTCTCTCTCTATCTAACAAAAAAACCTACAAAATCATCCAAACAAGAAATCAGAAAACTTAAAATCAAAGGTGGGAGATCAAAAAAAATATGGGTTTAAGATTCACGTCCCTAGATTAAGCTATGGTGTTTGAGATTTAATGTAATCACGAGTTCATTCAAGTCATGGTGTTTTAAGCGATGTGAGGAATGAATTAAGATTCAAGTCATGGTGTTTTACGTCTGAAAGGTTGTATTATAGTATGGTGTTTTATATTAAAATACATGTATGTTGTATTTAGTTGATGTATTTTATGGCAAATACAATGGATAATATGGTGTTCTTAGTGTAAACATGTTATTAACAGTTATGTTTTACATAATGTAACATATCCATATCATTATGTTTTTTTTTTATGATATTCTTTGAGGGGTTTTTATTTTATATTCATATCAATGTGTTTTATCTTCAAAACTTATGTACATCAGTAAAACACCATGTATAGCGAAACCACATTTTCTTTCAGTAAAACACCATAGATCATAACATAATTAACAAAATAATCACTATATGTGTTTCAATAAAACACAAATGTGCATAGAAAACCATATTTTGTATCGGTAAAACTTCATACAAAAATAACACAAAAAGATGTGTTATACCTTCAAGTATTATGGTATACCGGCCAGTAAAACACCATGTGCTTTGCTTGACAAAATAATAACTTATCCATCTACTATGTTGCTGATCAAATAAAGTTTTTTTTTAAACTTTATCAAATAACACCATGTGCCTTAACTTCATCAAAATAATCACTTTAGTTGTTGGAGTGTTTTTCGTAATTGATTTTAAGAATCATATGAATATTAAAAAATAAATTAAATCATGATATTATCTTGTGAGATTTGAAGATTTATTTGAAATGATGATATTATTTGGTCCATAAATCTCTCCTTATAATTATGAGAATTGATTTTTGAAAAAGTTGATTATTTATATAAAATTACTCTATTACCCTTTTTATTTAATTAGAACCTTGCCACGTGTCCTTCTCAAATGACTTCTTACCATTCTCACAAAAAGATGCCTTTGTACAGGAACCTAAACCTATATATATATAGGGAAATTATATTCAGGAAACCCACTCCAGTTAAAGAAACTTTGAAAACCCATTGAATGGTTCAGGTTTTGCCACATCTCATTTTTAATATAAAATTACAAGGGCGTTTTTGTCAATTACTCTCATATCATCTCTCTCCTTTATGACATAGTGTCAGATAGAAAAGTTAAAGTCTCTTTCAAATTCATTTCACCTACCAAACAAATCTTCATGCCTACCTAACACTCTCATGGTTGTGTATTTTTCTTTTAGATCTGATGTTACAATTCCACCAGATTCCATTCTAATGCTTTTCTCTCTCACTCTTATTTCACCCCACCAAACAAATCTTCATGCCTACCTAACACTCTCATGGTTGTGTATTTTTCTTTCAAGATCTTGGTACGTCGGTTGTGTAAACAGAAGGCTACCATCATATTCCACCAGATTCAACCGGGATATGTAACGACAATGGTGGTGAGTTAGGTTTTTGTTTTGGGTTTTGGTACAACTACAGATCTGTAACACAAAAAACATCACCACCATCGTCATCGCCTTGAAGATCCACCCGGGTCAGGATTTTTTTTTATTAAGTATCATAGTATTCATTACCCAAATCTTTAATGGTTTTATGTTTTTTTTTTATGCAAGGAAATGTTGTAGCTAACCTCATTTTCTTTGATTGTTTAACACGGATGTCACATTCATTTTTTTTAAGACTTTTAAACATGTAAATAGTATGTTACAGGTGCAATAACTAACGTCACATACCTTTTCGTTATTTTTTTAAATGTTAATAGTATGTTTATAAGTGTAATTTGTGAAGGTCCGATCTGTAACACAAACTCGTTTTCAAGGTTGACTACTTTTTATGTTGCTTTTACATAATGTTTTACATATTTTTTTTTTGGTAAATTCATATTATTTTTATGTTGCTTTTTACATAAATAAAATGAATTAAACATAAAAATTTGTAACAAGATTACAAATTTTTATTGGAATCTTGTTACATTTTTTTATTTATTATAAAATTTTAATTATTTGTATCATTATTTGTTATTTCTGTAGATAGAGTTTTTGATCAAGGTGGAGAAGAACATGAAGATGGTTTGTTACAATGAACATTTTTAGTTGGGACATGCTATTATTTTTTTTTATTCTTTGTCACAAATGTATACTCCTTGTCACAAAGGAATTTTTTTTGTTACAGAAGTAAGCTCACTTGTTACGGAAAAACGTTTTGTAACTTTCTAATAAGGTGAGGTTTATTTATGATTGACATATTGTTTTATATTTAACATTTTAGTCATTAACATATTTGTTTTGACTCTAATGTTTTTTTTATTTCTTTGAATCCATAACATTATGGTATAAGTTGTAACACAGTAACAAAAAACTATAACATGCTAGAAGTATAAGTTGTAACACATTTTCAAAAGCTGTAACACTGTCGTTACAGTTAACATGTTATGTTGTAAAATAATTTGAGTATGTAACTAGAAAAATATAAAGAACACTCTATGGATGTAATATATTTGTAACACAATATAATAGGGTCATAATAATAAGCTGAAGATTTTATAATAATACGAAAATGAAAATATGATAAAAAGGTGACTCACAAAGCTTAATAGTTTATATATTATGTATTTAGAAAAAAAGATAATTATATTAATAAAAGTGTTATTAAAAAAAGAAAAAAAGATAATGGGTAAATTTTTAGAAAATGATGGAAACAAAAGATCTGAACTATTTGTACTTGTCACATGTTGTGTAGGATGTATATTGACAATTATGCCCTTTTTTTGTCCTTTTCACCAATAAAAAAATGGTTGTTCATTTCAATAAAGTTACATCTAATCTATACCATTGATTGTCAAGATCTATGGCTAAATTGAGTTTCCAAAGTTTCTTTAACTCAAGGGGGTTTTCAATTTATCATCCCCCATATATATATATATATATATATATATATAGGATTTGGATCATTTGAGAACCACTATTTAGGGAGAGAACCAAAGAACCAAGTGTGAACACAAAAATCCCTCCACCAAAAAATAAAAAAAAATAATAAAAAAATTATATAACCTAAAAAAATAAAAAAATAAAAAAAGTAAAAACACCAAAATGTTTTTTTAGTGTTAATCTTTCTGAAAAAAAATAAAAAAATACAAAAAAAAAATAAAAAATGGCTTTTTTTACGTCATATTTACGTCATATACCGTATGCACATGTGCATTTCACTATTAGAGCACACTTTTGAATAAATTATCAATTGCCATAATGAAATGATCATTTAAATGGACGTGATATGATATATAAGGTGGAAAAAAATTTATTCAATGATCTTTAAATAAACGCGAAGTGCATTTCACTATTATAGTTAGGTTTTTTTTTTCATGGGTTTAGCTTTTAGGGTTTAGTTTTTAGGTATGATGGGAATGGGGTTAGGTTTTTTTTGGGGTTGTTGGTGAATAAACTTAAAAAAACCCCTATATAAAACTATAAAATAAGATAATTGTACTACATGCACATGTGCATTTCACTATTATAGTTAAGTTTTTTAATGGGTTTAGCTTTAGGGTTTAGTTTTTTGGTATGGTGGAAGAGGGGGTATCTTTTAGGGGGGATGGGATGGAGCGTTTTGGTTTTTGGGGGGTGTGGGGTTAGCTGCACATGTGCATTTCACAATTGGGGGGGGGGGGGGGTTGGGGCGGTGTGGGGGATGGGGGGTTTTGGTTTTTAGGGAGTGAGGTGGGTGGGTTTAGGTTTTTAGGGGGTGAAGGTGGGGTTTTTAGGTTTTTTTTGTTTGTGTTGACAATGGTTCTCTGGTTCTCTCCCTAAAGTTGGTTCTCGTATGATCCCTACCCTATATACACACACACACACACACACACACACATACACACATACATGTACACGCATGGACAAAAATGATAATCGAGTTCCAAGAACACAAGTGTATGGACTTATATGAGTATTAGAGTTAAACAAATACATTCACACACACACACACACATATCCACGACAAGATAGCCGAAGGAGTACACTTGCCTCATATTGTTTTTTGTAGCTCCTGTGTTAGTTAAATCTTGACTGCTTAATAAATTATTGCAGCTGAAGTTATGAAGTCCTTGAACATTCCCAAGGGAGTAAAGCGTGTGCTATTCAGAACATTGAACACTGATAGGTAACCTCCTTTCACTTGCTTGGGCCCAGATGTCGTCATCACATGATTTCATTAAAATTTTGTTTGACTTTTCATTGTTCGGATCATTAATTTCAGGCGGCTGATGTGGAAAAAGCAATTTGACATAAGCTATGTGGGATTTATGAAGGATGGAGCCCAGTGGCTGAAGGACAACACTGACATCAAACTAGTTGGTAAAACTCATGTTATCTTTTGGAGAGGCTTCGTTGAATTAGTACACTTACAGTTGATATACTACTATAAGTTCACTAAAATCATGAATTTAGACATTACATCAATTCTTAGTTTATAAAAGACTATTCAGAAAATGCTCGGTATATCATTCAATAAATATGCATTGAGATGTTTAAAAAGGCCAATCTAAATGGATATTACCAAGTCAAGCTGATTTAAGATACACAGAAAAAAAGAGTCTATTGCAGGCTGTGGTGTATTACAACACCATGTAGTGATGCTTTGGAGGCAGTTTTTTTACTGTTATAAAACGCCAATGCTTTTATGGCGTTGCAATTTCTCTTTTAGCTTATACCCAATTAGTTTGTGATAAAAAAATAGATCATGTAGTCAGGACTTTGAGAACCACAAAATGCTAGTATTAGAGAACATTTGTTTTTGGAAATTCCTTGTACAACCTTATTCTGGTTATGCATGACATAAATACGTGATCATTGGTTTGGTTTCATTTTGTAGGTATTGATTACTTGTCAGTTGCTGCATATGACCATCTAATCCCTTCTCATCTTGTCTTCTTAGAGAACGGGGTAAGGCGTATACTCTTTAACATACTTTGTGTGTGAAGCAGTGGACATTTCATAACACTGCTACTATATATGTGTGCTCTCAGGATATTATTCTTGTGGAAGGATTGAAACTTGAAGATATAGAAGCAGGGATATATAATGTGCATTGCTTACCACTAAGGTTACTAGGAGCTGAGGGATCTCCCATAAGATGCATCCTCATCAAAATGATATTATGCAGTTCACAAATCAAACTATGTTTGTTGCTTCTTGTTAGTTTGTAAATTTATTGTCAGCATTGCAAACATGCTAAAACAGACTTTAGCAAGAGCAGTTGTAGGAAAATTAATTAATCACAAAAAGCACATCGTATTTGGTCTAAAGCTCACATTGCGGGGCTGCACTTGCAAATTTATTATTGGTTACAAAGTTGTTTATAATCTATGGATGGTTGTATGAACAAATCATTTTTACGCATCACTTGCATAAGACCTAGATATGTGAAGTGCAATTGTAACAAGTGTCGATGGTTTGAGTTATATATTATGCCATAGTTTTTATGTCAAATGAGAATTTCTAAATAATACCGCTAAAATAGAACTTTAAATGTGCATTTTATAGTTGTATTTACTCAATGCCTTCAATAATAAGCTCACCAAACTTCTCGTTTAGGTGGCTCAACCTAAGTTGCATGTAGATGGTAGTAGGAGTTTGCGATTCCCAAACTTGTTTTTCTAACCAACCGTCATTTTGGCCAATTGGGTGGGTTATGTGTGTTTTGATTAGCCTTCGGTCTAATAACTGGAGTTTGAGGACTTGATAAACAAAGAAACCAAACTTCTGAACCACGTTTAACACTCACTAAAGCACGAGCCTCTAGATTGGTCTTTTGGTAATTTGTAGACGAGGTAAATTGCATATGTTGTTTCGGATGGTATTAATTACGATTGGACTTCAGTCTCAATACTGAAAAAGATTTAGAATCCCACTGATCGACTTCTCTAAATCTGAGAAAACTATCTTACATGTAAAAAATTTGCAAAGATAGTAATTTCGACATGAAAACTATGGGAAGATATAGAAGAACCTTGATTCGGGAAAAAAGTCTTCTTGCCAGATCTGCTCAGATGCCACATGGAAGCCATTGATAACATATAGCATTTCTTCCCATTTTTGTCAATATAAAACCACTATATATCAAACTAATGCTCCCTTCTGGTGGAGCATTTTTGTCAATATAAAACCACTATATATCAAACTAATGCTCCCCTCGGTGGAGCCATGTTCATAGGCTCCACAACTACTACCTACAATAAACAATAAAAACCAATGGACTTACAATGCCTCTCTTCTTCTCGCCGAAACTGATAAAATCCTTGGTTGTCCATTGCAGACTGTTTTCTGATAATTTTATTATTATGTCTTTATAATGGGTTGGCATTTTAGACCGATAGATAAAACACAGCTTGACCATGGAAAAAATAGAGGTAAAAACATTGGACTATATACACACGTTGTGGCGTGTCAACTTGAAAAATTTGGATTGAAACATAAAACTAAAAATCTATTTAAGAAACATGGGATATAGTTGAAAGTAAAAAAAAAGTGTAGGGGTTTAATGTAAAAGATGGAAACTGTTATGATTAAAAAAGTAAAGAAAAAAAAAAGTAAGATACAATTTACATAGCATGTCATTTCATGCACACAATACTTGTTAAGCATGATATACAAAACTATAAAGCGGAAACCACTTGTAATAACTAGTAAAATCTCGTTTATTTTACGAATATTTATAAGGGCAGCTAGTGTGTATATTAAATTGTGATAGTTGGATGGTTTGTATGGAAATTAAGTAGTAGATACGATTAAGGTTGAAGCCCTCCAAATGTATATGCATCAGTATCACACTCCTCATTACTTTGTTTATGCAAGCCTTTTAATCTCCACAGTCACACCCTGCCAAGTAAAGGATGGCCTCATATAGTCATGACGTTGAGAACCCAAAATGCTATTAGAGAACATTTGTTTTCGGAAATTCGTTATACAACCTTATTCTGGTTATGCATAACATAAATACATGATCAGTGGTTTGGTCTCATTTTGCAGGTATTGATTACTTGTCAGTTGCTGCTTATGATCATCTTATTCCTTCTCATATTGTCTTCTTAGAGAACAGGTCGGTAAGTCGTATACTCTTTAACATACTTTGTGTGTGAAGTAGTAGACATTTTTGACACTGCTACTATATATGTGTGCCCTCAGGATATCATTCTTGTGGAAGGCCTGAAACTTGAAGATATAGAAACAGGGATATATAATGTGCATTGCTTACCATTAAGGTTACTAGGAGCTGAGGGAACTCCTATAAGATGCATCCTCATCAAATGATATTATGCAGTTCATAAATCGAACTTCCTTTCTTTTAACCTTCTTTGGTTTATCAAACTGTGTTTGTTACTTTTTATTAGTTTGTAAATTAACTGTCGGTATTGCAAACCTACTAAAAGGGACTTGATGAAATATATTATTTACAAAAAGTCGCATCGTATTTGATCTAAAGCTCACATTACTGATTTTGAGGTCTAGATATGTGCATCTCAAATGCCAACAACTCTGTATACACATGAACCAGAAATCATAGAGCAAATTAGAAGACACCCAGGAACCAACTTTGGACAACGTTTGGTGGGTGTTACACTATGTGGTCTGCACTCACAATTTGTTATAAAGTACAAACTTGTTTAAAATGTATAGATGGTTGTATGAACGAATCATTTTTACACATCACTTCCATAAGACCTAGATATGTGAAGTGCAATTATAACATGTGTCAAAATAGTTTTGAGTTATATCTTATGCCATAGTTTTTGTGTAAAATGAGAATTTCTAAATAATGCCGCTAAAATGGAACTTTAAATGCGCATTATATCGTTGTATTAAAAACACACCGATTATTTTACTCATGAAATTGCATTATTACTATTGTAATATTATTATTTTTGTATGATAATATCGTCTTTTGTTCTGTTATGCGTAGCATCATGAAAGACTTGTATCAAGGAAATAGGATTCAAAATGTACCTTCACTCAATAGGAAAACGAAAACAAACTATGTGCCACAATTAATTATTGTCCATTATATATATGAAAAAAGAAAATCTATATAGGTCTAAACTCAATGCCTTCAATAATAAGCTTACCAAACTTCTCGTTAAGGTGGGTCAACTTAAGTCGCTTGTAGATGGTTATAGGAGTTTCCCATTCCCAAATTTGTACTTCCATCCAACCATCGTTCCTCTGTTGTGGAAAACCTTTCATTTTCTGCCTATTAGGTGGGTTGTGTGTGTTTTGATTAGCCTTCAGTCCAATAACCGGAGTTTGAAGACTTGATAAACAAAATATACCACACTTTTGAGCCGAATAGTCCATCATCCACTAAAACAGGAGCCTCAAATCCAGATTGATCTTTTGGTAATTTGTAGACAAGGTAAATTGCATATGTTGTTTCAGATGATACTAACCGGGATTGGACATTAATCTCAAAAGTAAAATGTTCAGACCCCCACTGAACGGCTTCTCCAAATCTGAGAAAATTATCTTACATGTAAAAGATTTGCAAAAGATAGTAATTTCTACAACAAAACTGATGGGAAGATATAAAAGAACCTTGATTCGGGAAAAAAGGGTTTTCTTGTTGCCTAATGTGTCCGGACTCCACATGAGAGCCATTGATAACATATAGCATCTCTTCCCATTTTTGTCAAGATAAAACCACTATATATCAAACAATAAGTACATAGATATGTTTAGCAGTTCAATTCAATAAGTACATATATATATATATTTAGCAATTCAGTTCAATATATAATTCAATTCATAGGCTTCACAACAACTACATACGAGAAACAATGAAAACCCACGGACTTACAATGCCTCTCTCTTTTTGTCGACATTGATAAAGAAGCCTTTGCGAATGACTGAGTACGCTTCCTCCTTGGTGGTCCATTGCAGACTGTTTTCTGACAATTTCATTATGTCTTCATAATCAGTTGGCATATTTTCTTCCCAATTTGTATCTGAATCTGAATCTGAGATGGGTTGATTTTCATCTTTATGTTGCACCTATAGAAGAACATACCTAAATTAATTAGACTTTCATTTAACATTGACTGTTGACCAATATTGATTTTTTTACATTGAAGATAACTGATGTTGTTGAGGCTGATCACCTATTTTCCAAGACAATTTATAACACGAAAGGAAAATTAAAGGATATTGATTAATTAATTAACAATGTACATGTGCATGTGCATAAATAATCAAACTTTTATTTGTAATCTTACTTTCTCCATGGGCCGAAATTCAATGCCTTCTGCTTCCATGGACCAAAATCTCTTACTGAAGCCATGAAACAAAATCTGAAGATCAATAGTTCTGTGGTCACTAGTAAACTGATACAATTCACACATCCACCATCCATCTTCTCTCTCATATGCCATTGTTGAAACTGAATTCTCGGTCTCCCCTTGTAATTTGTAATTGAGGCCTATGTGAAAAATATTTCTCTCCATACCTGGGAGCTTGAACACCAGGTTCACCGTGTATGTGATTCCTGGCAACAAGTACTGAGTTTTTACATGTGTTTTCAAAGTGCTCCAATGGATGTAACCGTAGGTTCCCACAACAAATCTGCATGAATAGCAGCAAATAATGATGCAATGTAGGTGGCAAAAATTGAACTTTTACATGTGTGTTGAATATATATCAAATACTCTCAAAAGTTAGAAACAGGAAAAGTCACCTTGAATTATATTTGGTGGATAAGTTATAACTCTTGACATCTGAACCCAAACATTCTACAATAGATATCAGTTCACAATGTTCTCCCTTCTCATTTAATGAAAAATACTGTTCATAAAACATGTTCAAGTTAGTTCGCGGTGCTCATAATAGTATATTTTTCAAATTACTAATTTGCTTGCTTTATTTGAGGAGCAGCTAATTACCGTTTTGCTGCCGTTAAGGAGGACCCCTTTGTACAAAATTTTCATCAATTCAACTTCGGATCTATAATTCAAAGGAGGTTCTTCATTCTTAGTCATCTCTTTGTAGACAACAAATTGTCCCTTCCATTCACTATACTCTTGACTTTGAAGTAACTCTTGACTCTCGAGTGCAGTCTCAAGTTCTGTCACAACCTCAGCCATCTTTGGTCGATCTTCACGAGATTCCTTCAAACACCGATATGCAATGTCTGAAAATATTTCTAAAGCACTCTGCTCCAATGGTTGAATGTTCGGATTTTTAAAGATGATATCGTTTAACTTCTTCTCTTCATAGCTTTCAGTCCACGTGCGCACTAAATTCTGCTGAACACGACCATTGCTATATGTACAACATAACTTTCCGCATAAAACTTCAAATAAGACCACACCTAAAGAGTATACGTCTGACTCTTTTGTTAGGGTGTGTGTCATTGCATACTGCGGATCAAGGTACCCAGCTGTACCCGCTGCAGCAGTGACAATAATGGATTGCTGCTCATTAGCAGGGCCCATTATTGATAATCCAAAGTCAGAAACTTTACCATTCCACTGGTCATCGAGTAGGATGTTGGCGCTTTTTACATCACAATGGATAATTCTTTGGTGTGTCTCCCTTGGATCATGAAGGTAACTTAACCCCTTTGCTGCATCAAGGCATATTTTGAGACGTTGTGTCCATGTGAGATGAGGGGATTTTAAATGGCGGTCAAGGCTTCCATGAGATGCATACTCGTACACAAGTATCATCTCATTCCCTTGATAACAAAATCCCAGAAGAGAGATGAGATTTTCGTGCCTGTAGCGGGAAAGTGTTGTGATCTCTTTCAAGAACTCAGGGATTCCTTGTCCATACTTCGGATTGAGACGCTTAATAGCAACCATGCTTCGGCCCTTAGAGTGAGACAGTTCCCCTTTGTAAACTTTTCCAAAACCACCAACTCCAATACAGTTGTTCTTATCGTCGAAGTTGTTGGTGGCTGATGTTATATCTTCTAGTTGGATTTTAAGATGTTGAAACTGCTGCAAGAAAACATCCATATTCGTGGATCAAGTAAAGAACCAACACAAGATGTGCAGGGATATGTGTAACGAACCTACACAAGATGTGCAGTCTGTAATCACTTTTTAAAACAGGGAAGTATGTGAAAGATGGTTGAGAATGAAAGATACCCAAGATTAATATTCTATGAATACAGCCATGAAAAACGTTGTAGTGGTGAACATCAAGTCACTTTATCAAACAAAAGTTAACTACGTGTGGGTCAGTCTACCAGCTATCATTATTATTATTATTGCCTAAATAATTGAAAGATGGTTAAAATCTTTGGGTCCTGCATGATTGATGCTTAAAATTTCTTTTTATTTGAACGTGCATCCATAATTATCTCTTCCTGTTGAATTCTAAGATCTTGAAAGTGCTGCAAGAATGCATTCATAATTAATTAAAGATTAGTTTTATGTGATTAGTAATGTTTTTTAACTAAAAGGGAGCTCAAAGATGGTTAAGAAAGAAAGGACACACCCCCAGTCCCCCACTAATTACAATTCCTTTAAACATGATTGATTTGAATATATTACAATACAAACCCCACTAATTAAAATTTATTACAATATAATGTAATGCTGGGTGTGTCACCATACCAGCTGTTATCATCTCATCTTAAAAATATAATGCTGGTTGTTATCATGGTTTCTTACGTAATAGGTTCTAGAATACTTTTGACCATTATAGTATACTTAATGATCAAAATCTGATTGATTTGCAATAGATAAAAGAATTATACAAATAATAATGCATGTTACGCTATTTTTTTTAAACTACAAATGTTGCTCTTCTCTTACTCTTAAACTACACCTACATATTTCTAATTGTACATGCCAGGAGAATTGAACGTCTTCTCCTCAAGTGGCCGGCAATAATTATGAGTAAAATGTAAAACAGTTATAAGAATTGGCATATAAGGAGTGTATAAGTATAGGAATGTTAATCTCTTGCCCCATTCTCATTGATTTGAAACAATATATAATACAAGTGATCTCCCTATTTTTTGGAGATTTGTTACACCATAATAACAATATTAATGAGAGATAAATACAATATAAATTTGCCATAAATGCAATATACTAATACACCCCGTAGTCGAAACGTCAGGTGGACCGATGCTGACACTGGATCGAAAATCATCAAAGAGAACCCGAGGGAGACCCTTAGTAAAGATGTCAGCAATTTGATGGCGAGTAGAAACATGTAATACACGAATGAGGCCTCGTTGAACTTGTTCTCGAACAAAGTGAATGTCAAGCTCTATGTGTTTAGTGCGTTGATGTTGAACTGGGTTGCCTGAGAGGTAGACAGCACTCATGTTATCACAATAGACGAGCGTGGCACGAGACAGTGGATGATGTAGCTCGAGCAAGAGATTGCGTAACCAGCATATGTCAGCAACTACATTAGCAACGCCTCTGTATTCGGCCTCAGCACTGGACCGAGAGATGGTGGACTGACGCTTGGAGGACCAGGAGATGAGATTGTCCCCCAAGTAAACACAATAACCCGACATGGAGCGACGAGTATCAGGACAGCCGGCCCAATCAGCATCCGTGTAAGCAACTAAAGACATATTAGATACTGGGCCGAGATGGAGACCAAAATCAGGAGTCCCCTGAAGATATCGTATAATTCTCTTTAAAGCATTCCAGTGATCAAGGCATGGAGCATGCATGTGCATACAAATCTGTTGCACTGCGTAAGAGATATCTGGTCTGGTGAAGGTAAGATATTACAAATCATTGTGGATGTTGCTGTAAGTCTCTGTTTATGTCTCTTCCATGAAATGGGTCGCCTGCTAACATAAAGATGTACCTCGAGGTGGATTTGTTATCATCCTTGCATTTAGCAAAGTCAGAGTCAGAGTATCCTACCACGTCTAAATGATCACTTCTTCTGCAAGACAGTTTATAGTCTTTAGTCCCTTGCAAATATCTTAACACTTTCTTAGCTGCTTTCCAATGATCATGGCCAGGATTATTCAAGTAACGGCCTAGCATTTCAGTGACATAAGCGATATCTGGACGCGTACAGACTTGAGCATAAGCAAGACTACTGACTACTAATGCATGAGGTATCATTCTCATCTGTTCCTTTTCCACTTCTGTTTTCGGACATTGGAATAAATCGAATACATCTCCCTTAGCTACTGGAGCTGAAGTAGGTTTACAATGTTGCATGTTATAACATGTGAGAGCACGATCAATGTAGGCCCTTTGAGACAAACCTAAAATCCCATTGTGTCTGTCTCGGTGTATTTCGATGCCAATAACATAAGAGGCTTCCCCGAGATCCTTCATGTCAAAATTAGACGAAAGTAATCGCTTCGACTCATGAAACATATCTAAGCTATTGCTTGCCAATAAGATATCATCAACATAAAGGACAAGAATAGTAAAATTACTCCCACTCATCTTAAGGTAGGTGCATTGATCGACTTGATTCTTTATGAAACCATTACTCTTAACGACTTCATCAAACTTTAAGTACCATTGACGTGAGGCTTGTTTCAAACCGTATATGGATTTCTTCAACTTGCAGACTAATGTTCTTGACCATTAGGTTTGAAACCTTCAGGTTGCTTCATGAACACTTCTTCTTCCAAGTCATCTTTAAGGAAAACAGTCTTAACGTCCATTTGATGTAACTCTAAATAAAAATGAGCTACGAGGGCCATAATGATCCTTAAGGAATCTTTTCTAGAGACAGGTGAAAACGTCTCCTGATAATCAATTCCCTCTTTCTGAGTGTAGACTTTTGCAACCAATATCGCTTTATAGCGTTCAACGTTCCCATTCAGATCTAGTTTTGTTTTGAAGACCCATTTACATTCTACTGCTTTTGCACCGCTGGGTAATTCAACCAAATCCCAAACGTCATTTTTCTTCATGGATTCAAGCTCGTCAGTCATGGCTTTTGTCCATTCAGAAGATTTATCACTGCTAATGGCTTCATTATAAGAGTTAGGATCAGTAAGCTTTCCGGTATCCATTTCAGCTTCAGTTAGGAAGGTTACATACTCATCAAAATTTGTAGTCTTTCTGGATTTCAGGTTCAGCATTTTCATGGTGTTGAGTGTTTGATGGGCCTTTATTAGCTGGTTCTTGAAGATCTGGCTGTGAAGGTGTTGGTGCAGTGACGCTAGGAATAGAATTGGGTACAAGAGGAATCATTGGAGTTGTAGTAAGCGACAAATCTGTCTCCCCCGCATCTTTTATTTCTTGCAATTCTTCATAAGGATTTTCATTACTCCCACTGACCTTGAAGTCCTCTAAGAATGCAGCACGCTTGGTTTCCACAATACGAGTGACATGGGAAGGACAATAGTTACTATAACCCTTATAGTGATCGGCATATCCGATGAAGAAACAACTGACGATCTTCATGTCAAGTTTTCGTAAGAAAAGGTTATATAACTTGCCTTCGGCAAGACAGCCCCATACTTTCATATATCTAAGACACTGTTTCCTACCTGTCCAAAGTTCGTAAGGAGTTTTGGGGACAGACTTCGTAGGAACTCTATTGAGTATATGAACAACTGCTTTTAAGGCCTCAGTCCAGAGGAACAAAGGTAAACCTGAGTTGGCTAACATACTGTGCACTATGTCCATTAGGGTTCTGTTTCTTCGGTCAGCTACGCCGTTCTGTTGAGGAGTACCAGGCATGGTGTATTGGTTCACAATCCCCTGCTCTTACAAAACTCATAAAATGGGCCAGGGGCTTGACCCACATTAGTGTGTCTACCATAATATTCACCTCCTCTATCCGATCTAACAACTTTTATCTGACGATCTAATTGTTTTTCAACTTCAGCTTTATAATCTTTAAAAGTTGTTAGTGATTCAGACTTTTCCTTAATGAGATACAAGTACATGTAACGAGAGTAATCATCAATGAAAGTGATAAATGAAGTATGTCAAGTTATTCCAACAATGTTATAAGGGCCACTAATGTCAGTATGAATGAGTTCTAATAAATTAGAGCTCCTAGTGGCACCTTTCTTATTTGCTGATGTCATTTTGCCCTTAAGGCATTTGACACATGTTCCAAAATCATCGAAATCAAGAAAGGGTAATACCCCATCCTTCACGAGTATGGTTAACCTTTCTCGTGAAATGTGGCCTAAACGTTGATGCCACAATATGGATGAAGTTTCTAAGTCTCTCTTGCATTTCTTCTTTGTTAGTAATTCATTAACATTATATGATAACAAAGACTTGGAAAAATCATCATCTTGTTCTAACTTATAGAGACCACCATCCAGAAAACCATAACCATACACTTGGGAATCATAAGTAATCGTAAGTTTGCCATGACCGTGAGAAACGTCAAAACCATCCATGTCTAACTTAGGTCCAAATACAAGATTCCGAGTAATCTCAAGAATATATAAGGTATCATAAAGAACAATACATAAACCAGTTTTGAATTTTAATTCTAATGTTCCCACGGCTTCGACAATAAGAGACTTTCCATTCCCAGCATTAAGTATTCTTTGGTTTCTTTTCAGCTTCTGGATTGAACTGAATCCCTGAAGAGAATTGGTCACATGGACCATAGAACCAGAGTCAAACCACAAGTATTAGATGGAACATTTAAGTTAAAGAACTCTAGTATCATAAATAGATGATTACCTTTCTTAGTTAGCCACTCCTTAAATTCATGGCAGTCCTTCTGCTTATGTCCTTCTTTCTTACAGAACTTGCAGAGGAACTTGCCTTTGGAGTTCTTATGGCTAGATGAGGTACTTGCATCATTCCTCTGAGTTTTAGCGTTATGATTCTTGTTAGATTGTCTTTTCCTCTTCTTTGGATTAGCAGTTATTAGGTAAGCAACTTCAGGTTTCTCCAACTTCATCCGTTCCTCCTCTTGCACGCACATAGCGATCAACTCCTGCATTGTCCACTTTTCTTTCTGTGTGTTATAGTTGATCTTGAAAGCATCATAAGCAGAAGGAAGCGAAGTCATGATGAAATGCACCAGGAAACCGTCACTAATCTCCATTTCTAAACCCTTGAGCTTATGGGCCATATCGTTCATGGACATGATGTGCTCACGAATACCGCTTCTCCCATCATATTTAGTTGTCACAAGTTTTAGAAGCAGAAGGTATATAGACTTTAGCGATCGTAGAATCTGGAATAGATCCTCTAATAGGCATGCTAATGGAGTTCTTAATGAACATGAGAGACATACGGTTGCATCTTTACCATTTCTCATGCACCCTTTTTTCAGTAGCGGTGCTTTTGTCAGTGAGTTGGGGAGGAGCATCCTCTCTCATTGCGTAATCGAAATCCAGCAACGCCAAGGTCAACATAAGTGAATCTTTCCAGGCAGCAAAGTTATCACCAGTAAAGGTAGTGATGCCGCAGTTGGGAGCTAATAGTGGAAAAGGATGAGAATAGTGAGATACTAAGTTAGAGAAGAACTTATAGTGATCTAAGCGGGGCAAGAAATTATCTAAGGCAGGCAGAAAAAAGACGATTGTACTAATGAAGCTGTGATAATTAACTTTTTATAACACCAAAACATAAGCTACTTAAATAAGATGCTCTAGCTTTGGCTATACGCTATTTATTTAAGTATTAAGTTGCAAACAGTGAATGTAGCACATCACCTTTGGGCAGAAGTGAGACATTCAAAGTTTTAATGCAATACGCTCAGTTCACCAACATAATCTATTACACATCACCTTTGGGCAGAAGTGAAACCTTTTGGAAATTATGTGAACCGAGCTACAATGCTTAACGAGATCTTATATAACGAACTAATGTGACACGTCACCTTTGGGCAGAAGTGACACGTAAAATGTTATTTCAAGTTAAGCAAGGTTTTATAATGTTTTGAATAAACTTGATACATTAGGTTTTATCAAAACTATAAGTTTTATCAGACATCCTGGAAAATGTAATGGGTTCTTAGTAATTGATCGAGTTCTCAAAAAATTTAGATGAGTTCTTGAATAGCATAAGGAGTTCTTGGAAAAATAGTGAGTTCCCGGAAAACTTATGAAATCTCGATTAACATAAGGGGTTCTCGAAATTATGAGTTCTCGAAGACTTAATGAGTTCTCAAAAGTGATGAGTTCTCGAAAGTGATGAGTTCCCGAAAAAAAATTATGAGATCTTGAATAACATAAGGGGTTCTCGAAATTATGAGTTCTCGAAGACTTGATGAGTTCTCTAAAGTGATGAGTTCCCGAATATCAGAATTAGTTCTCGATATGCTGATGAGTTCTCGAATATATTATGAGTACTCGAATAACTTATGTTTTCGGATAACTTTAATAGTTCTCGGATTCTTTAATAGTTCTCGAATAAATATTGGTTCTCGAATACATAATAGTTCTCGATAAATAAGATGGGTTCTCGGAAAAATTATGGAATCTCGAAAACATCATGGGTTTTCAAAGTAGAAGACCTTGACCGAGAACTCCTGTCCGTGAACCTGATCAAAAACTTTATAACCGAGAACTAAAAGCCGAGAACCTGGATTCGTGAACTGAGGGATCCTCTGAGAACTTAAGTATTAATCTTTAAAACTAAAAACTAGTTATTATTACTGAGAACTAAAAGTGATAAAGTTAGGTGGTTCAAAATTAAAGATTTAATTAAATCTTGTTTCCACTTTTATATAGGAATTAATTAGAGATTTAATGAATTTCCTAAAATACCGGAAACAAGATTTGATTCAATCTTGAACCAAAACATAAGGGAATTTTTGAAAAAAAATATGATATTCTTGAATAACATCAAACGAAAAATTCCAAAACTTAAGAAACATACATAATCTGGAATCGAAATATGAGAACCTTAATGTTTATTAACAGATTTTGAAAATTAATAAAACATAAAAAAATAAAAAATATTCGGCTATGTAAATAAAAATTAAAATAACCGTGAGTCAATGAAACATCAACTTCATATATCTAATCACAAAATTTATTAGTGAATAGATCAACAAATTGAAAATTTTACGTCGTTATACACAATTTTTTTTATTTTCTTTTGGCCAAAAGAAAAAAAATATGAAACCCTGAAAGATTAGTGAGACCTGCCATTGATCCTGAGAGAGTGGAGGTTGACATGATTGTTAGGATGATTGGGTTCCCTTTAGGGTATGCAGTTATGATGGATTTAGGATTCTTGATGAAGAATCGATTGAGAGAGAGAGGGGGATTTCTTTAGAGATGTTATGATAATAAGTTGTGTAAACCCTTATTCCCTAGTAAGCTCTCACTTTTATACATACCCAGGGGACACCCTACAAGGCCCATCTAATGACAAGTCCGCCCATCAAAGACTCATCTTGTTATTGGGCTTATGATACTTAATAATTGATCAACATTATTCAAATGATTCTAAAGGCTATCGATAAATATACAAACGTCACGTATATTTATTCCAACAGGTAGTACTAAGGCTTATAAAACCCGGAAAAAGGCAAATTATTTATTATGTATTCTTAAACATCTCCATAGGCAAAGCTGTAATGTAATCGCTTGTGCATTCCCAGAGGCGAAGCAGCGGGTTTTAGACTATTAGAATTTTATGGGTTAACATCGGCACACACGACTGGGGTTGCGAAGCTGTTTCTTTGGGTTTTTTACGCCTGTTGCTGGTTATTGTTTAGTGAGGTTTTTTCCTTTTCTTAAGGTTTGCTTTAGTGGGATAATGACAAACCATAAACTTACGTAACGACCAGGCAACTATATTCTTGTATAATGAAATCATAATTAGCCTGCATATAAAACTGTCTTTGCATTGTGCAACATGCATCTGAAAATACACCTAGTTTTATTAAAATGTATAGATGGTTGTATGAACAAATCATTTTTACACATCAATTCCATAAGACTTTGATATATTAAGAGGCAATTATAACAAGTATCAACATTTTGAGTTATATCTTATGCCATAATTTTTGTGTCAAATGAGAATTTCTAAATAATACCACTAATATGGAACCTTAAATGTGCATTATATCGTTGTATTTACAACCCTCCCAATGGTTTTATTCATGAAATTGTATTGTTATTATTGTAATATTATTATTTTTGTATGGTCATATTGTTTTTTGTTCTGTTAGGCGTAGCATCATGAAAGACTTGTATCAAGGAAATAGGATTCAAAATGTACTTTCACTTAATAGGAAAATGAAAACAAATTTTGTGTGTAGCAATCAATTCTTGTCCATTATTTATATATAAAAAAGAAAAATAAAATCTACATAGGTCTAAACTCAATGCCTTCAATAATAAGCTTACCAAACTTCTCGTTAAGGTGGGTCAATTTAAGCTCCTTGTAGATGGTAGTAGGAGTTTGCCATACCCAAATTTGTACTTCCATCCAACCATCGTTCCTCTGCTGTGGAAAACCTTTCATTTTTGGCCAATTGAGCGGGTTGTGTGTGTTTTGATTAGCCTTCGGTCTAATAACTGGAGTTTGAGGACTTGATAAACAGACATACCACTCACGTCGTCCATCAACCACTAAAACAGGAGCCTCAAATCTAGATTGGTCTTTTGGTAACTTGTAGACGAGGTAAATTGCATATGTTGTTTCAGATGATACTAAATGGGACTGGACTGTAATCTCGATAGTAAATAATTCAGAATCCCACTGAACGGCTTCTCCAAATCTGAGAAAATTATCTTACATGTAAAATATATGTAAAGATAGTAATTTCTACAAGAAAACTGATGGGAAGATATAAAAGAACCTTGATTCGGGAAAAACGATCTTTTTGCTAGATGGGCTCGGACGCCACATGAGAGCCATTGATATTATATAGCATTTCTTCCCATTCTTGTCAAGATAAAACCACTATATATCAAACAACAAGTACATAGATATGTTTAGCAATTCAATATATAATGCTCCCCTCCGGTGGAACCATGTTCATAGGCTCCACAACAGCTACATACGATAAACAATAAAAACCAACGGACTTACAGTGCCTCTCTTCTTCTCGCCGGCACTGATAAAGAAGCCTTTGCGAATAACTAAGTACGCTTCCTCCTTGGTTGTCCATTGCAGACTATTTTCTGACAATTTCATTATGTGTTCATAATCAGTTGGCATTTTTTCTTCCCAATTTGTATCTGACTCTGAATCTAAATTTGGTTGATTTTCATCTTTATGTTCCACCTGTAGAAGAACATACCTAAATTAATTAGACTTTCATCTAATATAAACTAATATGGATTTTCTTAAATTGAAGGTAAGTAATGTTATTGCGGCTAAAGGATATTGATTAATTAATGATCAATGATGTACATGTCCATAAATAATCAAATTTTTACTTGTAATCTTACTTTCTCTAGAGGCCGAAATTGGATGCCTTCTGCTGCCATGGGCCCACAATTATAACTAAAGCCGTTAAACAAAATCTGAAGATCAATAGTTCTGTGGTCACTAGTAAACTGATACAATTCACACATCCACCATCCATCTTCTATCTCATATGCCATGTGTGAAACTGAATTCTCTGTCTCCCCTTGTAATTTGTAATTGAGGCCTATATAACAAATAGATCCACCCGTCATACGTGGTAACTTGAACACCAGGTTCATCGTGTATGTGATTCCTGGTGACAAGAACTGAGTTTTTACATGTGTTTTCAATATCCCAGCGTCATAGAAATACTGGTGGGTTCCCGTAGCAAATCTGCGTGAATAGCATAAAAGAATGATACAATGTAGGTGGCAAGAATTGAATTTTTACATGTGTTGAATACTTATCAAATACTCTCAAAACTAGAAACAGGAAAAGTCACCTTGAATTAAATCCAGTCCAGAAGTTGTTGCTCTTGACATCTGAACCCAAACATTCTACAATAGATATCATCTCACAATGTTCTCCCTTCTTATTTAATGAAAACCACTGCCCATTAAACAGTTTCAAGTTAGTTCACGTGTATTAAAATTTATAATAATATATTTTTCAAATTACTAATTTGCTTTCTTTATTTGAACATATATATAGTTGGTGGTGGCATTAAGAGGAGCAATTAATTACCGTTTTGCCGCCATTAAGGAGGACACCTTTGTATAAAAGTTTCATCAATTCAACTGCAGATCTGTAATTCAAAGGAGATTCTGCAGTCTTAATCATCTCTTTGTAGAAAAAAAATTGTCCCTTCCATTCACTAAACTCTTGACTTTGGAGTAACTGTTGATTTTCGAGTGCAGTCTCAAGTTGTGTCACAACCTCAACCATCTTTGGCCGATCTTCACGCGATTCCTTCAAACACTGATATGCAATGTCTGAAAATATTTCTAAAGACTTCTGCTCCAAAGGTTGAAGGGTCGGATCTTTGAAGATGATATCATTTAACTTCTCTTCATAGCTTTCAATCCATGTGCGCACTAAATTCTGCTGAACACGACCATTGCTATATGTACAACATAACTTTCCACATAAAACTTCGAATAAGACCACGCCGAAAGAGTATACATCTGACTCTTTCGTTAGAGTGTTTGTCATCCTATATAGTGGATCAATGTACCCAGGGGTACCTGCTGCAAGGGTGACAATAACTGAGTGCTGCTCATTAGCTGGGCCCATTGTTGATAGCCCGAAATCAGAAACTTTACCATTCCATTGCTCATCGAGAAGGATGTTGGCGCTTTTTACATCACAATGGATAAGCCTTTGATGTGTCTCCCCTGGATCATGAAGGTAGCTGAGTCCCTTTGCAGCATCCAGACATATCTTGAGACGCTGTAACCACGTGAGCTGAGAGGAATTTAAATAGCGGTCAAGGCTCCCACGAGATGCGTAATCATATACAAGGATCATCTCATCATTCTGGTAACAAAATCCCAGAAGAGAGATGAGATTTTCGTGCCTGTAACGGGAAAGTGTTGTGATCTCCTTCAAGAACTCCGGAATTCCTTGTCCATACTTCGGATTGAGACGCTTAATAGCGACCATGCTTCGGCCCTTAGAGTGAGACACTTCCCCTTTGTAAACTTTTCCAAAACCACCAACTCCAATACGGTTCTCATCATTGAAGTTGTCGGTGGCTGATATTATATCTTCCAGCTGAATTCTAAGATGTTGAAACTGCTGCAAGAACACATCCATATTCGGGGATCAAGTAATAGTTACAAAATTTTTTAGAAGGGTTTCACAGCTTGACACAAGATGAGTAGTCTGTAATCTCTCTTTAAAACAGGAAAGTGAAAGATAGTTGAGAATGAAAGATACACAAGATTAAGATTCTATGAATATAGCCATGAAAAACGTTGTAGTGGTGAACATCAAGTCACTTTATCTAACAAAAAGTTAACTACGTGTGGGGTCAGTCTACCAGCTATCATTATTATTATTATTGCCTAAATAATTGAAGGATATGGTTAAAATCTTTGGGTGCTGCATTATTGATGCTTAAAATTTCTTTTTCTTTTCTTCTTTTTATGTGAAAACTATGGATATATTTTTATTTGGACGTACATACAGTTCTCATCATTGATGTTATCTTTTCCAGTTGAATTCTAAGATCTTGAAAGTGCTGCAAGAATGCATCGAAAATTAATTAAAGATTAGTTTTATGTGATTAGTAAATCTTTGTTAACTAAAACAGGGAGCTCAAAGATGGTTAAGAAAGAAAGGACACACAAGATTATAGTTTGGTCAAATGAGTGGAATAATTAGCAATGTCTTTAAACATGATTAATATGAATATATTACAACACTAATCCCACTACTTACACTTTAATATTACAATAAAATGCTGGGTGTGTCACCATACCAGCTGTTATATATTTTAAAGTATAGGGGTTATTATTATGATTGCTTTGTTAGAATAAATATAAATGATGTTTATTATATTTATTTGTGGCCATCATTATCATTTATATTATAATGATCAATTACTATAATATCCCTAAGTTTATAATAGGTGATTCTTTGATGGACGGAATTACCCTTACTAAACCTAATTAGGGTGTCCCCTGTGTGTATAAATAGAGAGTTTACTAGAGGTATTAGGTTGGACAATAATAACACCATAACCTAATGTAGCCACCACCCACCTCTCTCTCATTCGATCACTTTGTGATCATTAGCCATCATTAGTGTACACACTAAAGGGAACCCGATCAAGATGATGGTATCTTCCATTACTGAGGTTCCTGAACGGTTAAGCAAATCAGGTACACTTGATTAAATCTTATGTTTATTCCTTATGTTCTTATTAATATAATCAACATGTGGTATCAGAGCGATGTTGATTATATTATTTCAATCATGCTCACATAACTTAACTTTTAGAGAAAATCAATGCCTTGGTTTGAAAATAAATCGACATTTTTCAAACCTTAACTTTTGTGGGGGATTTATTCTTAAAATTGGTTTTCATCTTTTATGAATCCATAATGATAATGATAAAGTCATGCCTTCTAGATTTGCACTAAAGTTAAATAATGAATTTTATTGCTTCTTTTCGACAAAGATTGAAGTAATTGTTTTGGACGCAACTAAAATTGATTCGCATTTTTTCTTTTGTGAACATGATTGATGAACTGAATTATTTTTTGTTCTCCTTTATTTCGTTTACTAATAATGTAACACCCCACCCCTCTCATCATCAATATTGTCCGCTTTGCCCATCCAGAGCTCACGGATTTGTTTTTGGTTGCCCAAGTGGAGACTTCCCAGGAGGTCGGTCAGCCATCCTGAAATTTCTCCCACCTGAGCACGCTTAACTGTGGAGTTCTCCTCTCATCCACTAACATTAAGCCCCAAAACGCGTTGGTGATTTAAGAGGCAAGACATTACTTATGAACCAAGGATCTCTCCTGGCCACGGCCGATGTGGGATTTTCCTGGGGTGTCACATTCACCCCTGTTAGAGTCTCATCGTCCCTGATGAGGTGTGTTCTTAGGGTGTCACATTCACCTCCTGTTAGAGTCTCATCGTCCCTGATGAGGTGTGCACCCACCATCCCGAACGGCACAGGAGTGGCTCTGATACCATCTGTAACACCCCACCCCTCTCATCACCAATATTGTCCGCTTTGCCCATCCAGAGCTCACGGATTTGTTTTTGGTTGCCCAAGTGGAGACTTCCCAGGAGGTCACCCATCCTGAAATTTCTCCCACCTGAGCACGCTTAACAGTGGAGTTCTCCTCTCATCCACTAACATTAAGCCCCAAAACGCGTTGGTGATTTAAGAGGCAAGACATTACTTATGAACCAAGGATCTCTCCTGACCACGGCGATGTGGGATTTTCCTGGGGTGTCACATTCACCCCCTGTTAGAGTCTCATCGTCCCTGATGAGGTGTGTTCTTAGGGTGTCACAAATAATTGGTATGGAGAATTTAATTCCCATATCAATATGATAAGTGATTGCCAAAACACTTTTTTTTTGGCATTAAAATTCTGAAAAAATAGAATCCCCTTATTTTTGAGATAGAATTATGACTTAATTATGTTTCTTAAAATTGTGTAATTTTATCTCCAAGTTTCAAATAAAAAAAATTATTTATTTATTTTTATTCGAATTAATAGACTTGGATAGATATAAATACACCTAAGATATTTGGAAATTATAATCAAAATCCCCTAAGAATCGCAAATTAGCCTTATCAGGTTATTAGTTCTCTAATTTAGGTTCTCGTTTTATCTGGTTTATGAATTCATTAGTTTTCGAATTATTAGGTTCTTGATTTTGTCAGCTTTACAGGTTTAGGTTCACGGCTCACGCATTCTCGAGGCTTAGGTTCTTGATTTAATGGTTCATGAACTACAGTTCTCGGTCTCAACGCTCATTTCCGAGAACATTAATTTTCTCAAGAACCTAGTAGTTATCAAGAACCATAACTTCTTCGAGAACCACATTATTTTTCGAGAACCATAACAAAAAAAAAAAAAAAAAAAACCGAGAAACATAATCAAAATTCGAGAACCATATATTACTTTCGAGAACATCATTAAATTTGAAAACCACTTATTACCGGGAACTCCTTATGTTGTTCGAGAACTCATTAAGTCTTCGAGAACTCATAATTTCGAGAACCCATTATGTAATTCGAGAACTCTCATTTTTTCGGGAACTCATAAGATTACTGAGAACCCATTATTTTTTGGGATCTCTAACAAAATTTACAGTTTTGATAAAACCTAACGTATCAGTTTTATCAAAACATTACTTAAACCTTGCTTAACTTGCAATAACATTTGAGGTGTCACTTCTGCCCAAAGGTGATGTGTCACATTAGGTGGTTATAAAAATCTCGTTAAGCATTGTAGCTCGTTCACATAAGTGCCATAAGGTTTCACTTCTGCCCAAAGGTGATGTGTAACAGATTATGTTGGTGAACTGAGTGTATTGCATTAGGACTTTGAATGTCTCACTTCTGCCCAAAGGTGATGGGTTACATTCACTGTCGGCAATTCAATACTTAAATAAATAGCGTATAGCCAAAGCTAGAGCATGTTATTTAAGTAGCTTATGTTGGTGTTATGATATTATCACGTTTTCATTACAAAAATTGATCCTCACAATTAATGATCTTTCATTAATATAATGATCATAATCTAAGTCTGCCTTATTTCAATACCCATAACTCGAAACTAATCTCACATTCTTCTATAAAGTACTATCTCAACTAAGTGATCCACTCTAATTATCAAAACTAAGAAGAGTTATCTTAAACTTTGTTCTTATTAAGTCTTAAATTACCTCTTAAGACATAACATTCCTACGCTTATCTGATAAAATATTACAGAATAATGTTGAGCATAAGAAAGTGGGATACACAAAATGTCTCTTATGGTAATCAAGAACGCTTTTACTGATTCCTATCAGGTGAGCTATTAAAGATTCTGAAATTCCTAAGACTAATGTATTATCTATGGAATGAAAGAATATAACGAATTCCTAATGAGCATGAAATAAATAAATCTAACTTTATGGTTAAATGGCATCTGTGAATACATCCTAATATTGAATAACATGACCCATAAAGCTAAGGGGTTACACATGGAAATCAATAAATTTCTAGTGCATAATAACCTTTCCATCAGTACGATTAGATTTGTATTATGAATCAACTATAACACTCAGAAATATCAAAGTAAAATGAGTGTGTTGATAGCGAATTACGTACAGGAAAGGAACGCAGTAAACTAGAAAAGTTGATGTTATTCACCTTAATACCATTAAACCTAAAAGAGGAAGAATAATTACCATAGAGAGGATAATTATAAGGTCTGGAAACAAAATACAAGTACTACTTTCAGCTATAAGTTTTCTAAAGGGAAAGTCTTACTAAGCAAAATTGTGCCATTAAGAATAGGCATAAGCAATAAGATAACCTATAAATAAGGAGAACAGCTGGTTAAGATATGTAGTGCCTAATTAAGGATATTTAACTCCACAAATGCTAATGAATTCCAATTAACACATGATGGTTGAGTCTAGTTTTATACGTTTCCTTACCAGAATTCAACAAATACTTAAGATGAGAGTTAGTGGCAAAATTAAGGGTCTATTAACCATTAATAACTGATCTTAGTGTTGAAGCTTTATGATACCTTACGATATTCTTGAGATTACTCAGAACTTAGTATTAATACTAAAAGCTACAATTTTTTTGACAGTTACAAGGTTTTAATGACCAAACCAAAGCCACTATTAAGTTAAACTCTCATATTGTTTGTTGTCATTATCTGAATAGAAACCTTATGAAATAAAACTAGATGATCCAATAACCTATTCACAACTTTTGTTATCATAAAAATGAGAATTTAACAAAAGAAAATGAGACTCATGCAATTAATCCACTAAGACCAAAATTTCATGAGAAATCATGACCAGATCACTAAAGGATGTTTGACTATCAAATCTCATTGTCAGTGATTTTAAAGCATGTGTTAAACGCCCTAAACATTAAATGGCGAAAGGAATAAATGGGTTTCCATCACAAGTCATAATTAATTGAAATTAGTGGAGCTTAGATAAATATCTAACTGTATCTATTTCGTTTCCTACAGACCAAAGTATTAAAGAAATCAATTCATATATATTTAATAATATTCCCTTTAAGTATGTCCTTAAAATCTCTTATGAAATTTGGACGATAAGGGAAATCAAGTTTAAAATATATGAAATATTCTCGTTCACACGCATCGTTAAAACTTATTATGCGGAGGTACTAAGAGACCTAAAAGATTAGTGGGAGCATTAGATGTCCTACTTATGACTTGCAAAAGTTACAGAGGTGGGGGGAACGACAATTTAATCTATCCTCAAATTACACCTCTTGCACTGGACAACGCTCTATCACAACTTGTCTCCTTAGCACTTAACGTACTCCTAACAAAGTTTTGTGGATGCTTAAATATGGGCGAACTTATACTTCTTACTAAAGTAATCCTCATCAAGAGAAACAACAATAAACATCATTAGGTTGTTTTCTCTATTAAATCTATGGATCTTTCAAATGTTAGATCTTAAGCATGCTGGATTCATTAAGATCTCTAAGGTAAGTGGGAGCAGTAAAAGTCCTTATTATGACTTTTCGGAAGTACAAGATGTGGGGGAGAGACTCATTAAAATTCGAGACTCATTAAGTTTAACTCCGAATTTAACTTCGATTATTCCTCTTGTACACCTTACTGCACCAACTCTTACACACTTAGAAACTAATGTTGCTCCTTATATACCTGAAAATAAAAACACCTAACTAATGTTAAGTTTGTATCACAATAAACCCACTGTTCAACTCAGGAGGTCATCTGGGTCTAAAAGCCCATTAAATTTGATGATTATGTAACCTGCCTGACTAACACAAAATGGATGTTTGGAAAGTTTACTAATCCTACCTCTTATAGTTAAATCATTAGTATCAATCAATCTTCTAAATGGAATAAAGCTATTATTAGCATAACTCATTCCATAATTTAGAATAACGTTTGGGATTTGGTTGAATAACCTAAAGGTATTCATAATTAAACCAGATCTGAATGGGAACGTTGTAAGATAAGATTGATTGTAAAAGATTATACTCAAGGAGGAATTAGATTATCAAAGAATCTTCTTATCTGTATTACAAAAGATTTCTTTGAGGATCATTACCGTGCTAGTAGCTCATAATAACTAAGAGCCACATTAGATGGACATTAAGACAACTTTCCATAACGATGACTTACATGTTCATTAAGCAACCTGAACGTTCTAAACTGAATAGTAAGAACACTTAGTCTGTAAGTCAATAAAATCCATGTATGGGTTGATGCAAGCACAAAATGTGTTGGAATCATAATGAAATTACTCTTCATCAAGAACTAAGTGGATTAAAGAACCTACCTCAAGATGAGTGGGAGTAACTAATGGAAACTTGTCCTTACATAGATGACGTTTCTCTTGACAAGTATATGTTACCTAAGTCAAAGCATTGTTCATGCATAATTTAGACATGATGAATATCGGGGATTCCTCTTACGTGATAGGAATCAAAATATACCGAGATAGACCCAACGGGATATTAATTTCATCCCATAAGTTTTATTCTAAGCGGGTCCTTAAGTATGTAACATACAACATTGCTCTCTTTTTTAGAGGATAATAGGATAAATGAGATTATTACCTTATGCTTCATTAATTAGAAGACTAATGTAAATTTAAGTCTATGCTTGTTTATGATATTGTTCATATTGCTTAGTACTAGACTTGTCTAGATTGATGAAAAGCATCTAATGGAACATTACAATATCTTTAAGAAACAATAGACTATAATCTAAAGAAGAAGTGAGAACCTAAAGTGATTGACTACTCTTATTCTAACTTTGTTATATTCAAAGGAAATCAAGTGTCAATTTCGGGGTATATCATAACGTCAACAGACATAACTATCTCATGGAGGAGTCATAAGGAACTGTTAACAACAACCTAAGTTATCATGACATAATGTGTTGCTGATCACAACATAATGGTCATTAAATGTTGTTGATAAATTTACCAGTTGACTCATAACTTATTAACTCCATATAAATACTAAGTTGAAGACTTACTGTGGTAAAGTCAGCTGCCCTAATTTCTTGAACAGTAACAGTTTGAGAGGAGCTGTATTAGAGTTCGTTACGAAATTATTGTTCGCTTATGATTAAGAACAAATAGAGGAAATCAGAATTTTGTATCGAATGCATTCATGATATGCTTATGGATCCAATAACTAAAGGTCTATCACCCATAAGTCTCATTAACGGGCCAACTAAGAGAAAAGGGTATTATTAATGACCATGTACAACTGCATATCGTACTATGAATGACTTATGACTAATGATTAATGATTAATTTTCCTCATTATGATTTGTTTGTCTATTAGTATGCTAAGCTAGCATAATGGCATAAAGACAGTAATACAACAAATCAACTAAGGGCATAACGTTAATTGATCCTAATGTTAAGTTTTAAATTTGGGTGTAGTATGATTAATAGGGGTCCTAAGTCGAATAAAGACTTAACGACTGTATTTCTCTGCTACATTATGGGTTTAGAACTAAAATGAGTATTAATTTGCAGACTAATATAATACTCATAATAAATGATTACTCGGCCAAGTGGGAGAATGTTAGAATAAATATAAATGATGTTTATTATATTTATTTGTGGCCATCATTATCATTTATAATATAATGATCAATTACTATAATATCCCTAAGTTTATAATAGGTGATTCTTTGATGGACGGAATTACCCTTACTAAACCTAATTAGGGTGTCCCCTGTGTGTATAAATAGAGAGTTTACTAGAGGTATTAGGTTGGACAATAATAACACCATAACCTAATGTAGCCACCACCCACCTCTCTCTCATTCGATCACTTTGTGATCATTAGCCATCATTAGTGTACACACTAAAGGGAACCCGATCAAGATGATGGTATCTTCCATTACTGAGGTTCCGGAACGGTTAAGCAAATCAGGTACACTTGATTAAATCTTATGTTTATTCCTTATGTTCTTATTAATATAATCAACATGCTTACGTAAATAGGTTCTTGTTCTAGAAGACTTTTGACCATATTGTACTTAGTGATATAAAATGCATCAATAATAATGAAAAGTGGTATATAACAAGTTGTATAAGCAAACGAAGACAGTGGAACTCACGTAGAAATTGATAGGTAGTTAAATTTTTCTTGTTTATTAGGTGGTGTATGCAACTAACAGAACTGCAAACTTGTCATATCATCTTATTGATGCTCTAATATAAGTCAACTAGGTCAAAACCAGATAAAGACCAATCACCCGTGCCCCTTGTATGTCCATTGCTCCCTGCGATCCGACTGATGCACATAAACCCGCATGTGACCGAAATGCCCTTCTGAACTAAACAGAGTAACAAATAAAATTGTTGAAAAATACAGTATTTATGCTCTGAGAAACCTCGCTACTAGAAAAGTGGCTCTTTTGCTAGAAAATTTTCTTATGGAAAAAATGCGTCATAAATTTTCAACAAAACCTTGATGTTAGAAAAACACTCGTCGGAAACCAATTACTACACATTTACTATGCAATTTTCAACGTAGTTCTTACGAAAATATGGTGTAGGAAATTGTGATGCAATTCCTACGCAATTTTCAAAGTATTGGTCGCTATTGTGTAGCAGATTTGTCTAAAAAATAAGGGTGTTTTTTGTCGTCACAAATTAGTATGAAATTTGTAATGCATTTTTTTACGTAAGAAACTTATGTAGCAAATGACCACTTTTCTAGTAGTGCCTTCTATGTATAAGCAGTGTTTCGCTAAGGAATGTGTATGCCAAACACAATACTAAATAGAAACCGAACGGCGATTAAATAATCCTAAGATGGAAATGCATACACACACTGGGACCCACCTGGATGCTCCTGGGCGTGCGTAAAATCATTATTTTGAGATAGAATTACAGAAATCAACCTTTATGTTTGGCCAAAATTGCAGGTTCCAACCTTTATGTTCCATTTGCACCGAAAACACCCTTTACCTATTGATTTTGCTTCAGGTTCCAATCTTTGTGACTAACTCAGCTAATTTTCTTGGTTAAGTCCCCTCACATACAAGTCATGTGTGAGCAGTTTGGTCATGGTTGATGTGATTTTTATGTATTCTAGATGGGGCAATGTGTCACCTGACTTTGATCTATTCTTGGACTTTTGTGGGGTGGGTTTGGTGTTATTTTCTTATTATTATTATTATTGTTGTTGTTATTTGTTGGTTAGGTGTTTGTAAATTTGATGTGCTCAGAGATTTTGCAAGCATGATACTTACATGTCAATTTTTTTAAAATCACAACCACACATCTAGTTCTAGCTTATATGTGCGTTGTTAGTTGATGTTCCAAGATACAAGAAGATAACAGGTACTAATTCAAATATGGTTCGTTGGTTCAGTACCTTTAATCATAAATTGTTTATGTCAGTCAGTATATATTTGTGCATCAGTTTAAGTGATGTGTGATTTTTTCTTTATAGACATGCGCAGTTTTCAATGGATTTTGACTACGTTTCTTATCATACCACTTTTCTTTTTGCAAGCTATCCTAATGGTCTTTGAAACACTGATACTTCCCTCCTCTGAGTAAAATTTAAACTAGATAAGTGGTTCAAAAAGGATTTTGAAAGAGAAAAACAGGTGAAATAAGCTGAACATTAGCCAATGGCCTGGCATGCAGATTTCAGTACTTAAATCACCGACATGTCATCTTTTTTTTTTTTTAATTGAAACATGTATACATTTTAGAATATGCGAAACCAAGAGGGACCTTTTTATTTTTCTTTTGAGTTGCGCAGTGGTTTTAGTGATACAAAAGAATTATTAACAAATGTTTAAAATGTTGGATTCCAGTTATGTTTACTAGCACATATCACTTACTGGATGTTACTTGATATTTATACAATTTCTAAACAAATGGCGCTTCATGCTTGCCTGTGTGAGTTTTGTTCACACACTTGGTGTTTTCTAGCTTCAATACGAGTTGAACTTGATTTCTTATTAAGTTATTTCTGTTGGACCACCGTTCAAAAATAAAAGAAGTACCAATATTATTAAGGAATTTCCGATTACAATACACTAATGAAAAGTAAATAGAATACAAAGACAGAAATTGAAATTACAAGGGAAAATTAAAATACAAAACAAGCAAAAGAAATCTCGAGGTGACTGAGGCACGTGTAGAACACGCTTCCCTTAAAATAGATTTCGGGCCACCCAAGTGAACCCGTCTGTTTCCCAGGGTACAACAGCCTATGCAGATTGCACTGCCGGAGAAAACCTAGCACCTGAAATAGTACCTGAAACAAGAGCGCGGAGGGTAGCAAAGTTAGGAAAATCGTCTGACAGGAGGTGGTGGTTCGTGAACATGAATTCTAAGAGTTTCTGTATCTTTCAACAGAGTACAAAACTCTGTATTTGTAACCAAGAACCTAAGCCATGTGAAGAGTCTCATTGATTACGAAAATCAATGAATACAATTAAGTCTATAATAAATACAGTATTAAACCTCATTATTCAGCACTTAAACCCATCTGACTGTTTAGAATTCGAAAGGACCTGGCCACATCAATCAGCCAGTCTTAGCCACATGCTCGAGCCATTCCGGTCCAAGCTCTGTTAAAAATATAAAGGCGGCTCTCAAGCGGCTCGCGCCGAAGAGAGCGTGTGAAGTGCAAAGTGCGCCATCAAAATGCCACATTACGCCCATCGCCCTGGTCCCGGTCTTAGTCCTAAGCTCGGGCGTGGACACATCGGGTGCTTCGCACCCTCCTAGCTGCCACTGGGTGTGTCCTGTTGTATAGAAATACATTCCTCTATAGAATTCTACATATAAATCAACACATGATTTATATCTCCACCAATGTGGGACAAGCACAAATTCCCACAACATTAAAGTTTCACCACACACACTTAAAGCTTAGATATCTCATTCATCTAACTTTATAATTAATTGTCATTATATTATACATTAATATACGTTTAATTAATTAATTTCCAACAATCCCCCACTTGAATGGAGATCGACCCACACACTCAGGTGTCACAATAAAACTTCAGCGGTTAAGCAATGCAGGATAGCTAGTTATTTCCTTTGAACCCTCCTTTGTGATGTGTACTTTGTCTCCTAGCAGTTAGTAGACGCGGTGTCCTTGAACCAACCCCTTTTTACGTAGACGTTATTACACATCACACATTATTCTCCCTGGTCTGGTTAGCCCCTCATTGTTATGTCCTTTATGGTCATGGGGTACTATCCTGGTTCTGCGAGAGCTCTAGGAATTACGCCCCCACAATTCCATTTGAAGCGACCCCACTTCTCTCTAACATATGTGATTTTTCCAAATTCATTAAAAGCCATATGCTTAACCTCCTTTGACATCACTGATTTGTTTTAAGGATGGACTAGGAAGTACGTGACTCCCTTTGTGTTTTTGGTTACTCCCCCACAGTGATCTTAGTTTGTACAGTTAGGTGGTCCTATTGAACCTAGATCATGGGATCTCCAATCTTCTAGGATAGGTTTTTCGTTGTACAAACTTACTCCAAGGGCTTTAGTCCCATTCCTTTGATGACTTGTGCACTGCCTCTCTCCTTAATCCTTTTGTAAGCGGATCCGCAATGTTATCCTTTGACTTCATATAGTCAATAGTGATAACCCCTGTTGTGAGCAGTTGTGGTATCGTATTATGCCTACGTCGTATGTGCCTCGATTTGCCATTATACATTGCACTTTGAGCTCTACCAATTGCCTATTGGCAATCACAATGTATGCAAATAGCCATCACAGGCTTAGGCCATCTTGGAATGTATTCGAAAAACTGACGTATCCATTCTGCCTCTTCTCCAGCTTTATCTAAAGGAATAAATTCAGATTCCATTGTGGATCTAGCTATAAGAGTTTGCTTGGAAGAATTCCAAGCTATAGCTGCTCCTCCAAGGGTAAACACATAACGACTTTTGGATTTAGAATCTTTCATATCGGATATCCGGTTTACATCACTGTATCCTTCCACAAAAGCTGGATGTTGGCCATAATGCAGTCCATAATACCTTGTGTATCTCAAATACCTTAACAATCTTTTCATGCTTTTCCAATGTTAGCACTAGGATTACTAGTATATCTACTTAGCCTACTCACAACATATGCTATGTCTGGCCTGGTGCATGACATGAGATACATCAAACGGCCAATGATCCTTGAATACTCTAATTGAGCAACACCCTCTCCTCTATTCTTTGACAAATGTTGAGAAGTATCAATCGGAGTTTGAGCCACACTTGTGTCCTCCAAATTGAACTTCTCAAGGATCTTATCCACATAATGAGATTGACTTAACACAAGACCAGTTTGGGTTCCAATAATCTTCACTCCAAGAATTACATCGGCTAGACCCATGTCTTTCATGTCAAATCTCGCTTTCAACATATCATAGGAAGAGGGTCATATATTTGATATTAGTCATAGATATCATCCTGATTTGCCTTCATGGGGATCAGAGAAAGGTATTGGTCAGTTTCTATGGCTTCCAGCCAGTATGAATAACGGCTCACATGCTAATAATTCAGAGATGAGGATGCCTACACACACCGGACCCATATTGATGCTCCTTGGCATGTTTATAATAGAATATTTGTATTTAATATGTATTTATAATAATTGATAATGTATTTATTTGTAATTGAGAAAATTGTGGAAGGTAGTTGACCTTCCAAAATAGAGATAGGACTTTGATGTATTTATATGGCTATGCATAATGAGAAAAGGCAAGGAGTTAGTCATTGTTTCATGGTATCAGAGCATACCAGGAACCCTAGCTCACCTTCTTCTTCGGCGGCAGCCTATCTCTTTCTGTCGCTTCTTCCTCACACCATCTATATTTTCTGTCCTTCATCTTTTCTTCACCCACCATATCCCATATCTTCTACACCCTTTATACACTCACCATATCCCCTGTGTTAGCCCTCCTTCTTACCCCTGATTCACCGTGACATATTATACACCATGACTGAGAAGATTCATCCTGCCTTAACAGTGACAAACATCACCAATCTGATCCCCATCAAACTCGAATTCAACACTGCTCATTGGCCCACGTGGTCTGAGCTCTTTCAAATCCATTGCAAAGCTTATCAAGTCTCGGACCACCTCCTCCCTCGTGTCCCTCCACCCGCCGCACCAGCAGCCGTGGACAAGGACCAACCCATCACAGCCGCTTCTTCTTCTTCTGATGAACCCTGGGAAAGACTAGACTCCATTGTTAAACAATGGATCTTTAGTACTATCTCACAAGATTTGGTCCACACAGTTATTCAACCGGGTCAAAACAAATCGGCACACCAAGTCTGGGCGGCTCTCGAAGACCTCTTCCAAGACAATAAGAGCGCTCGTGCTCTTCACCTTCGCCATCAATTCAACAACACCCGCCTTGAATCGTTTCCGAATGCTTCCGCCTATTGTCAACAACTCAAAACTCTCTCGGATCAATTGGCGAGTGTCGGACATCCTATTTCTAATGACGATCTTGTTTTGCAGCTTATTGCAGGTCTTACTGAGCAATACGAAAGTTTTGGTGCAATTCTCCAAGGACAGGAGCCTCTCATCCCGTTTTACAAAGCCCGTTCGAAGCTATGCATGGTTGAGTCGCAAAAAGCCGAGCAAACGCTGCACGCATCCAAAGCCGCTGGTACAGCACTGCAGACCTCCTCACGCTCGACTCAGGCTTCGAATCCTCCTGACCAAGTTTATGATCGTTCCAGAGGACGTGGGCAAACCAGGGGACGCGGCCGTGGTAGACAGTCTTGGGGCCAGGGCAGATCCGCAAATCACTATTCCTACTGGCCACAACCTCCACAGCCATGGGGCTGGCCCATGACTCCGTTTGGGCCCTGGCCGAGCCCATCTCAGCAGCCGCAGCAATGGTTTTCTTCGCAGCAGTGGGCCCCGCCTCCATGTCCATACCCGACTTCCAACAGCCGGCCCAATAATAATACTAACCAATCTGCTGCAGGTATTCTCGAGTCCAAGCCCAATCAGGCCCACCACACGGCGTATACCCCAACTGACATTGATCAAGCTCTAAATGCTATGTCAATCAATCCTCAAGAACCGGCGGGATATATGGACACTGGTGCTACAGGTAATATGTCCAACACAGTTGTTAATTTCGATACTTTTTCTAACGATAGCTTGGGTCAACAAATAGTCGTCGGTGACGGCTCCACCATACCGGTTCATGGACATGGCAATAAAACACTACCACCACCATACCCACCCTTTATCCTTAAAAACGTCCTTTATGCACCTAAACTACTTAAAAACCTAATTTCGGTTCGTCGGTTCACAACCGACAACTCTGTTTCTATTGAATTTGACCCATTTGGTTTTCTTGTGAAGGACTACAAGAGCCGGATCCCTATCCTCCGGTGCAACAGCAGCGGTGATCTCTACCCACTCATGCTCGGGCCCGGAACATCCACCTTTAAAACCACTTTTGCTGCTCTCACCTCAAGCTTGTGGCATCAACGTCTCGGTCACCCGGACGTGTCCCGCTACAATCTTTGAAGACTTTTAATTCTGTTGATTTTTCTAAGTACAATAATAATGTTTGCCAATCCTGTGTTATGGGCAAAAGTATTAGACTTCCATTTGCAAATTCTAATACTCGTATTTATTTACCATTTGATTTGATTCACAGTGACTTATGGACTTCACCTATTTTAAGTTCAAATGGTCATAGATACTATATTTTGTTCATTGACGATGTCACTAACTTCCTATGGACCTACCCTCTATCCAATAAATCACAAGTCTATACCATTTTTTGTCAATTCCACACACAAATAAAAACTCAATTTGAACGTCAAATTAAAACTTTCCAATGTAATAACGGCACCGAATACATTAATTCCTCCTTCCACACCCTCTTTTCCACACATGGTATCCTTTTTAGACGATCGTGTCCACACACATCGTCTCAAAATGGAAAAGCGGAACGCATGATTCGCACAATCAATAATATGATCCGCACCATTCTTCACCATGCCTCTCTACCCAACACATTTTGGCACCATGCCCTTGAAACCGCAACCTACCTTCTAAACATCCTACCCATCAAACACCTTCAAAACAAAACACCCACCGAAATGCTCTACCTTCGCACACCCACTTATGACCACCTTCGTGTTTTCGGTTGCCTTTGCTACCCGTTAACACCCTCCACTACCATTAATAAACTAGACCCGCGTTCCACACCTTGTGTGTTCTTGGGGTACCCCGCCACTCACCGTGGTTACAAATGCTTCAACCTCCAAACCAAAACCATTATAATCTCCCGACATGTGGCCTTTGACGAAACCACATTTCCCTTTGCCAATAAAATCCAACCGCCCCTTCTTATGATTTCCTTTCTGTGTTTCCACCAATTTTGTGGCCCCATGTCCAGCCCAACACATCATCTTCTACTGCCCACGACCCTACAGCCATTAACCCAACCTCACCGGCCCACTACAATCTACCCGCCTCACCCATTCCAAGCCCCATACTCCAGCCCATTACTTCAACATCTCAACCCTCACATTCTGCTACTAATCCGGCCCACCCGCACCCTTCACAGCCATCACCACAGCCCAGCCCACCCTTAACCCAAACCGGCCCAACATCCACCACTGACCATTCACCACCACCCGGCCCAACCCAACCACATTCACTTCCCACTCAGCCTACCCACTCCATGCGTACCCGTGCCATGGATGGAATCACGAAACCCAAACAACGCCTCAACCTTCACACCTCAACCATCATTCCCATTCCCAAATCCCCCACCGATGCCTTGTCCATCCGGTGTGGCATCAAGCCATGACCGATGAATACCAAGCTCTCCTTAGAAATGAGACATGGGAATTAACACCTAGGTTACCGGACATGAATGTGATACGTAGCATGTGGTTATTCAAGCACAAGTTTAAATCAGATGGGTCCTTGGAACGGTACAAAGCGCGTTTAGTTTGTGATGGTCGCCTTCAACAGGTTGGCATAGATTGTGGAGAGACGTTCAGCCCCGTGGTTAAGCCTGCCACTATCCGCACTGTCCTTTCTCTCGCCTTGTCCAAATCTTGGCAAGTACACCAGCTGGACGTCACCAATGCATTCCTACATGGTCATTTGAATGAAACTGTCTACATGTATCAGCCCATGGGTTTTCGGAACAAAGACTATCCTGATCATGTTTGTCGCCTCAAAAAGTCTCTCTACGGGTTAAAACAGGCACCAAGAGCATGGTACCAACGATTCACTGACTATGTGCTCACATTGGGTTTTGAACAAAGCAAGTGTGATGCTTCTTTATTTACATACCATCACGACACTGATGTTGCATACCTACTCTTATATGTTGATGACATTGTTCTAGTCACCTCATCGGATTCTCTTCACACCTCTCTCATGACACATCTCTCAGCAGAATTTGCTATGAAGGACCTTGGTCCTCTCAGTTTCTTTCTAGGACTATCTGTTAAACGTCAGGGTAATACTATGTTTCTTTCACAGCAGGCTTACGCTCAGGAGATCATTGAACGAGCTGGCATGTCTTCATGTAAACCCGTTCACACGCCAGTCGATACAAGCTCAAAACTAAGTGGTACGGCCGGCTCGGAATTTCAAGACCCTTCTCTATACCGCAGTCTTGCAGGGGCATTACAGTATCTCACATTCACTCGACCTGACATCACTTATGCGGTACAACAAATTTGCATCCATATGCATGCCCCAAAAACGGATCACTGGAATGCACTTAAGCGTATCATCAGATATATACAGGGCACCATTACTTTCGGTCTCACTCTTGGCCCATCTGACAGACCACGTTTACTGGCATATACCGATGCTGATTGGGCCGGCTGCCCCGACACACGACGCTCCACCAGTGGGTTTTGCGTATATTATGGTGATAATCTAATTTCTTGGTCGTCCAAACGACAAGCTACTATTTCTCGTTCCAGTGCAGAGGCCGAGTACCGTGGTGTTGCAAACGTTGTGGCTGAAATATGCTGGCTCAGGAATCTCCTACTCGAGCTTCGACATCCCCACACATCTGCTACATTGGTTTATTGTGACAATGTGAGTGCTATCTATCTATCCGGAAACCCCGTTCAGCATCAGCGGACAAAACACATTGAGCTAGACATACACTTCGTCCGTGAAAAGGTCCAGAAGGGTCACGTTCGGATTCTCCATGTCCCTTCTCGTTACCAAATTGCTGACATATTCACCAAAGGCTTACCCCGAGTACTATTTAAAGATTTTCGATCCAGTCTTGGCCTTCGGTCACCTCCGGCTTCGACTGCGGGGGTGTAATAGAATATTTGTATTTAATATGTATTTATAATAATTGATAATGTATTTATTTGTAATTGAGAAAATTGTGGAAGGTAGTTGACCTTCCAAAATAGAGATAGGACTTTGATGTATTTATATGGCTATGCATAATGAGAAAAGGCAAGGAGTTAGTCATTGTTTCAGTTTATGATCATTATTTTGATGCTGGGATTGATGTTGATACGCTTGATCTCGAGGTTCTTAATGGTGCGTACCACCTGTTTGACAAAATGCCTCTATGAAACATTGATATTTTGCTAGTTAGTTATCTACTAAATAATAGAACAAGTACTAAATATAGTTTTAGTAGGACTTATTCACTATTAGATTGTGATCAAAGGGATAGTATTGATCTTTTGGGGACATATGGAGTTAATTATTTGGTAGAATGTCCAAATCAAGATAAAATTTTTTTCAGTGCAACAGTATTGTGTTCTTGTACATGTTTGACAAATAAAAGTTTAATGTTTGCCTATTTTAAAGAAGCAGTGCAGTTGCTAAGTCACAACTTTTATAAAATACATGGTCAGGCCAACGTAAATATGTACTATAAAGGAAACTTAATGCTTGAAGTATTTGACACCCATAAGGTCATAATATTAATTACCTATTGGCGTATAATGATTAATAAATGAATAAAAAAAATGTTTACCTTGGACTTCTCATCTTTTAAGGGTCTGGTAACTCATCCAAAAATCTCTACAATTTAAGTATCAACTATCAAAGATAATTCAGAATCATAAAAATATAATAGGAATATATATATTTTGGATGGAACCGTTTTAAAAAGAAAACATAATGTTTCTTGACTTATGGTTTCGTAACAATTTTGTCATTCTCATCAATAGAAACATTATGTGAATCTGTTATGTATACATAATAAATACACACACACATCAGAGCGATATATATAAATATTTACTTCAAATTTGGATATAATATATATTATATAATATATCACATCTATGCATATCCATTAAGCCGAAGAATATTTCAACAAAAATACATTGTTATTATTATAAATAATATTTTTAATATTGTATTACCATTACATGAAATCGATTACAATAAAACGTAAAAACGAATATTGTAAAGACTAAAAAAGATTATTTTTTTATTTTCTAATTAAAATACAAACGGTTCTTGTGGTTCTTATATTAGAATCGTGGGTTTGGAACCGACCCGACCCGGAACCGATAATTCATATAAATCTAGAACAGGAAACCGACCCACATATTTAAAAAGGTTCGGGTCCAAGGTTCTCGTGGGTCAGGTCCAAGGTTCCTGTGGGTCCGAACCACGAAATGCTCACCCCTAGCAACAGGTGTTTCAAAGCACACAATTAGGATAAAAATAGGGTCCGGTTATTTAGACAACTAGGGTTTTTATTTGCACAACCCCTCCACGGGTCGTCGAGGCCTGGACAGCCCGTGGAGGGCCAAAAAGGCAAAAGGACGGGTCGTCCAGGCCCAGACGGCCCGTATAAAGGCAATAGGACGGGTCGTCCAGGCCCAGACGGCCCGTCTAATGGTTTAAATCCAATCCAATCATTGGTAATCATTGGCAATGATTAGGTGATGATTATTTGGTTTTTTTATAAGTGTAGTGTGGATTTTTAAAATGGGTTTGAATGTTTGGTTTTTATAGATGTTTGGTTTTTTATAAATGTTTGGTTTTTTATAAATGTTTTTTTTTATTTGTATAATATGATCTTTTTTATATAATTGTGTATATGAATATGAACGAATGTCGTTTATGTTGCCGAACTAAACAAAACCAAAATACGAACAATAAAGCATAAATAAGCATAAATATTCCAAAAATTTACATAAACTATGAGTTCAATAAACATCTATAAAAACCAAACATTCAAAACGAACAATAAAGCATAAATAAGCATAAATATTCCAAAAATTTACATAAACTATGAGTTCAAAATGTACAACCAAAGAAATATAACCCACCCGTCTAACCCGACCCACCCGGCTGATCCGACCCACCCGGCTGATCCGACCCACCCGGCTGACTGGTGGACGCCCCACCATGCTGACTGCTAGACGCCCAATCCGGAAGTGGACGCGGCTCCAAACCAGCTTCTCGTCGTCTCTCATTCTCGCTCTCTAACAGCCACCGCATGTCACCCCGCATTGACCCCAACTGATCCAGGATCTGCTGAAGTACCTGGGTCGTGCTATCATGCAACCTGACAGCATGATAAACGCGGGCAGGACGCTGTAGCTCATCAACGGGGGGGTCTGGCATCTCTACATCCACCGGTGGGTCGCCGTCGGCAACGTGTGGCATCTGGACCTCAGGGGCAATCGGCCCATCGAGATGTCTGAGCGGCTCTGGCACAAAATGCTCGCCACGGTCGCCAGGAGGTCCGAAAGCACGCTGGTAATAAGCGTGTGGGTTGCTGCGAGGGACCCGTGCTGCCACCTTCATCTGCGTCATAGTCCTAATATTTAACGGCCTGAAATGCAAAACAACAATAATAATATTAAATAATAATATATAAAATTAAATAATAATAATAAATAATAATAATAATAATATTAAATTATAATATATAATAATAATAATCTTACCTGGCCATCATCGGACGAGGTAAGTTGTTCTCCTCAGCATGCGTCCACAATTCGCCCGGGCAAAGACGCAACGCGATGGCGGTGACGATCCCACCAATCGGAATCTCCCCCGCCGGGTGCCTATGAGGGTAGGTTGCGATGTACTCGGCAAAGCACCTGTGTAGCGCAACCGGCCTACCCCTCAAGATGCAGTAGAGGTAGAAAAGGTCAATCTGCTGGACCCTCTCGTTACAGTTACACCGTCCGGCAATCGACCAGCTAAACATAAAGGCGCGCGTTTAGGTTTAGGCGCCTAAACACAAACGCGCGCGCGTTTAGGTTTAGGCGCCTAACGCGCACAAATGCAAACCAACCACCACCCAACCACCACTGACCACCACTGCCCTCACCACCCAACCACCACCCAACCACCACTGGCCACCACTGCCCTCACCACCCAACCACCACCCAACCACCACTGACCACCACTGCCCCACCACCCAACCACCACCACCCTATCCCCTACCACCACCACCACCACCCTATCCCCTACCACCACCACCACCCTATCCCCCTACAACCACCACTGCCCTTCACCACCACAGCCACCACATCCCCACTGCCTCCACCATCCACCACAGCCCCTCCACCCAACCACCACAGCCCCTCCACCCAACCACCACAGCCCCACTGCCCAACCACCCAACCACCACAGCCCAACCACCCAACCACAACCTTAAAAAAAAAAAAACCCTAAAACTAATAATAACAATAATAATAACAATAATAATAACAATAATAAAAGGATACCTGATGGTGGTTGTTGTAGGAGAGAGATAGAGGGTTAGAGAGAGAGGGAGACGGTGGTGGATGGTGGTTGTGGTGGAGGCAGAGGGTTAGAGAGAGAGGGGGCCGTGGTGGATGGTGGTTGTGGTGTCGTTGATCGGTGGTGGATGGTGGTTGTGGTGGAGGAGACGGTGGTGGATGGTGGTGGTTGGGAGGAGGCAGAGGGTTAGAGAGAGAGAGGGAGAAGAGAGACGAGAGAGGGAATAATGGGGACGAGGCAATCAGATCTGATTTTGATCTGATTTAAAATTTTTGAAACGGGCCGTCGAGGCCTTGACGGACCGTCTAAGGCCAATTTTTGTCTTGGGACGGGTCGTTGAGGCCTGGACGGTCCTAAAATAATTTTTTTTTTAATTTAAAAAACAGAAGCTTCTCATGGAAGCTTTGTGTTGGGACGGGCAGTCGAGGCCTAGACGGGCCGTCTAAAAACCAAAGGACGGGCAGTCGAGGCCTAGACGGGCCGTCTAAAAACCAATTTTTTGCCCTAGACGGCCCATTAAGGCCTAGACGACCCTAATTTTTTTTTTTTTAAATTTTTAGTGTATTTTGTATATTTTAAGCTTGGTATTTGTATTTTTTTATAAAAAAAAGGGAGTATATTTTTATAATAAGTATAAATGAACACATACAACAAATTTTTCCGTTCGTCCGGTCCGGTAACATACGATAAGCTAAGTTAAGTCGAAGTATTGAGGTGATCGAACATCAACCCTTTGTATACGGTCGTCATATACCGTCTCCCACTCACTTGCCTCTTCATATCGCCACTTACGCCATGACGGATTCAGTTTTGGCATTGGGGCGCCTTCTGCCAACTCAATCTTGATGAAATGATTTTTGTTAACAAAAGCAAACGATACGAACGCATGTTCTTCAACGCTGTGTGGACCATCGAACATAGGGAAGTACGTCTCACTTTGATCATACGGAGAGAGAAATTGAACAACCACCTTAAATTTCTGAGCAATCAGTAATCCTGAGGCGGGCATCTCCATCCATTGGTCGTGCATTGCTGGTCCCACTCCAATGTGATCGAATGAGTTGGAGACTCTGTCGTAAGTATCGTAATCTACTTCGTTTAAAATTAGCCTCCACCGGTCTTCATTCTCGACGATCTCCTCCTTAAGCTGTTTGCGGATGAAGTACCACATATCCTGTTGCCACCCTAAGCACACAGCTACGGATCGAAAGCCACAGTGACCGTCTCCATGGACATCCCGAATGTCTGTAATGTATCTATGATATGCAGGTGGAAGCCATTTCTTAAACCTTTCGATCTCCAGTTTGTACCTGTACCCATCAAAAAGTGAGATTTAATATGTGTATAAATATGTATGCATGTGTGAATTTATATATTAGTAGTTTGTACCTATCCCTTTCCAACAGTGGAAAATCTTCATCGTAAACAATCGGTTTGTCCCTTGATTGTTTACCTCTTCTAGAAGGCTTTTTGTCCTACGTGCAAAAAATTATATAACAACAACAACAACAACAATAATAATAATAATAATAATAATAATAATACGAACCGCAGCCTTATCTTCCTTTTTTTCCTTTTCACTTGTTGTTGGCCGACCCCGAGTATCGGTTTGTACCTCAGGAGGTTTATGTTTAGTCATAATCGGATTCAACACCTCCTTCATCTTCTGCAACATGCTTTTTTTCACTTGCACCGGTTGCGACCTTAGTTGCTCAGCGAATGCATTCATTTGGTGCTGAAAGTCAAACTCGGGATTCTCAGCTACTTCTGGCATAAAGTCAAGTCGTGTCCAGAAGACGTCGATATCAGCCAGTGACACTCGTGTATCTGATATATATATTCAATCACAACAACAACAAATCAATAATTTTATAAAAATTTGGCAGAGTTTCCTCTGTTTTTGTACGAACCAGACAACACAAGTCGTCTACAAAACGCTTCAAACATTTATAAATTTGACTATTATATCCTAAAAAAAATAATAAGTCTAAAAAATGATGTTACCTTTCGTATCATACAATTGCAATTGACAGGAACATGGCAATCCATAAGTCTTCTTGAGTCGGTGTTCACAAGACCTCTTTTGTTCCATATAATAATTTATCTTGTTGACCCCTCCGAGCATCAAATTAAGCGCTAGATGGGAAACCCTACCGATTACGTCTTGAAACAACGGTAGATCATGTTTCCACATTCTTGTTGATCGGCTTTGTTCGAAGGAGTGCTTTATCGCTACGCGCCGTGATTCCATAACTTTGTCTATTTCCACCACAAGCGCGTGGAGCGAGCTGTTCGGGCCTTTTATGTACCTCTTAATCAGAGCATGCTGACTCTCGACCCTGTTGGTCGTAGTCTGACCGAACGTAAGGTTTTCATTTGCCCATGCTTCCACAAACATTTCTTTATAATCTCGGAGCCAAACTGACTCCATGTAGTCATAAACCTCTGTAAAAAACAGAATAGTGATGTCAATACAGAAAATATGTACGCTTGAGAAGCAAAATAAAAAATAAAATATATACCCGTTCGATCCTGCCCCCAAAGTCGTCTGTAGAGCGCTTCAAGATTGAATTCGTAAGCCTCTTTGTCAGGAGATTTACACAGTCGACCAAAATACTGCAAAAATATTTCCCATTCTTCTTTTGGAAATCCTGCTTTATGATATTTTGCAATATTTCGTTGAATATGATACCTGCAAAACAACAACAATAATATTAATAATAATAATAATAATAATAATAATAATAATAATAATAATAATATTTTGTTGAATATGACACCTGCAAAGCAATTTCGTAGCATCCGGGAAAACTGTAGCACATGCACTCATCAGAGCCAGATCTCTATCTGTAACAATTACACGTGGCTCCATACTCCCCTCCAGCAAATCTTTGAGCCTCTCAAGCACCCATGTGTAGTTACTCGTTTTCTCTTTAACGATAAATGCATGGGCGATACAAAACGACTGGTTTGTCGACGTCATACCCACAATTTGAACAAACGGGATTCTGTACTCGTTCGTTTTGTAGGTGGCGTCGATCAGCATCACATGTGGGAAGGCACGCCAGAGATTGTACGAGACCCGGTGTGAAAAGAAAATATTCTCAACAGCATTTGTCTCTGGATTCTGCTTGGTGAAATAAGTAAATTTCTTTTCAACCAGGATACTCTCGAGTATCTGCATAACAATAATAATAACAATATTTAATATTTAACAACAACAAAATTAATAATAGTCTATGACAATAATAGTAATTAATAATAATACCTGCATTGGGGTTTTATCGCCGTAAATTCTATGTTTAATCTTGCTCACTGTATTGTGTATGTCTCTTAGAATACATTTATTATTCGGGTTTTGTGCTCTGATGGCCAAATGTATGTTTGCGGTTCCAGGCCTTGAAAATAAAGCGTTTCCACCATTTCTTCTTCTTGTGGTGTCAGCTGCCTAGCAAAAGCGTGACCCTCAACATGTATAAAAGGGTCGTGGTTATGATTCGCGTGTTTAACCTCCAACTTCCAACCCTCTTTGCGTAGCCTCCCTATTAACATAAATGGACAGTTAATCTTTTTGCTACCCGTAGACCTTACTGTGGCTGTAGTATGGTATTCGCCAGCACGGTCGCATCTCAGGTCTATCCTAATTTTTCTTGCATTATTTCCACTGCCTTTTGAAACAGAACGTCCTGTCACTAGGACGTAACCGCTAGCAAGGGCTCTATCGTAAGCCCATTGTTTCATCTCTTCAACAGACCCGAATACCTGAAAATTTATACAACAGTCTAGTCTAAATTCATACTACTCTAAATACCTGAAAATATATACTACTGTAAAGATATACTAGTCTAAATTCATACTAGTCTAAATACCTGAAAATATATACTACTGTAAAGATATACTAGTGTAAATAAATAAACGCACCTGCTCGGTTTCATACGAAACATCCGGGTTAGGTTCAACTTTTATGTTAGCATCTTCCTGGTTGTCATCATTAGCACGATTCCCGCGCGAATGGTAACTCCCGTACGTGTACTGCGGGTAGCTTGGTGGCACGAAAAATGACTCCTGTTCCTCTACATATTCCTCGTTGAGATCGGGCAGCATGTTCCTGTCATTACCACGAACCCCGGATTTAACCTCCTCTTCACCAACTTGAACCTCGGGTTCATACCCTACGCTTTCAGAGACGTAAGACTCGTTCTCAGACAGGTCAACGGTTGAAAAGCTTTGTAAATATGTCATCGTGAGACCGGGAAGTCGAAATGGGTCGAGGGTTTTGGTGGTGGTGATGTTTTAAGGTTTGGTTCAAATGGGGAAGAAGCTGATCGTGTAATGGTTAAATCAGGAAATCTCAACGGGCCGTCGAGGCCTAGATGGGCCGTCTAGGGATTAAATGCCCTAACCTAACACATTTCAACGGGCCGTCGGGGCCTGGACGGCCCGTCCTTATGCACCTTTTTCAGACTTTTCAGTCTGAACTGCCTGCTTTTGCAGGAGTTCAGACTGATCACCTCGTACCTCGTACTTTCACGGGCCGTCTGGGCCTCGACGGCCCGTCGGTTTTGTCTTTTCTGTAAACAAACGGCCCATCAAGGCCTGGACGCCCCGTCCTGAAACCCTAATTTTTCTTAACGGCCCATCTAGGCCTCGACGACCCGTCCTAAGGTTGTTTAGGGTTTTTTGTTGGTTGTGTAAATAGTATCACCCTAAAAATATATATAAGAACCTGGTAAGATGATATACTCACTTCTGCTTCCACATCAAACCACCTAACCAACTGCCCATCTGTTTGAACCCAAACTCATTAGACGTTGTCAAATAACATTCCCCACTGTGATAATAATATGCAGCATCCTTTAGTTTACTATTTGAAGTGTGTGCATACATAAAAAAAACCACACAATTTTGAGTTGAAACTACTATTAGGAGCATTACTTTGAAGTCTGCACAAATAAAGATTGAATCTTCATTGGTTTTTTTATCTTGTATTAGAGAATTATGCATATCAATATCAGTGATTCAAGTAAAAACTTAAGTAAACTGAACCTCGAATCAAAATTCGTAAATTAACATAATTAGATGACACTAACTGATTTAACTTTTTTATGTGTTTGTATTGATCAATGTGCCATTGGAGAAGTATATCCATAAAAAAATTTGGTTAGTTTGACATGAAATGGAGTTCACGTGACAAGATTTTTAGATATGAGGAAAGTGTTAATTGAAACTTAATTTATGTAGCATAAAAATAAGTGAATTAAACCAAACAAAAGGAAATTCCATTACTATTGACATAAAAAATGGAACCTAAAAGAAATTTCCCTCACAATTGTGAACATGTGAAGCCATAAATAAGGTTGTGTGTAGAAGCCAGAAAGGATTATGCAAGAAGAATGGACAACACATACTGCAGAATGTGTAACCAACATGATGTGCTCACATATATAACTAATGAAAAATGAAAATTCATAAAGATAAATTGGATCACATAGCTGTTGGTGTCACTGGTTACCACCACAGCCATCCGTCACCATCATCATTACTGTATCTTATTAGATCACCACCATTATCGAGTCTAGGGTTCCGGCTGAACCCTCACCGCTTTGATTTTGTGCAAACAACCACATCATGATGACGACCGTCACTTATTCTTAGTAACTATGTGGTGCACGTGCGGGAATGGTGGCGGGCTCTCACCGAACTTCCCTTTGTCTTTCTTTCACTCTCCCTTTCTCTTCTTTGCTCCCCTAATCTATTTGTCTCTCTATTAGATTTTGATGGGTGTAAGTTGGGAAAAAGAGGGTGTAATGAGTCATGTTTTCAGGGGCAGAAGGGGAAGGCTACGCGTGTAAAGCACCAGCCACACAGACCACGTGTCTAGAAGGAACCGAGACCACGTTAACACCACCACTGTCCACTATGAGAACTAAAAACAACCCACGTGACACTGTGTCAGAAGCGTAGCCAAGTAAGGAGAAAAAGAAAATAAAAACAACACTACATGTTTCGAACCCGGTCAGAACCTATAACATCAAATCAAACCAACCACCATGCCACAAAGCCAGATTAAAAACAAGACAAAACAAAAAATATTAATACAATAACTACAACGAACACCAGTTGGACAGGTGTCCAAACTACTATTCATGAACTTCATACTTAAATATATAGGATAATACCCTCCCGATGGTTTTATTCATGAATCTGTATTATTATTATTATTGTAAATTATTATTTTTGTATGATTAATGAAAGACTTGTATCAAGGAATTAGGATTCAAAATGTACTTTCACTCAATAGGAAAATGAATACAAATATTGTGTGTTGCAATCGATTCTTGTACATTATATATATAAAAGGAAAATCTACATAGGTCTAAACTCAATGCCTTCAATAATAAGCTCACCAAACTTCCCGTTAAGGTGGGTTAACATAAGTTCCTTGTAGGTGGTAGTAGGAGTTTGCCATTCCCAAATTTGTACTTCCATCCAACCATCATTCCTCTCTTGTGGAAAACCTTTCATTTTCGGCCTATTGAGTGGGTTGTGTGTGTTTTGATTAGCCTTCGGTCTAATAACTGGAGTTTGAGGACTTGATAAACAAAGAAACCAAACTTCTAAATCACGTTCATCAGCCACCACAACAGGAGCCTCAAATCTAGATTGGTCTTTTGGTAATTTGTAGACAAGGTAAATTGCATATGTTTCAGATGATACTAATTGGGACTGGACTTTAATCTCGATCGCAAAAGAAGCAGAATCCCACGCAACAGCTTCTCCAAATCTGAGAAAACTATCTTACATGTAAAAAAATGCAAAGATAGTAATTTCTACATGAAAACTGATTGGAAGATATAGAAGAACCTTGATTCAGGAAAAAAAGTCTTCTTGCCAGATCTGCTCGGATGCCACCTGGAAGCCATTGATAACATATAGCATTTCTTCCCATTTTTGTTCAGATAAAACCACTGTATATCAAAAAGGAAATTAATAAACAAATATGATTAGCAATTCAATATATAATGCTCCCCTTCGGTGGAACAATGTTCATAGGCTCCACAACAACTACATACGATAAACAATAAAAACCAACAGACTTACAATGCCTCTCTTCTTCTCGACGACATTGATAAAGAAGCCTTTGCGAATAATTGAGTACGCTTCCTCCTTGGTTGTCCATTGTAGACTATTTTCTGACAATTTCATTATGTCTTCATAATCACTTGGCATTTTTTCTTCCCAATTTGTATCTGAATCTGAATTTGAGATTGGTTGATTCTTACCTTTATGTTCCACCTGTGTAAGAATATAACTAAATTAATTAGCCTTTCATCTAATATTAACTAATACGGATTTTCTTACATTGAAGATAACTAATGTTATTGTGGCTGATCACCTATTTTCCAAGACAATTTATAACACAAAAAGAAAATTAAAGGATATTGAATGATTAATTAACAATGTACATGTGCATAAATAATCAAACTTTTATTTGTAATCTTACTTTCTCCAAAGGCTGAAATTCGATGCCTTCTGCTTCTATGGTCCAACGACCACAAGCATGACTGAAGCCGTCAAACAAAATCTTAAGATCAATAGTTCTGTGGTCACTAGTAAACTGATACAATTCACACATCCACCATCCATCTTCTATCTCATATGCCATGTGTGAAACTGAATTCTCTGTCTCCCCTTGTAATTTGTAATTGAGGCCTATATAAAAAAAAACATCTTCTCACTATACCTGGGAACTTGAACACCAGGTTCACCGTGTATGTGATTCTTGGTGACAAGAACCGAGTTTTTACATGTGTTTTCAATATCTTATTACTGTAGAAAGAAGCATAGGTGCCCACCGCAAATCTGCGTGAACAACAGCAAAGAATGATACATTGTAGGTGGCAAGAATTGAATTTTTACATGTGTGTTGAATACTTATCAAATACTCTCAAATATAGAAACAGGAAAAGTCACCTTGAGTTATATTTAGTCGAGAAGTTGTTACTGTTGACATCTGAACCCAAACATTCTGCAAAAGATATCATCTCACAATGTTCTCCTTTCTTATTTAATAAAAAATACTGTTCATAAAACATGTTCAAGTTAGTTCGCGTGTATTAAAAGTTATGATCATATCTTTTTCAAATTACTAATTTGCTTGCATTAAGAGCAGCAGCTAATTACCGTTTTGCCGCCGTTAAGGAGGACCCCTTTGTACAAAAGTTTCATCAACTCAAGTTCAGATCCATAGATCAAAGGATTTTGCGCAGTCTTAACTATCTCTTCGTAGTAAACAAGTTGTTCCTTCCATTTAATAAACTCTTCACTTTCAAGTAACTCTTGATTTTTTAGTGCATTCTTAAGTTCTGTCACAACCTCAGCCATCTTTGGCCGATCTTCACGAGATTCCTTCAAACATTGATATGCAATGCCTGAAGATATTTCAAAAGCACTCTGCTCCAATGGAAGAATGGTCGGATCTTTGAAGATGATATCATTTAACTTCTTCTGTTCATAGCTTTCAGTCCATGTGCGCACTAAATTCTGCTGAACACGACCATTGCTATATGTACAACATAACTTTCCACATAAAACTTCGAATAAGACCACACCGAAAGAGTATACGTCTGACTCTTTTGTTAGAGTGTTTGTCATCCGATATAGTGGATCAATGTACCCAGGGGTACCTGCTGCAAGGGTGACAATAACTGAGTGCTGCTCATTAGCTGGGCCCATTGTTGATAGCCCGAAATCAGAAACTTTACCATTCCATTGCTCATCGAGAAGGATGTTGGCGCTTTTTACGTCACAATGGATAAGCCTTTGATGTGTCTCCCCTGGATCATGAAGGTAGCTGAGTCCCTTTGCAGCATCCAGACATATCTTGAGACGCTGTAACCATGTGAGCTTAGCGGAATTTAAGTAGCGGTCAAGGCTTCCACGAGATGCGTAATCATATACCAGGATCATCTCATCATTTTGGTAACAAAATCCCAGAAGATAGATGAGATTTTCGTTTCTGTAACGGGAAAGTGTTGTGATCTCTTTCAAGAACTCAGGAATTCCTTGTCCATACTTTGGATTGAGACGCTTAATAGCAACCATGCTTCGGCCCTTAGAGTGAGACAATTCTCCTTTGTAAACTTTCCCAAAACCACCCACTCCAATACGGTTCTCATCGTTGAAATTGTCGGTGGCTGATGTTATATCTTCCAGTTGAATTCTAAGATGTTGAAACTGCTGCAAGAACACATCCATATTCGGGGATCAAGTAATAGTTACAAAATTTTTTAGAAGGATTTCACAGCTTGACACAAGATGAGCAGTCTGTAATCTCTCTTTAAAACAGGAAAGTGAAAAATAGTTGAGAATGAAAGATACACAAGATTAATATTCTATGAATACAGCCATGAAAAACGTTGTAGTGGTGAACATCAAGTCACTTTTTCTAACAAAAAGTTAACTACGTGTGGGTCAGTCTACCAGCTATCATTATTATTATTATTGCCTAAATAATTGAAGGATATGGTTAAAATCTTTGGGTGCTGCATTATTGATGCTTAAAATTTCTTTTTCTTTCCTTCTTTTTATTTGAAAACTATGGATATATTTTATTTGAACGTACATACAGTTGTCATCATTGAAGTTATCGGTGGCTGATGTTATCTCTTCCGGTTGAATACTAAGATCTTGAAACTGCTGCAAGAATGCGTCCATAACTAATTGAAGATTATTTTTCTGTGATTAATAATCTTTGTTAACTAAAACAGGGAGCTGAAAGATGGTTAAGAAAGAAAGGACAGACAAGATTATAGTCTGGAGTGATGAGTGGAATAATTATTAATGTTTGTATACATAATTAATATGAATATATTGTAACACTAACCCCACTGTTCACACTTTAATATTACAAGAAAATGCTGGGTGTGTCACATGTGATACCAGCTGTTATAATTTTTAAAATAGGGGTTATTGTAGAAATATTATTCTTCATTGATTTTACATAATGTGATTTTACATAATGGGTACAATAATAATATATATATAGAGGACCAACCGAATCTCCTAATTCGGTGGAGATATACACAATAATATTTACAATCGTTTCCTATAATACACTGATTCTATTACACTCCGTAGTCGAAGTGTAGGGTGGCTGAATGCTGAGATTGGATCTGAAGTCATCAAACAAAACACGTGGAAGCCCTTTATTGACGATATATGCGATCTGATGACATGAGGGAACGTGGAGTATATGAACATGACCACGTTGAACATGCTCACAGACGAAGTGAATGCCAAGCTCTATATATTTTGTGCGTTGATGTTGCACTGGATTACCCGAGAGACGGATGGCGCTGACATTGTCACAGTAAACAAGATTCGTGCGAGTCAGCGGGTGATGTAACTCGAGAAGAAGGTTGCGAAGCCAGCAGATTTCCGCAACCACATTAGCAACGCTGCGGTATTCAGCTTTAGCACTGGAGCGGGAGATGGTGGACTGTCGTTTGGATGACCAGGAGATGAGATTGTCACCCAAATAAACACAATCTACATTAGCAATAACCTAATGTAGAGCGACGAGTGTCGGGCAGCCGGCCCAATCTACATCGGTATAAACAAGAAGAGAAAAATCATGTGTCAGACCAAGATGAAGACCATAGTCAGAGGTGCCCTGTATAGAGCGGATAATGCGCTTTAGCGCATTCCATTGATCGACCCGTGGGGAATGCATGTGCATACAAATATGTTGCACGGCATAGGATATATCAGGTCTGGTGAAAGTAAGATAATGAAGTGCTCCTGCCAGACTGCGATAAGTAGTGGGGTCGTCATGAAGAGGAGCTGAATCTGCTGAGAGTTTAGCCTGAGTGTCAACTGGAGTGGCGACAGGTTTGCATGAATCCATTGAGGCTCGATGAAGGATGTCTTTAACATAAGCCTTTTGAGACAAAAACATATTATTACTAGTGCGTGTAGCCTGGATGACCAAGAAATAAGAAAGTGGTCCCAAATCTTTCATAGCAAATTCCCAAACAAAGCGAGCATAAGTCACTGGCGTAGAGTGTCAGAAGAGGAAGTAAGAATAATGTCGTTCACATAGAATAGCAAGTAAGCAATGTCTGACTCACGCCGATACACCAACAACGAATTGTTTGATTTACTTTGTCAAAAACCATGCAGAGAAACAAAGCCAGTAAACTGTGTGCATGGTGCCTGTTTGAGACCGTACAAAGATTTCTTTAAAGACATACATGGTCCGGATAACCTTTGTTACGAAATCCCATCGGTTGGAACACGTAAACGGTTTCCTCCAAGTTTCCATGAAGCTGATGGATGTGCCAAGATTTGGCTAATGCAAGCGATAAACCAAGACGTATGGTGGCCGGTTTAACAACCAGACTGAATGTCTCCCCACAATCAACAACTGTCTGTTTTTTTCTACCATCACATACCAATCGAGTTTTATATCTCTCCAAACTGCAATCAGATCTAAATTTATGTTTAAACAGCCACATACTATGAATTATGTTCTCAACCACTCGGGAGTGGCTAAGGCGACCTGATGGTTTTTGGGTAGAGGTACAACAGTGGTGGTGTGTAGGTTGAAATGTTGTTTGGGTTTGACAATTCCGCTCATAGAGCATGTTTGAATGGCACGAGGTGGATGAGGTAGTGGTACGGGTATAGGAGAGTGCACTGTGGCGGTTGTATCAGTAGTGGTTTGGGCGAGGGATAGTGGTGAGGATGGTAGCGGGCTGGATGGAGTAGGCAGTGGTTTTGTGGGCTATGAGAGGGTGTGGGGTGAGCAGGTGGACTGTGTAGTGAGCTTGAGAAAGTGGAAGGTGGGTGTTGTGGCTTGAGGAAGTGGATGGTGGGTATTGTGGGCTGTGAGAGTGGGTCGGTTGAGGTGGGACCGGTTGAACAGTGTTTGGGCCGGTGTGTGGTTGTGGGCCTGGTGGGTGATAAGTGAAGGTGGAAGTAGAGTCGTGACCGTGTGGGCTTGTGGGGTTGGTTTGGGCCGAAAGTTGTAGGATGGGAGGGTGTGTTCTGTTGATGTTGGTGATGGTGATGATCAGAAGAGGAGATAGGACTGTGTGCGACATGGTCCCACACGGAAGGGTGAATAGTGGGATTAAGAAATTCATAAGATGGAGGTTTTGTAGGTGATTGAATGGTGTATGGGAAAATAGACTCTTCGAATTAAACATGGCAAGAGATAATTATTTGGTGTGTGGACAAGTGAAGACATTTGTAGCCTCGGTGATTTGGTGGATACCCAAGAAACACGCAAGGTTGGGACCGGTTGTTTAGTTTATTTATTTTAGTGGGTGGAGAGATGGGATAACAAAGGCAACCAAAGACACGTAGGTGCTCGTACTCAGGGGTGCAATTATATAAGAGGGAGGTGGGGAACGAAAATTATGAGTTTTGCTAGGTAGTATGTTGAGAAGGTAAGTTACTGTTTCAAGTGCGTGGTGCCAAAAATGGGGGGGGGGGGAAGCTTGGGCTAAGAGTGTTCTAAGCATTTTATTAATGGTACGTATTTTGCGTTCGGCTTTCCCGCTTAGAGATGATGTGTAGGGACAACAAAAACGGAATTGCATGCCATTATGATTACAAAAATTGAAAAATTGTTGATTTGCATACTCTTTATCATTATCACTCTGAAATTTTTTTATTTTTTATTCAAATTGAGTGTGAATTAAGTTGTGAAACTGAGTAAAAATACGGAACACCTGAGAGTTATTTGAGATGGGGAAGGTCCACAAAAAATTAGTGAAGTCATCCAAAAACAGAATGTAATAACGATGTGTTGGACATATGGTATGTCCGATGTAATTAAAAGTCGAGGTCAACGTAACCCGATCCGGTACGATCCGAAGAGTTACACGTTGGTACACGAATCAGAGAAGTTCACGCGTTGGTGGATTATTATTTATGAAATAATAATTGTTTTAGTCTTGAGGGACTTAATATTAATAAGATTAATATTAAGGAGTATTAAGATATTTAGCAAGGGGGTTTATTGCAAGTTGTTGTATTATAAAAGGAGGGTTAAGGAGCAAACCCTAATCACACCTTTTATCAAAACAACTAATCCCTTGCCTCCCTCTTGTGATTAGCGGCCGCCACCCAAGAAGAAAAAGGCCGCCGCCTCTTTTTCTTGTGGTTCGGCCAACAACCACCACAAGCCGCTGCCTTCCTCTTGCAAGTGTTGCTTCCCGGTTGGTTCGTGCTCGGTGTGAACTTTCTACTAGCGAGGATTCGTTGTAACCCGCGTGTTACAATTCCGGTGTAGTCGTCAAAGGTTGATTACTAAACCCCCTATGGTTGTTTTATTATTTATTTGTTTATACGCGTTTAACTGAGATCCTGATTGGGAATATTTTATTAATCAGATTAATAAAATTAACTAACAATATATATATATATATATATATATATATATATATTAATCGGCCACAATTATATATTGTATATAATTGATTTTTATAAAAAACATTAACCGCTTCCGCTGTGTATACGATACCATGATTACCAACAGTGGTATCAGACCCACGGTTACGCGCGTATAGATGGTAAAATTATAATTTTGATCTTTGTTTTATTTGTCAAAAATTGTTTATTTTGACAAAAGATCAAAAACTTTTAGTTGTTCATGGATTGTGATGTGATTCGAGCCCTAGGTATTTGACCCTTGTCATGGTTGTGTTTGTGATGGTTTTATTTCGTTATTGATTTGTATTTTTTATTACGGATATTGGATCCGGTGTAATAGATAGGATTAGAATAGATTTGATTTTATTGTATTTTCAAATTTATTGTTGTAATCCTTCAAGTACAAGATCAAGACGAAGAAAAAAAGGCGAACAGGTTCCATGAAGATAGAGATCTCGGGTCAAGTGGGAGCTATATCAAAATTGTTTTGAAACCCTATTGACTAGTTCGTTTCGTTTCTGGCTAAAACGAAACGGGCGACCTATTAGGGGCTCGATTCGTTTAATTTTATTATTATGTTTTGTGGTTGTGGTTTATTTATTGTAAATAATTTAGATAACCCAAAAAAAATAAAATTTTCACAATCATGACAACGGTTTTATTAAAACAAGTTTTATAAAAACCGAAAAGCATATTTAATAAAAGGAGTTTTATTAATATTAAAACAAGTGCATTCGCGATAATACGACCAATGTAGTTTAAATAGGGTATTTAAAACTATATCGTGCCGAGTGTTGAAAGGTGTTTCAATTATCACGAATAATATAAAATTGGATTTTATAAACTGTTGTGTGACTCACATCATGCTAACGAGTCATTCAATATATTTATGGTAAATATTAAAATTAAATCCCAAATTTTAAATTGATGTTTCATGCCACCCTTAATGAGTTAACACTCCATTCTATATCGAACCCAAATGTTAGTGCTGACCCTGCATCTGGGCGTTGATCATGAGTGAAGGTAATCATCGCGGTTCCTGTGTAACATAGGCCAGTGTTACAGTTAACAGTAAAGGACCAAACATCGCTTGTTTGACAAGTGGGTATAGTTGGGGTTAAACATACATCGTTTTTAGCGATAACCCCAAAAAGGAGAGTTGTGTAGTGGACACAATTAACAATCGTTGTTTACCTACCTAATCATGCCAGTGGACAGTGCTAAGCCAGTTCATTGTGTATTGATGAATCGGGATCTCATCCTAATTTATTTTGCTTTTTGGGTCATAAAATAATTAGGGTACTTAAAACATGAAATACTAATAAATTAGATTTTGAACTTTGTAGATGTCAACTGAAAACAATTCCGCCTCCCAATTCTCTCTCAAGTCCATCTTAGAGAAGGACAAACTTAACCACTCCAACTTCATGGACAGGACCGCAACTTGAAAATTGTTCTCAAGGCGGAGAACAAGTTGTATGTTCTAGAAACGCCCGTTAGCACTCGTGTGCTAAAAATGAAGGCATGTCTTGATCACTTGGCTCGTCTGGAATACCCCTTGAGCGATGAGTTAGCTGGGGATATTATCCTAAACTCATTGCCCAAGTCATATGACCAGTTCATTATGAACTACAATATGAACGGGATGGAAAAGACACTTACAGAACTTCATCAGATGCTCAAAACTGCTGAGGTGAACATACCTAGCAAGACTGCACCAGTGCTAGTGATCAAGGAGGGACAAGTTAAGAAACCTAACACCAAGAAAATGGGCAATCAGGGGAAAGGGAAGGGCAAAGGCAAATCTGTTGCCAATAAGAAACCTCGGAAAGATGCCAAGTGTTTTCATTATGATGAAACTGAGCACTGGAAGAGGAACTGTGCTAAGTATTTAGCTGAGCTGAAGCAAGCTAAGGCTTCAGGAGGAGAGTCCTCAAGTATATATGTTATTGAAATCTTTGCTTTTCCTAGCAAAACATGGGTGTTTGACACAGGATGTGGTTTCCACATTTGTAATGTTTTGCAAAGACTAAGAAAGATTAGAAAGCTGAAACAAGGCGACTTAGAGGTCCATGTTGGCAATGGACAAAGAGTTGCTGTGAAGGCTATAGGAGAATGTGTTCTCTTACTTCCTTCTGGTTTAGAACTTGTTTTGAACAATGTTTATTACATTCCTAGCGTGACTAGAAATTTTGTTTCAGTTTCGGCTTTGCGAGGACAAGGTTTTAATTATCGTTTCAATGGGGAATTTATTTCTGCTTATTTTAACGATGTATTTTACTTTGATGCAAAACCCAACAATGGGATCTATGAGATAGAAATCCAAAACGATAACATATTATGCAATATCTCCCATAAACGTAATAAGTTGGACTTTAATGATACGTATATGTGGCATTGTAGACTTGGTCACATAAGTGAGAATTGTGTTAAACAACTCAAAACCGCAGGAATCCTGGATTCCAAGGGTTCAGAGTCGTTTGGAAAATGCGAATCATGCTTAAGTGGAAAGTTAACGAAAGCACCTTTTTCAAATGTTGGAGAAAGAGCTAATGATCAGTTAGGACTTGTACATACAGATGTATGTGGTCCATTCAGAACAATGTCAAGACATGGAGAAAGATACTTTGTTACATTTACTGATGATTTCAGTAGATATGGTTATGTTTATCTTATGAAGCATAAACATGAAACTCTTGAAAAGTTCAAGGAGTACCAAAACGAAGTAGAAAATCAGCTAAATAGAACTATTAAAAATGCTTCGATCAGATCGAGGCGGTGAATATCTTAGTCAGGAATTTATCGACCATCTAAAGGATTGTGGAATAGTTTCACAACTCACTCCACCTGGAACACCGCAACATAATGGTGTGTCTGAGCGGAGAAATCGAACTCTATTAGATATGATTCGATCAATGATGTGTCGAACAAACCTTCCAAAATCCTTTTGGAGTTATGCTTTGGAAACTGCCGCAAGACTTGTGAATATAGCTCCAACGAAGAAGGTTGATAAAACGCCTTATGAGATATGGCATGGAAAGAAACCTCATGTATCTTACCTTAATGTCTGGGGATGTAATGCTTATGTCACTCTAGAATCTTCGGATAAACTAGATCCCAGAGGCAAAAAAGTGGTTTTCGTTGGATACGGTAAGAAGATCGGTTACCTATTCTACCAACCCACTGAAAATAAGATTTTCACTAAACGTAGAGGCACTTTCTTAGAGGAAGAGCTTCTGGCGCGAGGGATTGGAGATAATCATGTGGATCTTGAAGAAATTCGAGAATCACAAGTGACTGAACCAGGTGTTCAGACAGAAACAGAAGTAACTGATCCAATTGTTGAAGTTGAGCCTGAGAGGACTCAAGAAACAACAGAAACGCCAAGTGTTCGAAAAAGTATTAGGGATCATCGTGCACCTGTAAGGTATGACGATATCTTCATGATTGATGAAGCTGAGCCTACTACTTACAAAGCTGCAATCTTGGATTCAGAATCCAAGAAATGGCAAGAAGCCATGAATGCAGAGATGCAATCCATGTATGATAACCAAGTTTGGGATTTGGTTGATCTTCCTACCGAATGTCGGACTGTGGGAAACAAATGGATCTTCAAGAAGAAGACTGACATGGATGGGAATGTGCAAACCTACAAAGCAAGGCTTGTAGCGAAAGGTTTTACTCAGACTCAAGGAATTGATTATGAGGAAACTTTCTCGCCAGTAGCCATGCTTAAGTCTATTAGAATTATACTTGCCATTGTTGCATATTATGACTATGAGATATGGCAGATGGATGTCAAAACCGCGTTTCTTAATGGACACTTACCGGAAGATGTCTATATGGTTCAACCTGAAGGTTTTGTCGATCCAAAGAATCCTAATAAGGTGTGCAAGCTGAATAAATCCATCTATGGATTAAAGCAAGCATCTCGCAGCTGGAATCTCCGTTTTGATCAGAAAATCAAAGAGTTTGATTTTATCAAGAACGAAGATGAACCGTGTGTTTACAAGAAATCTAGTGGGAGCTATATTACTTTTCTTATACTGTATGTAGATGACATACTAATCATTGGAAACAATATCCCTATGCTTAAAGATGTTAAGACCTGGTTGGGTAGATGTTTCGCAATGAAGATTTATAGAGATAGATCAAAGCGGTTATTGGGTTTGAGTCAAAGTACATATATTGATAAGGTCTTACGACGCTTCTCAATGCAAGACTCAAAAAGGGGGCTCTTGCCCATGGCACATGGAACCATTCTTGATAACAAGCAGTGTGCAAATATTGAAGAGGAAAGGAAGAAAATGGAAGGTGTTCCATATGCTTCTGCGATTGGTTCCATCATGTATGCCATGTTATGTACTAGACCTGGTATCTCGTATGCTCTTAGCATGACGAGTAGATATCAACAAAATCCAGGAGAGAGTCACTGGGCTGCAGTGAAGAACCTACTTAAGTACTTGAGAAGGACTAAGGACATGTTCTTAATATATGGAGGATTGGATGAGGAGCTGTCAGTTAAGTGTTATACTGATGCAAGCTTCCAGACTGATCGTGATGACTCAAGATCACAAACGGGATATGTTTTCATTCTGAATGGTGGGACTGTTACTTGGAAGAGCTCTAAGCAAAGTGTGGTTGCTCAATCCACCTGTGAATCATAATACATTGCTGCATCGGATGCTGCAAAGGAGGCTGCCTGGATGAAGAAGTTCATTACTGATCTCGATGTTGTGCCTAGCATAAAGAAACCAATCGAGATGCTGTGTGACAACACTGGTGCCATTGCTCTTGAAAAGGAACCAACGTCACATCAAACCGCGAGGCATATACTCAGAAAGTTCCACTATATTAGAGAAATAGTAGAACGTGGAGACATCGTGATGAACAAAGTTCATACAGATCTAAATCTGGCTGACCCTTTTACTAAGCCTTTACCTCAAGCTAGACATGAGGAGCATGCTGGAAATATAGGGCTTAGAGTTGTTAGACAATGGGCATGATCTGTAATTAGTATTGGTGTTTTATTTTGAACTATGACAGTTATGTTGAATGTTTATTTGATTTAATGGGTTAAATGCAAATTTAAATATTTATTAACTGTGTTCATTATTTGTATGTTTAAATCCTTGAATAAGAGTATTCTAAATGTCCGTAGTCGATCAAATTACATGGGAATGAATTTGAATGTAAGACTATTGTGAATTGAGATGGTTGTATTCATGAGATGAATAGCTCAAGGGTTTAAGAATCATAATTCACAGATATTATTAGGGAATAATATTGGATGTAAATCGCTTCAAAACGATCTCCATGGATCTATGTCATGAGATGTTTTGATATTGATATGTTCAATCTGTCCTTTTTCCTGAGGCACATATTAAACTACATTGATCAAGGACTATCTTTGATGTTATCTTACAATATCCTGAAACATGGGTAGCAATAAGGGTAGCGTTGGGAGAAGTCTGAGATTAAGTGGGAGTTGTATGACGCTGATGGAATTCTGTACTTCTATATGATTAGAAGTCTAGACATTCTGGCGCCCTCGTAAAACTCAAACTGGTATAAACACGTGGCCACGCTCGGACTAAGGTAGTTCGTTAGACCATTTTGAATTAGAGACGAGAATAGAGAATAGTTGATCACTATATAAGAATGAATGATCCATGTCTTATGATCAACGGATGTCTATACAGAAGGGACTTATTGATATAATTGTCAGGGCTATAGTATTTGGTTAAGTAAAGCGTTACTTGAACTCAAAGAACTAGTTGACGACTGTAAAGTGTCATACTGGTTTGGGTGCAATGCGATGCAGCTAGGCGTCCAACTCTGCGCACGTTGACTCATTTAATTAAAATCGTCCAAGTGGGAGATTGTTGGACATATGGTATGTCCGATGTAATTAAAAGTCGAGGTCAACGTAACCCGACCCGGTACGATCCGAAGAGTTACACGTTGGTACACGAATCAGATAAGTTCACGCGTTGGTGGATTATTATTTATGAAATAATAATTGTTTTAGTCTTGAGGGACTTAATATTTATATTTAGCAAGGGGGTTTATTGCAAGTTGTTGTCTTATAAAAGGAGGGTTAAGGAGCAAACCCTAATCACACCTTTTATCAAAACAATTAATCCCTTGCCTCCCTCTTGTGATTAGCGGCCGCCACCCAAGAAGAAAAAGGCCGCCGCCTCTTTTTCTTGTGGTTCGGCCAACAACCACCACAAGCCGCTGCCTTCCTCTTGCAAGTGTTGCTTCCCGGTTGGTTCGTGCTCGGTGTGAACTTCCTACTAGCGAGGATTCGTTGTACCCCACGTGTTACAATTCCGGTGTAGTCGTCAAAGGTTGATTACTAAACTCCCTATGGTTGTTTTATTATTTATTTGTTTATACGCGTTTAATTGAGATCCTGATTGGGAATATTTTATTAATCGGATTAATAAAATTAACTAACAATATATATATTAATCGGCCACAATTATATATTGTATATAATCGATTTTTATAAAAAACATTAACCGCTTCCGCTGTGTATACGATACCATGATTAACCAACACGATGTCCACCGGTGCTAAGTATGGGTGAGGTCCAAAGGTCGCTATGGACTATATCAAATGGTAAACGAGTACAATTTTGAGAATCATAAAAAGGCAAACGAATACTTTTACCATATTGCTTACGTAAATAGGTTCTTGTTCTAGAAGACTTTTGACCATATTGTACTTAGTGATATAAAATGCATCCATAATAATGAAAAGCATAGTTGTCAAAGCGCTTAGGCGCACTCAAGGCGCATAGGCCGAGCCCGGAGCCTAGGCGCAAGGCGCATAAAAAACGACGGCTTTTATAATTAAGCGCATAATATAAAATACATTTTTAGGGATTCTAGAGATGTTTTTGGCTTGTTTAGGGCTCCTTTAGGATGTTTTAGGGTTCTTTAGGACTTGTTCATGACTCATTTAGGATGTTTTAGAGATTTATGCAACTTTTAGCCTGAATTTGGCCGGAAATCAGCCCTGATAGTGCGCCTCAGTGCCTAGGCGCACGCCTCACAGGGCGCAACGCAACTGGTGTGCCTCGAGCCTAGGCGCGCCTAGGCGCTCGCCTAGGCGCGCTTTTGACAACTATTATGAAAAGTGGCATATGACAAGTTGTATAAGCTTTACTTTTCATTAAAGTTAATGAAAATAATATCTAAAACCTAAAGCAAAGTTGTATAAGCAAATGAAGACGGTGAAACTCACATAGGACTTGATAGGTAGTTAATTTTTTCTTGTTTATGAGGTGGTGTATGCAACTAACAGATCTGCAAACTTGTCATAGCATCTTATTGATGCTCTAATATAAGTGACCAGCAGAATTAAAAGCAAAGCATATATGACTAAAACAACATATATGATGTATGCATACATACATACTCGTTGCAGTAGGTTACGCAAGGACGGACCGTATCAATCAAAAACAGCAAACGTAAACCCTAAAACTTATGTTGGCAGCGGAAGTTTAACAATTGAATTCAAACACAAGAATCTATAGACAAATGTGTGATTTCATTGATATTTGATAAATTGTATAAAGAGATTGTTCTTCGGTTTCTCTGTGGTTTGTAGAACAAACTTGATAACCGAAAATGATACCATACAATACATATATATACATGAATTTGAAATAACCGCTAACTACTATAACCGTCGGATTGCTTGTTGACCGACGAGTTTCTTATTGACCGACACACCCTATTATAACTTAATAATATATCTAGCTTAAATACATTTATATACGTCTAATACCCTCCCTTAAGCTAGATCGGGAGAACTTGTAGATTGTCTCTTAACTTGTAGGAATTCTTCATTTTGATTTCTTCAGATAATCTTGAGTATGATGATATTTGATTCGTACATGCTGCGTGAATTCATCTTCATTATTTACTTTGATATATCCATCATGAATCGTACGTCTTGGTTCTCGATAGCAGTAAAGCTTTTGTTGTTTTCTTATTCTCTGTTCTATTCTAAGTCTTCTGGATTTCTTGAAATTTCCGTACACAAGATATTTAAATTTGCTTTCTTCTATCGCTAGTGATTTTCCTCCTCTCGCTAAAATCGTTCCTCCTTTGTCGCTAGATATAGTCACTAAATTCAATCTTCTCTTCCTTTTCTCTTGATTCAACGCTTCCTTCTTCAAAACAGGGACACTCAATTCATTTCTTTCCAGCGAGGTTCCGTTCTCAATTTCTTGTTGTCTATTCCTCAATTTTGTCTTCCATTGTATCCTGTTGTTTACTTTCCACCGTGTCCCGTTATTTTCCATTTCTTCGCACTTATTCTCATAACCAATATTGTATCCTATATCTTGTCTCTTGTGTTGATGTTGGTTATCCATCGATTTCTCTATGAACTCTTTATCCTTGACATGTCTTCCTTCGTCACTGTTGTTATCTTGAGTCTCCATTTTATCACCACGGGTGAATCTTTGTTTTTCTTTTAATTTCCATAGACATGACACTTCTTCCTTTCTTTCTTCTTTTGCTTCCTCTTTCGATGTTATTACTTCGTCTTTTTCTTCGCTGAATCGTTCGAGTTCATATTCCAGTAACGCAATTTCATGTTCCAACTCCATTATTGCAATTTCCTGTCTCAATTTTGCAATCGCGCGTAGTCGCGGACTTATGCAATCTGGACCGTTGTTTATGTCCCACCTCCTTTCATGTCCGCCTTTCATTTTTTTCCTTCTCATGTCTATCTTTGTACGATATTTCCTTTTCTTATAAAATTCTTATATAAACAGAAACTTTTTAACGAAAATATACAAATATCGAATTGCTTTTTTAGACTAGACGGAGTGGGCGGGAAGACTAGGGCGTGGGGGAGCTTTATGGGCGGGAACACCGCCACCAAGTGGCGTGGAAGAGGGCGTGGCCCCTTTGGGCGGGGAAGAATCCACCGGCGTGGGGGAGGAGGAAGCCACATGGAGATATCTGGTTGGCCAATTTTTTTTCTTTTTCTTTTTTTAACTTTAACCCAGTATAATATTATTCTCTTCGCCCCTTTCCGCCCCTTCCACTCCCCACAATTTTCACCTTTCACACGTAGGCCCCACACGTGCCACATGGCGCTTCATCCCTCTCTTTCCCCCCCTCCACTCCTTATATTCTTAAAAAAATTGTTTTGACTTTTCAACCGTATGATATCCCCACAAGAACTTTTCAACAATGATATCCCCACAAAAATATTTTAATATCCAAAAATGGCGCCTTTCTTTTCTTCTAATGTGGTATGGATATTCAAGAAATTGAAACTACAATCTTGATTTCCTCAAATTCCAAACAGAGGATTTGAAACGATTATTTATGTCGTTTCTTGTAAACCGGTTATTTCGTATGTCAATCCGGAAAAAAAAGGAAATATATATATACTCTGTTTCTTTCAAATAATAAAGTATGTAAATAAGGAATTCAAGAGATTTTTACAGAAGTTTTACGATTCGATTTGTGGATCTCTGATGTTTGTTGTAAAAAAAACTTTCTCCGCTTCTGTTTCAATTTCTGTCACAGTTCTTGTTGCTTTCGATTTCGTTTCTTTGAGTCTTTGTTTTGGTTTGTTCCGGTAAATCAACGCAATTGATCCGTTCGATTGAGATTCTTCAGTTTAGTATTGTAATTCCTTCTTTTGTGTTGTTGCGTCAATTTCTCTCTTTTCTGATATCGATTCTTATGTCTGAATTGGATTTCTTGAACGGTTTATTCGTACTCTGTTTTCCGTTTCATTCTGCAGTCACTACAATCAATCGTTCCTTGTTGTGAATCTTCGATATGGCTCTGATACCAGTTTTGTTGGCAGCGGAAGTTTAACAATCGAATTCAAACACAAGAATCTATAGACAAATGTATGATTTCATTGATATTTGATAAATTGTATAAAGAGATTGTTCTTTGGTTTCTCTGTGGTTTGTAGAACAAACTTGATAACTGAAAATGATACCATACAATACATATATATATATACATGAATTTGAAATAACCGCTAACTACTATAACCGTCGGATTGCTTGTTGGCCGACGAGTTTCTTATTGACCGACACACCCTATTATAACTTAACAATATATCTAGCTTAAATATATTTATATACGTCTAATAACGAAACTGATAAAGATTGATAATATTATTGATAAATTGTATAAAGAGATTGTTCTTCGGTTTCTCTGTGGTTTGTAGAGCAAACTTGATAATTGAAAATGATACCATACAATACATATATATACATGAATTTGAAATAACCGCTAACTACTATAACCGTCGGATTGCTTGTTTACCGACGAGTTTCTTATTGACCGACACACACTATTATAACTTAATAATATATCTAGCTTAAATATATTCATATACGTCTAATAACTTCAACAATTCAATCCCTCAATCCTTCACAAATTTCACTACAACAAATGAAATCCACTAATTCCAATCTAACGAATCTAAACTGAAGTTGTGGAATTGAAAGTAAAGTAGAAATAACATTTATACTACTAATTATTATTATTATTATTATTATTATTATTATTATTATTATTATTGTTATTATTATTATTATTATTGTGTGGTAAGGTGTTTGTAAATTTGACATGCTCAGAGATTCTGCAAGCAGGATACTTACAGGTGATTTTTTTAAACCACAGCCACACATCTAACTAAGTTCTAGCTTATATGTGCTTCGTGCTTATATGTGCGTTGTTAGTTGATGTTCCAAGAGACATGAACATAACAAGTACTAATTCAAGTATGATTCGTTGGTTCTGTACCTTTAATCATAAATTGTTTATGGCAGTCGGGATGTATATTTGTGGTTCAGTTTAAGTGCTCTGTGATCTTTCTTTAAAAAGATGAGCAGTTTTCAATGGCTTTTGACTACGTTTTTTTTATCATACCAATTTTCTTTTTGCAAGCTATCCTAATGGTGTTTGAAAGACTGATACTTCCCTCATCTGAGTAAAATTTAAACTAGGTAAGTGGTTCAAAAAGAATTTAGAAATAGAAAAACAGGTGAAATAAGCTGAGCATTAGTCAATGGACATGCAGATTTCAGTACTTGAATCACCACCATGTCATCTTATTGAAACATGTACACATTTTAGAATATGCAAATCTCAGAGGGATCTTTTTATTTTTCTTTTGAGTTGCGCAGTGGTTTTAGTGATGCAAAAGAATTATTAACAAATGTTTAAAATGTTGGATTCCAGTTATTTTTTACTAGCACATATCACTTACCGGCTATTACTAGATATTTCTACAATTTCTGAACAAATGGCGCTTTATGCTTCGATATGAGTTGAACTTGATTACTTATTAAGTTATTTCAGCCGAAATTATTGTTGGGAATCATGGTACGTATACACAGCGGAAGCGGTTAATATTTATTAATAAAATCGATTATATACAATATATAATGTTGGCCGATTTATATATATAAATATGTAATTAATTTTATTAATCCGATTAATAAAATATTCCCAATCAGGATCTCAGTTAAACACGTATAAACAAATAAATAATATAAACAACCATAGGGGGTTTAGTAATCAACCTTTGACGACTACACCGGAATTGTAACACGCGGGTTACAACGAATCCTCGCTAGTAGGAAGTTCACAACCGAGCACGAACCAACCGGGAAGCAACACTTGCAAGAAGAACGGTAGGCGGCAGAGTGATGGTTTGACCAAAACCAAGAAGCAGGGCGGCGGCCCTCTTTTCCTTGGGTGGCGGCCGCAGGTTTTTTGAAGAGGAGGCAAGGGGTAAGTTGTTTTGATAAAAGTATGATTAGGGTTTACTCCTTAACCCTCCTTTTATAAAGTAACAACTTACATTAAGCCCCCTTGTTGAATATCATAATATTCTTTTAATATTAATCTTATTAATATTAAGTCCCTCAAGTCCAAAATATTATTATTTCACAAATAATAATCCATCTACTTATGAACTTATCTGATTTGTGTACCAACGTGTAACTCTTCGGATCGTATTGGGTTAGGTTACATTGACCTCGACTTTTAATTACATCGGACATATTATATATATCTAACAATTATGACGTCCTTGAACATTCCGAAGGGAGTAAGGCATGTACTTTTCAGAACATCAAACAATGATAGCTAATCCCTTTCACTCTTTCGGGCTCAATTTCATTAAACTTGTGTTTTGACTTTTGATTGTTTGTATCATTACGTTCTGGTGGCTAATGGGGAAAATCAATTTGACACAAGCTATGTGGGATTTATGAAGGATGTAGCCCGGTGGTTGAAGGACAACACTCACATCAAACTAGTTGGTACAGTTAATATATAGGCTGCTTCAATTCTAGGTGAATAAAAGACTACTTAGAAAATACTCTGTAAATCTATAGTTACATATATTTTGAATCTGAGTCAATAAAAGACTATTTAGAAAATACTCTGTAGATCTATAGTTACATATGCATTGAGATGTCTAAAAAGGATAATATAAATGGATGTCAAGTCAAAATTAACTTTGTTTATTACAGGCAACCAGGCTGTGGTGTATTACAACACCATTGTTACAGAAACAATGCTGTTTTCGAGGCAGTGAATTTCTTTTACCGTTTTAAAACTAATAGCAATTATATTATAAACATAGTAAATTCCTTAATCTTAGGAAAGGTTGTTGTACACCATTATTAGTTTCCTATTATATTGTCAATCTATGTAATTATATAATGAGGTTGATTAATGAGAATGAATTCATTCAGTAAATTTACATCTTCCTATATGGTATCAAGAGAGTACCTGTACTCTTGACCGCCACCGCAGCCGCCCTACGCCACCCATCACGCTCCATCCCGCTATGGCGGTCACCAACATTAAAAACATGATTCTTCTCGTTCTGGGAGATGAATCATCGCACTATTCTACCTGGACAACCCTCTTTGAGGTGCACTGTCATGCATATTAGGTATACGAACATCTTCAGCCCCGCCCTCCCCCTGCTACTTCTCCCGGCTTGTCATCAGAAACTGACGCAGCCAAAGCCTCTGCTGCCCAGGCTGCGGCCGATGTCCTTTGGGCTCGACTTGACGCCTTGGTAAGTGGATCTACGGAACCATCTCCAAACCACTTCTTCATATTATCATTGTCCCGGGTCAGACTGCTCATGAAGCTTGGCTCGCAATTTCCGACCACTTTAATGATAACAAAAGTGCTCGGAAATCCATCTTCAACAACAATTCTCTAATATACATCTTGAAGATTTTCCCAATATGGCCGCATACTGTCAGCAAGTTAAACATCTTGCCGATCAACTAAATAATGTCGGGGCACCGGTTGATAACCAACGCCTTGTCATTCAATTGCTAGCTGGCCTCACTAAGGCATATGAGAGCATCTCCACCGTGTTACTGTCACACCCTGACAGCGCACAGCGGAAAGCAAGTCATGAGGTAACAGAAGTTGTTACCATAAGGTTTAGCGGATCACATAAAGTTACGTGTGGACATCTTGCTAACACCCTCTAGTGAAACGTTGTTTTATTTTCGTAATAAACGAAGCATTGTTAGAAACAAGAAAACAAGTTTTACCAAGATGAAGCGAAAATATATGTTAATATTGTATTACAAAACACAAATAAAAACAAAGTTTTAGATAAAGTTATCATTATTATTAGGTCCCAACATCATGTCCACCGTAGTGCCCTAGCCAAACCACTCTCATTTAACCTATGCATCAGTACCAGAAAACATGCTTAAAAACATCAACAATATGTTGGCGAGTTCACAGGTTTATGAGTAATAGTAAACATTCAGTTTAGTAAAGCATATGATCTAATAGAACTAAAATAAAATCAAGTAGAGTCTTGAGGTCTACAAGTATGATGTATCCAAAGGCTTTTAATCAATCCATAACTTTGTTTCCCGGGGTGTCGTTCTTATCCAAGAGGGACTTGCTGATGTTTATGTTCATTTTTCAATCAGATCCCATGACAAACAATACAATACCTTGATCATGAAAACGGGGGAGTCAACCCAATAGTCCTACAACATAAACAAAGGGCTTTTCTGAAGGCTAATGATTAAAATGTGCTGGGAGAGAGAGAGTGGCAACCCGTCGGTTGACACTGGCACTACTAGAAAAAGGGTCTTCCTTGACACTTTTTTATGACATACCTTATTTATTGACATGCAAAAGTGCATGTCATAAAAAAAATGTCATCTTTGATAAAAAATGATAATTTCTTGACGTTTTTTTATGCATGTCAATAATTTTCCGTCATAAATAAAAAAGCATGACGGTTTTGAAATTAGCTTGTCATGGTTTTATGTCACCCAAATTTAAATTCCCTCCACTCTTATGTGCCTCTTCATAAACCCTCCTCTCATAACAACTCCCAAAGTCTCATGTCTCTCTCTCTCTCGTTCACCATCTGACCATCTCACCACCACCACCACCTCCCTCTCTCATTCTTCACAAAACCCCTTTCACTGAGATGATATTTCCACAATTGAAAGTTTACTAACCTAACTATAACATATTTTGTTGTTGGATTCTTGCAATAAATATATTGCTGAATACATAACTTAGAGAGGGACACCTACGGAGTTCTGAGACCTCCCACCGTGGACAGCATCAAGGAGGTGACCATGGTTCAATTAGCGGCACGGTTGCGTTTGGTGGCCCGGCGGAGTGAGTTTGAGATAGCTCACGTGGCTGAAATGGTCACAACAGTTGGAGGTCACGGTGGTTTCCGACAAATCAACGGCGACAAGAATGGTTAGACTGTTGGAGGTCACGGTGGAAAGTTACCATCTGGAAAGGAACGATGACGGCGATAGGGGTGGATTTTGGGTTTTAACCGGCAGTGGTCTTGTAATGGTTGTGGTTCAAAGCTGAAGGGGGTTATGAAATCAAACTTTAAAGGTTAAAACTTTGCCTATTTTTTGCCTGATTTTTATTTTATATCAGGCTATCAGCGTTTATTTGTCTAAATTGTGCATTTTATGTTCTTCCGTATATCTAAGGTAAAATTTTCTTTGTCGGGTCAAGATGCTACTGCTCGCATTCGGGTATGGTTGTTGTTGATGTGTTTCAGTTTGTGTGATACTTGTTTTTTAGGTAGTTGAGTTTTGATAACGGATATAGTGTGATGATTTGTGATGTGAAATTTGTTGCTAGGGTTTGGATAGATTGATGTTGAATTCTCTGATTTCTCTGCTACTTACAGGACGTTAAAAGTTTATTTGATGGTAGACAAACTTTAGTATATCCTGGTTTGTCAACTGTGTGGGGAAGTCTGGCTCATAGCAAGGTAAATGGTTTATTTATTGATGAATTATCATAGGCTTTTTGGAGCAAAAGATATTTAATCTGTTTATCTGTATATACATGGCAGGCCAAAGGTTATTGAGTTGGACCAGTATATGATGATGTACTCTCAATGGCTTGGTTTTTCCTTGAGTTAATTGTCAAGTCAATGGCATTAGAACAGACTCGACTGTCGTATCATAATCTATGTCTAGGTATTTTTTTGGTTCATTTAGAATAAATCATATTATTATACTTGAATATGTGGTTTTTGAAACCTACTCTGATTAATGATTTGCCTTTTGTATGGCAGGTGAATTTTGTTAATTATATTATCGTTTTTGCCAGATTTCTGAAGCTTACGCGTGTTTACAGTCCGCTAAGTTTATTATCTGATCTCCCGATATCGTTTACAGTTTTTGGAACTAGATGAGTATGCTAGATTGGTTAATTAATTATCTGATCGGTTTTGTTTAGAAAGAAGATAGGCATGGAATTGAATTTGAATCGCATCTGGATTGAATTTTTTAGATTGAGTAGTTATCGATCCCATTAACATTTTTGTGACCGTCGTTTTTGGTCAAAGTGAGGTGGCGGTGTAGGGTAGTTGAGGGTAAAAGTGAGGTGGCGGTGTAGGATTGGTGGAATTCGGGGTAGTCTAGTTGAGCACCGCTAAGTAGAAAGTTTATATGAGTCATTTTGATATGTTGATCCTCAAATATTAAGCAATCAGGAAGAATAACATTTATAGGCTTATAGCCATTTAGGATTGCTTTTAAATTTGCTATACACTTGTGTTTGTGTTTGGTTGATAAGCTGAACCCTAAAAAGTTTACATGAATCAACTTAATATATTGACCTGTAGTTATAGATAAATATTAAAGCAATTAGGAAGAAGTACATTTGTAGCAGTTTGTTTGGGATTGCTTTTAAACATCTTATTTGGTTGTGTTTGTGTTGGGCTGTGATTATACGCGGCAACAGGCACATATTCAACAAGGGGTACATATTCAAGGGTGGTGAGAACCGGAGTCCCAAGGAGTCACGGAGGGAGTAAAAACAAAGCGTTGATTCAGATCCCATTCCTCTTTATTGTTGTAGGAAACGGTTGCGCTCGGCGGATCTAGTGCCACTAGGTGAACACTTTATTGTCTGTATTCTGTGCTAATGTTTAACCAAATACTTGGGTTGCTGAAGCAAATGTATAATGATATGATTTCATAGGGCTTACCGAAGGCAGAAAGAGGCATACCCGTCACATAACCCTTTTCTTCCTTGAGGTTGCAAACATTTACATAAAGAGTCAGGCAGTCATCATGTAAGTCACATTCATCTTATTTGTTCTTTGTAAATGTGACAACTAGCTAGCTAAGTTTTATATCTTTATTCTTTACTAGTCTTGAACTGTGTAAATAGTAAGGAATTAACATGACCATTTACTTGAGAGGTCATATGTGTTGTAGTAACAGAGAGCGGTTGGTTATAAATCACCATAAAAAAGGGCAGGGCAGATGCAACAGGTTGTTGCCCCTTTTCACATTGAGTCTTCTTCTTATTGATTTCTCTATATTTTCACCTTTAAATTAGATCCCTTGAGCTTTCTTTTCGCAACCATCATAGGCGATTTTTGCTTTCACATTTAGAGAGATTTTTTTTTATTTTTTTTAATTATTATTTTTTTTATAAACTGGGCTGCTCGCCAAGCAAGGACCTCCACTTTCCTAGGAACCCACGAGTTCCTCGGTAGAATATATGAAGCCGGGACAAATCTGCACTCTTGAACGCACGACTTTAAATCACCAACAGAAAAAAGGCTGCCAGATTGCTCGAACCAGACCCAAACATCCTCTCTGCCCGAAAGTTGTGGCAGAATGACTCTGCGACCCAGATCAGCCAATTCAGCAGCTTCCACCCCTGCGTTTATGTCCCTTGTCCAGTCCCACGCCCAACCCAGCCCCAACTGTAAAACCCGATCTGCAACTGTAGCAAATTTATTCGTTCCAGCCTGAATAGTGCACGAAAGACCTCCGCGGGTCTCGTTCATGGGTTGGCGGGTTGAACCCGAACACAACATGAACCAAAAAATCATGTCACGTGCATGAACTTGCACACGACACGTGTGTTCACAGGTCACGAACATGAGACGAACCCGAAAATCATGTCATACAGATGAATCTAAACACGACAAGTGCATTCACAGGTTGACGCGAACACTTCAAAGTTTCTTTTGCATATTAGTACTTTAAGGTTCTAAATTTAGATATATTTCTTATGTTTTTGAAGCAATTATGTTTTAAACAATGCAGTTTACTTTGAAGTGTTCAAATTTTTGCACAACTTGTCAAAAAGATTTTTAAGGTACATATCAGGCTCTTCAATTTTGATCTCTATTATTGCTTTGTCATACACTAGATACTTAAGATATGTTGATGTTGCCAGGACTCACCATTTCTTAATTTGTGTTTTAACTTCAAATTTTGGGCTTGTCCATTATAAATGCAATAAGGAAATATTTAAGTATCGTAGTAGCCAAATTAGGTCCATTATTTTGCTTCTTAGATCACATTAGCGATGCGCTATGATATATGTAAAATAATTGGCCAGCCTCAACTAATGTATTAATTTTATTGTTGTCTTAGGTTGGGGGAGGAGCGAATTATTACAGGGATGAGGACATGGATGTCGTTCGCGAAGAATGGTCAAGCTACGCCCCGACATTTATTATCAAATGATCGAAGCTTGTTTGAAGGCAATGTATTGCCGATACAATATTTTTGTAAACGTTAAACGTTGTATCGGATTGGTTTGTAATTTGATAAATATGTATTATATATAATGAAATGACGTTTTTGTTATTAATTTGCTAATTATTTTGCATATAATAAAATCGCTATAAATCTAGGAGGGTAAATATGTAATTTTACAAGAATTTTTTTTTTAGATTAATAAATTATGACACGCAAAAGAACGTCATAAAATTCTGTCATAAATTTCTATCATAATATGTGTCGAAAAAATGTCAACAAAAACCGTCATAAAAATGTGTGTCATTAAAAAGTGTCATAACGTGTGTCAATAAATGATGTCATAAATGTGTGTCATAAACAGATGACACGACGCGAAAATATGTCATCTTAAATTTATGACACCGCCATCCTTGACGTTTTTTTTCTTGTCATCAGACCCTTTTCTTGACACGCAATGCGTGTCAAGAAAGACCTTTTTTCTAGTAGTGTGGCGTCACATTATTTCTAATGTATCCACCTGGTGCACTAACCTAAGGCCATCAATATTCTATTTTATAGTCTATCGTATCATATAAGCATGTTAATCCCCCGATTTGTAAAACGTTCAAAACATTTAAAAGAAAAGGGGCCGTGAAACTCGCCTTAGTGCAATACTTCTGGGAACTTTCCAATCCCGATCACAATCATTCACCTAAATCACCTCCCATATCGTAGGTCGATTTAGTAACCATACTAAGTCCAATTAAGTTATTCACCAAATTATCCCGACTTAGTAAACCAATAAATCCCCGGATTTTAGTTATCCCTTACCCTATTAACCCCATTGGTGACACGTGACGAGAGGCTAAGTCTAACCATCGTATAGTTTATCTAACATCTCCAAGCTTCATATAATGTTTTTAACAACTAATCCTCATGATTCTTATATAGCTTCTATTTAAGTCATAAGACAAATATCCAATCCATTTAACAACCTTATATTTATTATTCAAGTCTTGCTACATTTTGCTAACATTTTATGCCTCATAACTATGTTTCGGGTCACTTCCAGAGCATAGCTTCGCACTGTAAGCGCCCCTTATCAAGGTAAATACCCAATATACCTTGATTAGTGCTTAATATAATACATTTTCACCTATATAATCATTTTACATCAGATCTACATGCATGCATTTCTAGTGCTCAAATCTATCGATATTGGGCGTTTTTACGCGTCCTAAGCCATTATTCTTAAGTTTTAACCTTAAGTCTTTCATGTTAAACTTATAATACCTTATTTATCATCAAAATAAGTCATAAAAACATGTTCTAAATCGGTTTTAGAAAATCATCTTTTAAAGCTTAGTTTTGGCACTTTTAAGCCGAAAAATGGGTTCCGATCGTACATGCAATGTTTCCAAATCATGTAGATCATATCAAAGCTTGTTTTGCACTAGTTTAAGTTCATAAAATCCATTAAAACTTTATTACAATCAGATCTGAGTTTATATTAAAATCATCCGAACTTATGTCTTATCAAAGTCCATATCAAGTCCATAAGGGTCCATAAGTCATCTTTCATTTAGTTCATCCAAGAACTCATTTATCTAAGTTAGTAATTTCTCTAATGTTTGGTTATTATTCAGATTTCTTATCACCCTTTTAATCCTCTTGCATGTGTCTAAATATGAAGGATCTTAACATTTTAAGCATCAAAACATCAAGATTATTACCCTAAACACACTCACACACACTACACACACGCACGCACACACACACACATACTCACGCATACATACACTACATTCATATACTTTCTCCTTTCATTTCCCCATTAGTTTTAGATTGAAAAGCCTTTGTGTATTTGGTGAATACTTATGTAAAAACTTGAATAAATAATGAAATAGTTTTAGTTTTATACTCACCTTACTACAACTTGGGGTTTTTCCTTCTAAACTTCTATTTCTTGAACCTTTTTAACTCTAGATCACCAAGATTGCTTAGCACTTCATAATATCATGCTTCTTATGATGAATACATGATTGAAAGTGAGAAAAGTGGTGGTGATGAGAGGGTTTCGGTTGGGGGAGGAAGAGAAAGAGAGAATATGGATGGTTTTGTATAGAGAGAGAGTGATGAAGAGTGTAATGAAAGGTTGTAAAGGTGAGTGGTGTCTTGGGATGACACACTCCCTTTAAATAGCCAATCATTATTATATTTAATAATAATAATAATAAAAATAATAATAATAATATTATACAAAACTCTTCATATTATTATCTAGAGAGGGAGGGGGCGAGACATAGGGGGGGGGGTTGGGTATATATTTTTTTTTTATAAAAACCTTTACATAATATACACAATCCTACCTTTTATAAAACCTACAAACCTTACTTATCTAAGGTTTTCACCCCTTAATCCAATAATAATAATCACACTCGTCCATATAATAACTTAGTATGTCGGACTACGTATTACGATTTAACTAGACTTTCTACCATTAGTCGGGTCGTCACCAAGGTCTAATACGGTAATCTATCACTACGTGATATGGAATCACTAAAATCCCCATAATATTTCCAACAATATTAATTTCCAATAACAGCTTTCAGTTATTGCCCAAAACAAATATATCATATCACATGCAATCATATTTACAGTTATTATATTTATACGGATAGTACCTGGATTTCTACCGGTTGTCACAGTCTCCCCTTGTTTCAGAAATTTCGTCCTCGAAATTTTCGTTTAGTCACTACTGGTTTCGATTTCGACGGAAACAAGTGCGGGTATTTTAGCTTCATTTGGTCTTCTCTTTCCCACGTGAACTCGGGTCCACGCTTAGAGTTCCATCTAACTTTGACCAATTTGATGCTACTCCTTCTCAACTTTTGGATTTTCCAATCCGTAACTTCAACAGGTTCTTCAACAAAACGCAACCTATTATCAACCATCACTTCCTTCGAAGGAATAACTAACGTTTCATCTGCTAAACATTTCTTCAGGTTGCAAACGTGAAAAACATCATGAACGCCTAATAGTTTCTGTGGTAGCTTTAATCGGTATGCAATGGGACATACCCTTGCTACGATCTTAAAGGGTCTAATATAACGAGGACTAAGCCTACCTTGCTTGCCAAACCTTATAACCCCTTTCCAAGGCGAGACTTTCAACATGACCTTGTCTCCCACTTGGAATTTCAACGGCTTCCTTCTGTTATCTGCATAACTCTTCTGTCTATCTCTGGCAGCTTTCAATCTATCTCTTATCTGAAAGATCTTGTCTGTTGTCTCTTATATTATCTCTGGGCCTGTCAAACATTTGTCTCCCACTTCTGCCCAACAAAGAGGTGAGCGACACTTTCTACCGTATAGAGCTTCGAAGGGTGCGGCTTTGATACTGGAGTGATAACTGTTATTGTAGGAAAACTCAACTAAGGGAAGGTGAGTGTCCCAGTTACCTCCAAAATCAATCGCACATGCTCTTAACAAATCTTCAAGTGTTTGAATCGTTCTCTCGCTTTGGCCATCAGTCTGGGGATGGTAAGCGGTACTCATATCAAGTCGGGTTCCCAGTGCGTCATGCAATGACTGCCAAAACCTTGACACAAATCGACCATCTCGATTGGAAATAATCGATATTGGAACACCGTGTCTGGAGACAACTTCCTTGATGTAAATCCGAGTTAACTTCTCAATAGAATATGTTCCCCTAATCGGCAAGAAATGTGCGGACTTAGTTAATCGATCAACAATTACCCAAATGGCATCATGCCCACTTGATGTCCGGGGTAACTTTATGATAAAATCCATTGAAATACATTCCCACTTCCATTGAGGAATCTCCGGTTGTTGAAGCAATCCCGAAGGCTTCTGATACTCAGCTTTAACCTTTGCACATGTTAAACATCTGCTCACGTAAGCTGCTATCTCTCCTTTCATGCTCGGCCACCAGTAAAATTCTTTCAAGTCTTTATACATCTTGTCGGAACCAGGGTGTATCGAGTACTTAGACTTATGGGCTTCATCCATAACTAACTCGCGCATACCGCCCTTAACTGGTACCCAAACACGATCCATGAAATACATCACTCCATCATCCTTCGTATTCACATCCTTAATCATCTTAAAAAGACATTCTTTCTTCAAATTCTCTTCCTTCAACGCTTCCTGTTGTGCTTCTTTAATCTGAGCCATAAGACTCGAATGGATTGTCAAACCCAGCGCGTGAACACGCAACGGTTTAACTCTCTCTTTTCTGCTTAAGGCATCTGCCACAATATTGGCCTTTTCCGGGATGATAACGAATCTCACAATCGTAATCATTGAGTAGCTCGACCCATCTACGCTGCCTCATATTGAGCTCTTTTTGGTCAAAGATATGTTGAAGACTTTTATGGTCAGTAAAGACTGTGCATCTGGTACCATAAAGATAATGTCTCCATATCTTGAGCGCAAAAATTACTGCTCCTAACTCCAAATCGTGTGTTGTATAGTTCTTCTCATGCACCTTGAGTTGTCTCGATGCATATGCTATGACCTTATCATTCTACATTAGTACACATCCCAACCCTTGATGCGAGGCATCACAATATACAATGATTCCATCGTTTTCATCCGGAAGTGATAATATTGGCGCACTACACAACTTCTGCTTGAGAAGCTGGAAGGCTTCCTCTTGCTTCTCTGTCCATTCAAACTTGCGGTCTTTTTGGGTTAATAGCGTCAAAGGCTGCGCTATTTTGAAGAAATTACCAATGAATCGTGGTAATATCCTGCCAAACCCACGAATTGACGAATCTCCGTAGGAGATTTTGGTGTACTCCAATCCTTAATCGCCTCGATTTTCGCTGGATCCACCTGAACGCCTTTCTCGTTAATAATATGACCTAAGAAATGAACTTCTCTAATCCAAAACTCGCATTTGGAAAACTTCGCAAACAACTTCTCCTTCTTCAGCAACTCCAAAATGAGTCTCAAATGCTGTTCATGTTCTTCCTTTGTTCGTGAATAGATAAGTATGTCATCAATGAACACTATGACAAATTTATCTAGATAAGGTTTACAAACTCTGTTCATTAGGTCCATAAACACTGCTGGAGCGTTAGTTAGACCAAATGGCATAACAAGAAACTCATAATGACCGTATCGTGTCCTGAAAGCGGTCTTTGGAATATCTTCTTCTACAATTCGCAGCTGATGATAACCAGATCTAAGGTCGATCTTTGAGTAGAAAGTCGATCCCTTCAACTGATCAAACAAATCATCGATTCTGGGTAATGGGTATCGATTCTTTATAGTGAGTTTGTTCAACTCCCTATAATCGATACACATTCTAAAGGTTCCGTCCTTCTTCTTGACGAACAACACCGGTGCTCCCCAAGGAGAATAACTTGGTCTGATGAAACCTTTATCCAACAATTCTTGCAATTGATTTGAAAGCTCTTGCATTTCGGAAGGTGCTAATCGATAAGGAGACTTAGCGACTGGTGCTGCACCTGGTACAAGATCTATTTTAAACTCCAATTGCCTCGTAGGTGGTAATCCAGGCAAATCCTCTGGAAAAACTTCAGGGTATTCCCTAACCACGGGAATGTCTTCAAGTTTCCTTTCCTCAACTCTGGTATTAACCACACTAGCTAGAAATGCCGGGTAACCCTTCCGTAGAAACTTCTGCGCCTTCATCACATTAATCAATCTTAGAGGTTTCTTCTCGGTGTCACCTCGTATGATTAAAATCTCGTTATCCGCAACCGGAATGCGAACTAACTTTTCGTGACAAATTACTTCCGCTCGGTACTTGGATAACCAATCCATTCCTATGACGATGTCAAAACTCCCTAATTCTACTAGCAAGAGGTCTATGCTAAATGTATGACTTTCGAGTTGTAAGGCACAACCTTTAATTATCTTACAGGCTTCAATTAACTTACCATTTGCCAGCTCTATAGAATAAATCTTACCTAATTCATTTGATTTCGCACCTAGTAGAGGTTCAAATTTCTTTGAAACAAAACTCATATCGGCTCCGGTATCAAATAAAATAGATGCAAATTGATTATTGGCAAGGAACGTACCGGTAACCACTGTAGGATCTTGGCGTGCTGCTTCCGTGTTCATTTCAAAGGCTCTGCCCCTTGCATTCGTTCCTCGAAGTTTAGGGCAATCCCTCTTGAAATGTCCTACCACGCCACATTCAAAACATCCCTGGTCGTTCTTGCCTTTCTCTGAAGGTAAACTTACTCTACACCTTGCAGCTGTATGCCCGAATCGTCCACATCTTTCACATTCAACCACCTTGCATTTACCAGTATGCTTAGTGTTGCATCTCTGACACATAGGTATCGTCCCTTCTACCTTCTTACCTTCGCTGGTGGTTGCATAGAGTTTTCCCGACTCACGATTCCTACCTTTCTTATTTCCGGACGCCTTCTTAAACTTTTTAGATCCTTTCCTTTTTCTTCCTGACAATACTGCTTCCGTCTCAGGAATCTTTTCCATCACGTCCGATACTTTCTTTCCACCGTCACTATTCTTAGTCAACGTTCCCATCCTGATCACATCGTCGGTCAAAGAATTCGCTAGAGATATAGCGCTCTGTATCGTAGTTGGTCTAGAAGATGATACCATACCTCTGATCTGTGGTGCTAAACCCCAAATGTATCTTTCAATGCGAACATATTCCGGTGTAACCAATCGCGGAACTGATCTGGCTAACTCATTGAACCTGGTAGTGGAAGCCTTAACCTCCGCTCCTTTCATAGAAAGAGTCCAGAACTCAGCCTCAATCTTCTGCATTTCACTACGTGGACAATATTCTTTCAACAACATATCCTTAAGGTCATCCCACGAAATTCCATATGCAACTTCTTCTCCTAAAGCTTGCACTTGCGTGTTCCACCATGTAAGAGCATCATCAAGAAATGAGCAAACAGAGTACTTAACTTTTTGGGTAGCCGAACAGTTACTGATCATCATGACTGATTCCATCTTCTCAATCCATCTAATGATATCCAGTGGACCTTCAGCTCCGGAGAACGTTTGAGGATGGCAAGACTGTAATGTCTTATAAGTGCAACCTACCTCGGCGTTTCCTGTTTCATTCAAGTAGGCCTTGGTTATTAGTTGATATGCAATCAAAACTATAACTTTATGAAACATCGATCTCATCCCAAAGGTTTTTACCTGATGTATTCACAGTATTGATTCGCTCTCTAGGTCCTCTGGCAGCTCCTGGTGTGCCACCGCCGAGTGTGCCGCCACCCGGTGCGCCACCGCCAGATGCGTCGCCACCTGGTGCGCCACCGCCTGATGCGCCGCCACCTCTGCCTTGGGCCTCACGCTGATCGAATACGAAATTCACCTGTTGAGCTATCATCCTGGCTAGCTGTTCATTCGAAACCGGAAGTGATGATCCTCCCGCATCTGTGCCTGATCTGCTAACGGGTGCCATGATCCTTTTTCTATATATTTAGGAAATAAATATATATAAGAAACATGCTAATGATTTAAGAACCATTCTTGTTCATATCATAGACCACTCCTCATGATCTATGCACAACCAAGGTAATTCATAAAAAAAATCATCATTCACCACCATAAATCAATGCATAGAAGAAAAATAACAAACAAACAACAATCAAGGAAAGATAATATCCATAAACCACGGTTATAATGTTTACATAATAAACCATTAGAGTGCTTGTTCACCGTTTACATGGATCTTACAACCAAACATCAAAGTGTTTTAGGAGATCGTACTAAACAACGTGGTAGATCAACCACCAATATGACAAGAAAATACGGATACAACCAAAAGATAGGGCCTAATATGCCCATGAACAACATCAGAATTAGAAATCAAGAAGCTTTGCCCCTACGAAGGGCAGACGCTGTCACCATCAAGACCATCAATGCCAAAGCCATCGTAGCACTGTGTCCTTCCTCTGCCGCCACTAGTCGCTGCTCTAAACCCAGAATGCTAGCCTCGGTCTCCTCAACCTTAGCTTCACTCTCCACTAGTTTCTTCTGAGCATCCCCTATCTCTTCCTGAACCTCACGAAACTTGGACTCTAACTGCTCCAACCTAGCCAACTGTCCATCTCGTGCCTGGCTATCATTGATCATATACTCCTCTGCCGATGATATCCTATCATCCATCCCATCAACTCTATCCAGAGACGCAATCTGATCATCCAAAGAGTCCATCCTACTACCCATGCCTTCTGTTAGGACCGGCGAACGCGTAATCCGACAATCACGAGGTTTATACTAGAGGTGCGGAATCCCTCTAATATGTTCTAATAACAGAAACGATAATGAAACGATGATAAACGAGTAATTACAACACACACACGGGTCAAAAGATTATAGATTAATCACTAAAACAGAGCTCGAGTGTTTACAGGGATCAAATCAGAATTCTCAGACCAAGGGAGGGTGTTTGGAGAGTGTGTGAGGCAAGAACTGAGCTCTAGGGTTGAGAATAGGCCTATTTATACCTCCCAGGTACGTACAGCACCTTATAGGCGATTGTGCAGCTATAAGACATGATAACATAGACGATTGGGCCTAATCGCCTATGTAATGCCCATAATCGTGTGCTACAGTGATGTGGCATGAGTGCAATCGTGTGCTACAGTGATGTAGCATGAGTGCTAATTGCCTGATAACACGGTGTAATCGCCTACAGCTTCCCGAACCCTCCAAAACGCGTACAAACGTCTCCAAACACCCCGAAACACGTCCAAACAACTAATATACTAGCCTAGGGACATCATGTACTAACAGACTCCCCCTTGGACCAGGCTAGTATATGATTACGAGCCATAAACTGCCCAATTAACCTAGCCAACGACCTATAGAGACCTATCACTAGCTAGGGACATACAAACAATGCACTTACAAACTCCCCCTTGGACCTAGCTAGTGATTTACAGACTCAACCTATCATCTAGCTAGGGACACACAAGAAGTGCATTTACAGACTCCTCGTTGGATCTTAGCTGGAGATATATGGTCTTCGAGTCTTCAAGTCTTCATGTTCAACATTCTTCAACTTAGGGTGACACCGCAGTATATGACCTATGAAGATTTGAGCATATCAACTAATTTGAGCGTTAGTCGTGGCTTCATAAGATCTCGTCTTGGACATCCATTTGCTTCGATAACTTGGGAGGTAACAAGAAATCTCCGCTTTTAATGATTGACAATTCTTTGACTTGGACGAAGATCAATATCATCTTCACTTTCATCTCTTGACTTTCATCTTCTTCAGCTTCGATTGCTGGAGCTCTACCACGATCTGGTTTCTTTGAAGATGAAATATCGGGTTCTTGCTGTTCAGGATGATTTTGTTGTTCAGGTTCGGGCCTTGTTCAGCTTCGAGCCTTGTCGTTTGAATCATGGTATGCACAGACGTTGTGTTGATCCTGCAGGAAAAATTAATAAAAACTGCACACAAACTACAACTTGTATTAGATACGACAAATAATCCGGACTCAGTCAAATTCTTGAAGTTTATCATTTGATGAACTTTCAAGATTTGTTCATAGTGACCACCAATTTGAGAAACGAATCATTCTCCCCATGAACATTTAGATCCTATCAAATTTTACCCTGAACTCTCACGATTGACAATTTGTGACCCTGAAAGTGATATTTGACCCTTGAATTTTGTAAAATTTAGATTTTATTTGAGTTTCGGCTTCGGATCTGAGATTCCAATTGAAGAATACTTGTATTCCAACATCGGTCAATCAAAAATAAAGACAAAAGAAAGATCTTTTTGGGTTTTTCAAGATAATCAAAAATTAAAAATGCAGGAAATGTAAAATACTATTCACTATCATATTTTTGCGAGTCTTATCTGTTAGGGAAACATATCAGTGTACGGACTAATCTAGAACCCTTATTTGTTCAGTAATAGTTCAAATTGCCAATAAGCATCCTACAACAACTGCCAGTATTGTTGTCCACCTAAACTCAAAATCAAGTTTTATCGCTAGGCACTTTAGATACGTTAAGGTAATATTAAGACTGATGTACAAGGTGTTCCCCGCCACGCGACACATTCCCGTATCAAGTCATGCACAAAGCTTCCTCGTAACCGGTGAGTAAGCTGTTGTCATCCGTATTTTACAAGGAATGGACTCAGTGGTGATCAGGTCTGCAGAAACGCTGCAACAGAGAGACCAGTGAGATCCAAACTAGGGTTCAAGTCAAATACCGTATATTTGATTTTTCACGGTACGATGCTTTAGGTATATGATTTGATACCTTAGAGCGAATTCTCATTGAGAATAGGATTTTGGCATATATGAATCTTTTTGCTCTTTTAGGATTCCCGGACGTCCCCTGATCAGAATTTATTCTATTTTTTTTTTATTTGATTGATTTTTTTTTTTCAGGAAATGACATAGGGGTGTCTCAGTCGTAGGCTGCGACCCAACGTACGACACGTGTGCCACTCCTATTTATTCTGAGAGACGTCCAGTTCACCCCAGATGTACCAACCTCTTAAAGACCATGAAACCTCGGATTTTGGCATGCTATTAAACGAGATTTCGGTACCAAGACCATATGCCAACGCACGTTGATCCACACATGATTCAGTTGATTTAAGTTTATATCACCGTGCCGAACTTGGAAATGATTTTGAGCCTACCGACACATCATTGTAGAGGCTACCTATCAGTTCCAATATTTTTAAGATGATAAGAGTCCAGACAGTCCGACTGATTGGTTAATATCATCTTCCCTATTTTCACCAAAAGAAACTCATTTTTGCAATTTTTCATTTTTTTTTTAATTTTTTTTTCTCCCCCTAAAAATCTAAAAATTTGCGAAAAGACAATATTTTTGGATTTTTCTGATTTTTGAAGAAAAATATTAAATAAAAAATGATTTTCCGATGTGGTTTACTCAGATTTTCCCAAAATGCCTTTTACCTTTCAAAGATAGTCAAATTTCAATTTGTCAAGTGATTTGGTAATAATTTTGGCAATTCGGTAGTCAGTGTGGACATAAATAATCACTGGATCCTTAGTGATTGTTATGGAAGTTACACTACTAATAAGAAAATGGAGGTGATAAGAAAATGCAAACCGTAGTCAAGCATGTGTGTAGAAGTATCCAAAGATAAACCTGGAAACATCAGCTCAATGCAGCTACCTGATTCGTCTTCGCAGGTTGCAGAAAACACATGTGACGACCTTCCAAGAACTGATATCCACCCGTTGCGGATCCAGCTTCAATATTGTAACCACCATTGACAAATTCACTAAAGTCAACGAGATCTAGCTTATCGCCATTAGGGTACCATAGACCTTTGGTCGGTAACCCTTTAGATAATGAAGGAACCGTTCTGCAGCAATCACCCAGTCCACTCTTATTCATTACTGACATCCATTGTTAAGTCGAAACACTGGGTCTGGAATTATTCTTATCGAGCATTTTCTCTTCTTTCTTCTTCTTCGATAACAAATCCCCCTCTTTATTGGCTAAGGTTACATATCCTCCAAAGATATTCTGATCAATTTACTGGAGCGATATGACACCTATTTTGTGCTAAGATGCCCCACTGTCAACAATCAAATGACTGCTGATAGTTCCTCCTGGAACACCCTGCACACTCGTTCAAAGATTAGTTCTCAAGGGGGACCCAGGCCTTGACCATCTCTGGTCGGCCTAAGTCATCAATCATAGGCAGCTCCATCCACCTACCATGAGGGGTAGGTGTTTTCTCATCAACAACAGTTGATGTAGATGGTGCTAATGAAGTAGATAAACTCACAGATGGTGCTCCAGCTGCTTTTGGCTTCCGAATCTTGTCATGCTTAGCCTTTACAGGTCTTTGCTTTACAGATTTGGGTGGTACCTGAGACTTCACCTTTGGGTCAGCCGGTGGCTTTGACCTTTGGTTAGTCTTTGGACCTGCTTTTGGGCCTCCCTTGGGTTTTGCAACCTTAGGTGGAGCCTTGGAGCTTGATGCCTGATCAGCTTTAGGCTTTGCACCATCAACAACAACCCTTTGTTTCCTTTTCAAATTCTTTGGTGTCACCTGAACTTGTTGTTCAGGTGTCTTGTATCTTTGGTTGTTGTATTTAGGGGGCTTAAGTGCTTTCCCCTTTAATTTTCTCAGATAGGGACAATTAGCAATCAAGTGTCCAACCTCGTTACATTCATAGCATGACCTCTATTCTTCATAGTACTGGGGTTCATACCGTGACTGTCTTGAACTAACCTGAGAAAATCTAGGGCTACGGCTCCCTTGTGAGCTTCTAAATCGAGAGGTACTCGGATATGAATCATAATCAGATGATCTTGGTGAAAAATTTCTTTGATGATTTTGAAGAGAATGTCTCATCTGATCAGTACCTTTCGATTTGATGGGCTTAAGTTCATTGATCTTGGGACCCTTTTGATTTTTCCTAGACCGATTCTTTTGATTCACATGTTTGGTGGGTTTGTGTTTAACATGTTTCTTCTGATCAACGAGTTTTCTGATTGAGCTTCAGTAACTGGTACTTCCTCAAAAATATGTTTAATCAAGGATTGATCCACATTCTTAATGGGAAACTCTTTATCAGAAAATAATTTGTCAGATCCCACCAACATGTACAGCCCTTTCGTGCCTTCAGCAAACTGAAAGTGCTTCTTTTCCGGTTCAGGTTCACATAAAATGTGATTTTTAACAGAGCTATGTGAACCTGATTGAGCCTTCTCAGTTTCCTGGGATTCTTTATTAGAATCCTCAAGGTCTGTCTCCGGTAAGGCCTTTGGTTTCAATTTCACATTCCGTCTATTTACAGAACGTTTATTGTAACCAAGTCCTTGATTTTCTTTTTGCCGAGACTGATTTTTAAGATCTATATCATTTCTACTTAGTACAAACTTTGCAAACTGAAAACCATCCAGCTTATGTTGGGCTATTTCATAATCAGATTTTGCTTGCGCTAATTCTTTTTTATATCCTCAAGAGTTTTAGAAAGCTCAGAATTTTCTTTCATTAAAATTTCATTTAAGTTTTTAAGCTCCATTTCATTTGCTCTCAAAACTTCATTGATGGTTATACAATTAGCTAGATCGCAAGTAAGGGTCTGATCGTTTTCAGACAGCTTTCAATCGTACTTTGGAGTTCGGCACAGTTAGAACAGACAAACCTGGAAGATCCTTGTGCAATAGGGTCAGTTCCGTGCTTGATTTGAACTCTAACTTCTGGATTTTGATCATCAGCATCTTCCTCTTCTGATTCACTCCTTTCAGAAGTTGAACAATTTGCATCAGTTCTGTTGATTTCTTCAGAACTTCGTTCAGGATATTGTTCATTGGATGATGATTCACTATCTGCACCTGTACTCTCTTCTAAGATTTGAGCACTCTCTGACGCTTCTCTCGATTCCACAGTCTCTACTCGTTGAGCAAAACACGCAATTTCCCGATTAACACCTCCCATGAGTTGTGTCTTCTGGTCAAAGCCTTTCTCAGCAAGCACAGTAAGTAAACTCGTAGCATCCGTGTTTGCTGAGACATAGTGAATTGCAGGAGTAACCGAAACCACAACCGTTTCTTGATTGTTTTGAACATTGTTAAGTTGTCTGGTTTGATTCGGTTGACTTTGACTAGCATCTGACGTTGATTTCCTCTCCAGATGGGCCCATGGATTACATCCAGAAATCCTCTGTTGTTGTCGTTGTTGGGCCGGTTGGGTGTTCATTGAAGACGCGAAAGCCCATGGTTTGGTTGCATTTGCCATTATGAAAGCCTTGTGAAAAGGTCAACTCTTGGTCAACAAAAGTCAAACTTCGGTCAAAGATGGTTAACACCTATTTTGAAAGTCAAACTTGGTCAACGAAAGTCAACTTCGGTCAAAGACGGTTAACACCTATTTTGAAAGTCAAACATGGTCAACGAAAGTCAACTTCGGTCAACGAAAGTCAACTTCGGTCAACGCGAGTCAAAGTTAGGTCAATTTTTACGTTCCAGAACCTTGTAGGCGATTATGGTCACAATTGCTAGTTAAGGTAGGCGATTGGAGGATGTTAACACGTGATTAGGGCTAATTGCTAATGAATAGTGACGCGATTAGGGCTAATTGCTAATGAATAGTAACGCGATTAGGGTTTTGGGGAGATTGGGGTATGCCACGTGATTAGGCCTAATCGCTAAAGCACTGTATGCGATTGGAGGCCTAATCGTGTACTGTAGCACGCGAGTGAGCCTAATTGCATGCACTGTAGCACGCGATTATGAGCTAATCGCTAGTCTAACCCTAATCGCTCAAAACTTTCACATGATTAGGTCTGCGTAATCGCCTGATCTGATCTGCAGCCGCACTTTTGCTCAAAAATCACCTATTTTGCCTCAAAATCTTATCTAAAACATTGTATTTTGATCCCAAATGATTAGACAAGTTACCAAAATAGTTTTAGAACAAAACCTGATCAAAAACACACGTTTTTAATCGTAAACACACACTAAGATTTTGAAAAAGATGGGTTTTTGATAAAAACTCAAAGTTTCAAAATAAGAACAGGTTTTTGATTAAAAATCTTAACTTTTACACCAAAAACAACCTGTTTTTACTCGTTTTTGCTATTAAAACACCCGTGATAAGAGCCTCGGCTCTGATACCACTTGTTAGGACCGGCGAACGCGTAATCCGACAATCACGGGGTTTATACTAGAGGTGCGGAATCCCTCTAATATGTTCTAATAACAGATACGATAATGAAACGATGATAAACGAGTAATTACAACACACACACACGGGTCAAAAGATTATAGATTAATCACTAAAACAGAGCTCGAGTGTTTACAATGATCAAATCAGACGTCTCAGACCAAGGGAGGGTGTTTGGAGAGTGTGTGAGGCAAGAACTGAGCTCTAGGGTTGAGAATAGGCCTATTTATACCTCCCGGGTACGTACAGCACCTTATAGGCGATTGTGCAGCTATAAGACATGATAACATAGGCGATTGGGCCTAATCGCCTATGTAATGCCCATAATCGTGTGCTACAGTGATGTGGCATGAGTGCAATCGTGTGCTACAGTGATGTAGCATGAGTGCTAATTGCCTGATAACACTGTGTAATCGCCTACAGCTTCCCGAACCCTCCAAAACGCATACAAACGTCTCCAAACACCCCGAAACACGTCCAAACAACTAATATACTAGCCTAGGGACATCATGTACTAACACCTTCTCTATACTGCTTGGACCTAACAACCCCATGCTGAAGCGCATCAATCTTCCTATCCAAGGATGAATGTCTATCCTGTAGCTGAGATATCCTGTGCTCTGTGCGAGCTCCTCTGGCTGCTAGCGTAGCCACAGTACGTGCCGCGGGCTCACCCGTCAATAATGGATAATCTGCCGCTGATGAAGACTCACCCAACTCATACGTGCGAGGTATGCCTTCAATCTCTGCCCAATCCTTCAACTTCTTAGGCAACCACTCCCAGCAACCCAACTCAACCTTACTGATCTTGTTGCTGGTCGACAACTGTCCCTCGGTATCCATCGGTCGCTTGCGTAAAGGTAACGTAGCAATCGCTGGAGTGCTAATCTCAGTATCTTTGGGCTGTGACCTGAACATAGCGAAAAGACCGTCGTTCCTAGGCTCTGAGGGTAACATGAATGCAGGTATAGGCTCCTCCATGATCGACGTCTTAACCACATACTCTGTGTCAGCAGTCGGTGCAACTATCGGTTCCACTTTAGCTGGAGCCACGAGTACAGGGTTATACGGATCTTGTTGGGGCTCACTGTCGGTACTGGAGAGACTGACGTGTGAAGTAGCCATGATCTGTGACAAGTATATCCGTACTAGATAAGTATATATAGCTTTACATTATACTAAATTACTTAATCACAATAATAACATAATATCACATATAATTAATTCTAAGCCCTATTTTTCTAAGGTACTTTTAAGCGATGCATAGTAAGTCTTGACATAAATTAAAATAATATTCGAGAGCTTTTATGGTTATAGAGTAGATTAAAATTTTCTACTTATCAATAACCACCGCTCTGATACCAACTTCTGTCACACCCTGACAGCGCACAGCGGAAAGCAAGTCATGAGGTAACGGAAGTTGTTACCATAAGGTTTAGCGGATCACATAAAGTTACGTGTGGACATCTTGCTAACACCCTCTAGTGAAACGTTGTTTTATTTTCGTAATAAACGAAGCATTGTTAGAAACAAGAAAACAAGTTTTACCAAGATGAAGCGAAAATATATGTTAATATTGTATTCCAAAACACAAATAAAAACAAAGTTTTAGATAAATTTATCATTATTATTAGGTCCCAACATCATGTCCACCGTAGTGCCCTAGCCAAACCACTCTCATTTAACCTATGCATCAGTACCTGAAAAACATGCTTAAAAACATCAACAATATGTTGGCGAGTTCACAGGTTTATGAGTAATAGTAAACATTCAGTTTAGTAAAGCATATGATCGAATAGAACTAAAATAAAATCAAGTAGAGTCATGAGGTCTACAAGTATGATGTATCCAAAGGCTTTTAATCAATCCATAACTTTGTTTCCCGGGGTGCCGTTCTTATCCAAGAGGGACTTGCTGATGTTTATGTTCATTTTTCAATCAGATCCCATGACAAACAATACAATACCTTGATCATGAAAACGGGGGAGTCAACCCAATAGTACTACAACATAAACAAAGGGCTTTTCTGAAGGCTAATGATTAAAATGTGCTGGGAGAGAGAGAGTGGCAACCCGTCGGTTGACACTGGCGTCACATTATTTCTAATGTATCCACCTGGTGCACTAACCTAAGGCCATCAATATTCTATTTTATAGTCTATCGTATCATATAAGCATGTTAATCCCCCAATTTGTAAAACGTTCAAAAACATTTAAAAAGAAAAGGGGCCGTGAAACTCGCCTTAGTGCAATACTTCTGGGAACTTTCCAATCCCGATCACAATCATTCACCTAAATCACCTCCCATATCGTAGGTCGATTTAGTAACCATACTAAGTCCAATTAAGTTATTCACCAAATTATCCCGACTTAGTAAACCAATAAATCCCTGGATTTTAGTTATCCCTTACCCTATTAACCCCATTGGTGACACGTGACGAGAGGCTAAGTCTAACCATCGTATAGTTTATCTAACATCTCCAAGCTTCATATAATGTTTTTAACAACTAATCCTCATGATTCTTATATAGCTTCTATTTAAGTCATAAGACAAATATCCAATCCATTTAACAACCTTATATTTATTATTCAAGTCTTGCTACATTTTGCTAACATTTTATGCCTCATAACTATGTTTCGGGTCACTTCCAGAGCATAGCTTCGCACTGTAAGCGCCCCTTATCAAGGTAAATACCCAATATACCTTGATTAGTGCTTAATATAATACATTTTCACCTATATAATCATTTTACATCAGATCTACATGCATGCATTTCTAGTGCTCAAATCTATCGATATTGGGCGTTTTTACGCGTCCTAAGCCATTATTCTTAAGTTTTAACCTTAAGTCTTTCATGTTAAACTTATAATACCTTATTTATCATCAAAATAAGTCATAAAAACATGTTCTAAATCAGTTTTAGAAAATCATCTTTTAAAGCTTAGTTTTGGCACTTTTAAGCCGAAAAATGGGTTCCGATCGTACATGCAATGTTTCCCAATCATGTAGATCATATCAAAGCTTGTTTTGCACTAGTTTAAGTTCATAAAATCCATTAAAACTTTATTACAATCAGATCTGAGTTTATATTAAAATCATCCGAACTTATGTCTTATCAAAGTCCATATCAAGTCCATAAGGGTCCATAAGTCATCTTTCATTTAGTTCATCCAAGAACTCATTTATCTAAGTTAGTAATTTCTCTAATGTTTGGTTATTATTCAGATTTCTTATCACCCTTTTAATCCTCTTGCATGTGTCTAAATATGAAGGATCTTAACATTTTAAGCATAAAAACATCAAGATTATTACCCTAAACACACACACACACTAACACACGCACACACACACACACATACTCACGCATACATACACTACATTCATATACTTTCTCCTTTCATTTCCCCATTAGTTTTAGATTGAAAAGCCTTTGTGTATTTGGTGAATACTTATGTAAAAACTAGAATAAATAATGAAATAGTTTAGTTTTATACTCACCTTACTACAACTTGGGGTTTTTCCTTCTAAACTTCTATTTCTTGAACCTTTTTAACTCTAGATCACCAAGATTGCTAAGCACTTCATAATATCATGCTTCTTATGATGAATACATGATTGAAAGTGAGAAAAGTGGTGGTGATGAGAGGGTTTCGGTTGGGGGAGGAAGAGAAAGAGAGAATATGGATTGTTTTGTAGAGAGTGAGAGTGATGAAGAGTATAATGAAAGGTTGTAAAGGTGAGTGGTGTCTTGGGATGACACACTCCCTTTTAATAGTCAATCATTATTATATTTAATAATAATAATAATAATAATATTATTATACAAAACTCTTCAGATTATTATCTAGAGAGGGAGGGGGCGAGACATAGGGGGGGGGGTTGGGTATATATATATATTTTTTTTATATAAAAACCTTTACATAATATACACAATCCTACCTTTTATAAAACCTACAAACCTTACTTATCTAAGGTTTTCACCCCTTAATCCAATAATAATAATCACACTCATCCATATAATAACTTAGTATGTCGGACTACGTATTACGATTTAACTAGACGTTCTACCATTAGTCGGGTCGTCACCAAGGTCTAATACGGTAATCTATCACTACGTGATATGGAATCACTAAAATCCCCATAATATTTCCAACAATATTAATTTCCAATAACAACTTTCAGTTATTGCCCAAAACAAATATATCATATCACATGCAATCATATTTACAGTTATTATATTTATACGGATAGTACCTGGATTTCTACCGATTGTCACAGTTACAAAACCGTGACCCCCTACCACCCTTCAATGAATGCGAATCCCGACTTACCATGACTGAAACAACCAAGAAAACCCTATCGGCTAGGGCAGCGGGCACCTCTGCCACGGCACTGTCTGCCACCACGGCTTCTCACTCTTATGATTCTGCCACCACGTCTGCCTCCAACCGTGGCAGGGGCCGTGATAGATCTCGGGGTAGGGGTCGTGGTGCATCCCGTGGTGGTCGCTCCTACAACACCCAATCTCAACACCCGTACATTGTTTTTCCCAACTCTTAGGCTACAAGTCAGTGGAGTTCCCTAATGCAAACACCTCAGCCATCTGGGTCCCAGCAGTCAGCCGCACCGCCATGCCCTTACCCTTCTACATCGTGGCCCAATACAAATAGCTCGGCAGGTGTAACACCCCAACCGATGGCGGAAACATCGAGGTGTCACGTATGAATGATTGTTCAGTAGCTCATGGTAAATAATAATAAGTTTCATTAAATGATTTAAATAAATTACATACAATTGTTCTAAGAATTTGTACATCACAATGAAAAATACTAGCTACACATCTTGAAGCATTAACTCTAATCTTCAAGCAAGCTATAACCTGAAACATGTTAAGTTTGAAAATATTTTGGGTCAACAAAAGTTGGTGAGAATTACATAGGTTTGAATAAAAAATGTTGTACAATTCGAGTGTCAAGGCTAGTCTAGTCCATATGTGAAAACAAAACTATCAGGTAAATCGAGTGCATAATCAACCCTTGTGACTAGAATATTGTGGTCCATCCCATACGCATATGGTTCACTTGATTATGTTATGTGTTCGATAACAATCACCCACGCTACCTATGTAGGAGGTACACGTATCGGGTGGGATTGTCAGTCCAATAGATCTATCATTGTATACCGTCGGCTGATCAATGTTAATGATTATGCTAGAATAATGTGCTTACCCTAGTAATGTTTAAGACATAATGCAACATAGAATAACACATAGACACTTATGATTGAATTGTAAATTGAATGTTGTAACATGTTTCACCCCAAAATAGTGAAATGGAAAAGGGGCTATGTAAAACTCACCTGAAATTCACTGTGTAAGTATTAGCAAGTAGCAACAAGTCTGAACTTGGATTAATTGAACTCGTGTATCCTATTACAAATAAACGATGCCTTAAATTCTAATGCAAATAAGCTTGTTTTTGTTATGGTTGTAAAGATAGTTTATCCAACTACCTAGACACGTATTGAAAGAATACGTGTCTTAATAAGTGTATGACTTAACGAACCGATAGTAACTTGGTTTGGTTTCACAAAATGTATTCGTATGTATAGCTATTTGAATTAAATACATTATTGAAGTTATTGATAAAGACACATTTTGAATAACGAAATAATATTTATGTAGCTTGACTCAAATGTTAATTTGTCTCGTATCTTGGGTAGTATATATATGTACTTGTTAAATAAACATAAATATTCCTATTTTTGACGGCGTAAGATTTGAAAGTTAGGATTTATTTGTAAAAACATAATCTTGTCTACACATAGTTATAAACTTGGAATGCCGGATCGTTTATCATATTTTATAAAATTTGGGCAGAGTTTCCTCTGTTTTTGTATAAAACCGACAACTAATGTTGTCTATATTTTTCCAACAATCAATCGTCCAAAATTTACAATACACTTCATGATCTAACAAATCTTTTACTCGTGACAAGTGATTAACTTTGTAAAGCTAAAAATGAAAGTAAAACATATGCTTCGACAATTAATACATATATTTATATAGTTCACCATTTAGATAAGTCTTGTAAAAATATATATTGATGTAGGGTAGTCATTACTCGACTCGTCGAAGCTTAACAACAAGAATAATAATTTTCGTTATAAGTCGACTCAGTTCGTTTAACAATAAAACTAGAATTTTTTTTGTGTTACAGCTCGGTTCGGTTCGTTATAGATTTAAAATATTTATATTTATATATAAACAATAACACAAGAGGTAACTAAACCAAATACACGGGTGCGAGTTATACCTTTCTGCGAACAACTCGCGAACCGACACCTACGCGCCTCGAACCGAGTATCTATAGATCTGACCAGGTTTGACCGTTAACTAAACTTGACAGAACCGAACTTTGACCAGCCTTGACCTGTTGACTTGTGTCTCGACTACCCGATCTACTTGAACTGAATAAACCTAAAAAGAAATAAGTCGCCTGAACAGATCCGGACAAGCCAACAAACGAACTCACCATTCACGCTGCAGCATGAACCTGTCCTAGAGTCAGCAATCCATCGACACCCAACCATCGCTCGGTCTTCAGCCATTGTGACCATCTTCGGTCATCGAACTAGAACAGAGCCAAACTATCCTTGTCCACCTTAAATTTATTTCATTAAACCAAAGACAACCAATTACAAGTGATACGTAGGTAAACGGGCCACAAGTTGCGCCGCTACTCCTTTTTGTATTGCAAAACCTACTCTATTGAAAATAAACATTGGCCCTTAGCAGCTGGGGAATTACTTTGCATAACTTTCCTCACGCGATCGAGGAGCTTGATTGCTTGCGGGGCCAGCGCTCCAAAAGTATCAAAAGCGAAGGGCACAAACACATGCCGGTTCTCTAGACAAGCCGCTTCATGTTTATCCACTTTTTTGCCCTCAGCTTTCAAAACTGCCTGCCCAGCCACAAAACCCGAATCCCGAAGTCCCACCAATGGGGATAGCCCAGTCAGGTCAACACACGCATGCTTGCCTTGCGCCCATCCGAACACAAGAACATCCGCTGGCCTCAATGTGGACCGGCCGTCACGTGGGTCCGTCAAGAAATTCACGGGGGCCTCTTTTTTGGCTGAAATCCCTGCCCTTCGTAAAACATCCCATAGAACATCTCTAACCAGGTCATGTCTGTATTTAAAGCCTGGTAACTCCTTACAATGTAGGGCGTGTTCTCCAAACTTGTCCAAGCGTGTTTTTTTACAGATCGGACACGGTTCGTCGACGGGGAACATGGGAATCATCAGTCGGTATTTGAGGACCGCCCGATATTCGATAGCCGACATATGTTGCCCTAGTCCGTCAATTGGGAGTGTAGTGAGGAAAGATAATAATGAACTCATCGTCGTTACTGTAGCCGCTGCTTGAAACCACCACGAAAGGAAAAGGAACGAAGGCTGTTGTTGCTTGTCGTCGATAAAAAAAAAGAAGAAGGGGAAGGGTTGTGCACACCGTGGGCGGCGCTGCCACGTCACGGTGGCCAGAGTGGAGAGGTCGCTGGCCGGTTAACGAGAGAGTGGAAGGTGTAGGCGGTGGACTGGTGGTTCAAATGGTGGTTCTTGGTGGCTCAGGTGGTGGCTGATGGCGGCGGCGCCGCGTGACAGTGGTCGGGTGGTAGCTCCGTGCTGTCGTTGTCGCTGCTCATATAGGGAGGAAGAGAGAGTTTGATTATTGTAGGTGAGAGTGTGTAAGGAGGAAGAAGGCATGGAAATGAAAAGGGTTGGGGGCTAGGGTTTATGGTTGAATGAAGAAGAAGAAGATGTTATGATGTTTATATAGTTAGGGTTAGCTAGGTAGGTTAGGTGGTTGTCAACCGCGTATACGAACCAGTTACTGACTCGGTCTCGTTTATGACATGGACTCGTTTAAACCCTAGATAATTATGTTATGTAATTTATTTATATTACTCGATTCAAAACGAGTATTTGGGATGTATATTTAAATTTGTTAGATTTAGAATCGACTAGTCGTTTAATATCCGATGTATTCTCACCGCGTCACTATGTGACGTAATTAAGTAATTTAAATTTGTTGGTGAGTAATAATAAAAAAAAATATTTGTTGTTAATTAGGTAATATCGAGAAAGAAATTTCAACAGTTGTGCGAATATAATATAAATATATATTATTATTTTTTTTCTAGTAAAATAGCGGGGCGTTACAGCAGGCATCCTTGGAGCAGCCCTAGATCAGGCTTACACGACGACCTTGTCCCCCACGGACATCCAACAGGCTCTTTATGCCTTGTCTCTCAGCCAGCAAGACCCACACGGTTTCATGGATACAAGAGCCTCTGGCCATATGAAAACTCCACGAGGTAACGACTTCCCGTCTACTTTTAATTTTTGCACTAACAAATACATTGTCGTTGGAAATGGTATGACCATCCCTGTGATTGGTCAAGGCAACCAAACCCTACCACCACCATTCCCACCCTTTAAATTAAACAATGTCCTGTATGCCCCGAACCTTATAAAAAATCTCATTTCAGTCCGTAAACTTACTACTGATAATTTATTATCCATTGAATTTGACCCTTTCGGTTTTACTGTGAAGGACCTCAAGACCAAGGCACACCTCCTCCGATGCAATAGTTCGGGAGACCTATACCCATTGACAACACCGCTCACCTCCAAAACTACCTCTACTGCTTTTGTGGCTACTACTCAAGAACGTTGGCATCAACGCCTTGGGCACCCGAGCTTCTCTGCTTTGCATTCATTACCATTATCTATTTCTAGTTCCTCTAATAAAAATGACAACATTATGTCAAGTTTGTGTTTTTGGTAAAAGTGTGCGCATGCCATTTTTTGATTCTTGTAATCCTACTTATTTACCATTTGATATAATTCACAGCGATCTTTGGACGTCTCCTGTGCCTAGCACCGGGGGCCACAAATATTATGTTTTGTTTTTAGATGATTTTAGTAACTTTTTTGGACCTTTCCCCTAACAAACACATCTAGTGTGTTTTCTATTTTCACCATTTTCCATAACTACATTACCACTCAGTTTGGCGACAAAATCAAACAATTTCAATGTGATAATGGCAAGGAATACGACAATAATTCTTTCCATAATTTTTGTCGTCTCCATGGCATGCATTTCTGATTTTCCTGCCCATACACCTCCTCCCAAAATGGTAAGGCGGAGCGTAAAATACGAACAATAAACAATATGGTATGCAACCTATTATCCCAATCCTCCTTGCCGCCATCTTTTTGGCACCACGCCCTTGAAACTACCACCTACCTTCTTAATATCATCCCCAACAAACACACTCAATTTCTTTCCCCCACCTCACGCTTATTTAAGTGTGATCCCACATATGACCACCTTCGTGTGTTCGGGTGTTTATGTTACCCCTTACTTCCCTCCATCACCATAAACAAACTTGCCAACCGTTCTAAACCATGTGTCTTTCTCGGTTACCCGCCCAACCACCGTGGTTACCACTGTTTAGACCTCACCACAACCTCCATGTTCATCTCTCGACATGTCCAATTCGAAGAGACCATTTTTCCATTCTCCACTACCCATCCCACCAAACCCGAAACCTACAACTTCCTTGACAATGGGTTAAACCCTATCTTATAGACCCACCTTCACTCACAATCCAACACTCAGCCCAATCCCACAACTCAACCTACCCAGCCCGGCCCTTCTTCCGCCGGCCCACTACCTCGCCTCCCTCCACACAAAATCCCACTCTCACCTACTCTCGTCGCCCACGATCTCAGGACCAGCCCACAGCTGGACCCACAACCGCCTCATCCTCCAACACGGACCACTTGGCTCCACCGGGCTCTCCCCAGCAGCCATCCACATCTCCCGGCCCAACCAACTCGACCCAAGCCCACCCGACACCTCACCCGCTGTCACCTCCCACCTCCACGGCCCAACCCACTAACCCACCCTCTCCAGCCCAACAGCCCAATACGGCCACTGCCCCTACACCAGGTCCCCAACCACCCACCCGTACCATGCGTACTCGAGCTATGGACCGTATATCCAAACCCAAGCACCATTTCAACCTCCACACCACCACCATCGTGCCTATTCCCAAGTCCCCACAGGTTGCCTTGTCCTCACCCAAATGGCTCACTGCAATGACCAATGAGTTTAGTGCACTTATTAAAAATGAGACCTTGGAGTTAGTTCCTCGTCAACCGGATATGAATATTATTCGGTGTATGTGGCTCTTTAAACATAAGTTTCGTTCAGATGGTAGGTTGGAACGGTACAAAGCTCGACTGGTTTGTGATGGTCGAAGCCAACACGTGGGTGTAGATTGTGGTGACACCTTCAGTCCGGTTGTCAAACCGGCAACGATACGCCTTATTCTTACATTGGCTCTCTCACGTTCTTGGGCCATAAATCAATTAGATGTTACCAATTCCTTTCTACATGGTAACCTGGAGGAAACGGTTTAGATGCATCAACCCATGGGGTTTCGGGACTCACGATTTCCGGGCCATATTTGCAAATTAAAGAAATCTCTGTATAGCTTAAAGCAGGCTCCACGAGCCTGGTACCAGCGTTTTACTGACTTTGTCTTATTATAGGGGTTCACACAAAGCAAGTCTGACAACTCTTTGTTCATTTATCAGCATGGTCAGGATACCGCCTATCTACTCCTCTATCTGGATGACATCATCCTCACCACATCTTCTGATGCACTTCGTCAACGTCTCATGCAATCTTTGTCCGCCGAGTTTGCCATGAAAGACCTGGGTTCCTTATCTTATTTTCTAGGTATCTCTGTCACACGCATGGGTGATAGCATGTTCTTATCTCAGCAATCCTATGCCAACGACATCATACACAGGGCATCCATGGACTCCTACAAACCGGTTGCTACTCCAGTTGATACTGGCTCCAAACTTGGGCATCTTCTTCGGTCCCATTTCATGATCCTACCACTTATCACAGTTTGGCAGACACACTTCAATATCTTACGTTCACACGGCCTGATATCTCATATGCAGTTCAACAGATATGAATGCACATGCACTCACCATCTGATGATCATTGGAATGCTCTTAAGCAAATCATCTGGTATATACAGGGCACTACAGATTTTGGTCTCTCTCTCAATCCTACTCCCGATATATCTCTTCGTGCTTACACTGATGCTGACTGGGTAGGATGCCCCGACACTCGCCGTTCTACCTCTGGTTACTGCGTATATCTTGGCGACAACTTAATCTCCTCCTGGTCCTCCAAAAGGCAGCCAATTGTATCTCTCACCAGTGCAAAAGCTGAATACAGAGTGGTAGCTAATGTTGTATCCGAAATCTGCTGGATTCGTAACCTCATGCTCGAACTGCGTCAACCGCTTCTCAAGGCTACACTAGTTTACTGTGATAATGTCAGCGCTATCTATCTATCCGGTAATGCTTTTCAGCACCAGCAAACTAAACATATTGAACTGGACATTCACTTCGTTAGAGAGCAGGTACAACGGGGGTGTGTTCGTGTTCTACACGTCCCATCTCGCTACCAGATCGCAGACATCTTCACCAAAGGCTTGCCTCGAATCTTATTTGATGATTTTCTCTCCAGTCTCAACGTTCGCCAACCTCCCGATTCTACTGCGGGGTGTAAGAGCAATTATATTATAAACATAGTAAATTCCTTAATCTTAGGAAATGTTGTTGTACACCATTATTAGTTTCCTATTATATTGTCAATCTATGTAATTATATAATGAGGTTGATTAATGAGAATGAATTCATTCAGCAAGTTTACACCTTCCTATAAAAACGACAATCCTTTTATCTTGTTACGGTTTATCTTTTAGCTTATACAGTTATACCCAGTTAGTTTGTGATAGAAAACTAGATCATCATGTAGTCATCTGACCTTATTCCTTCTCATCTGGTCTTCTTAGAGAGTAGGGTAAGACATATACTCATAACACACTTAATTTGTGTACAGTTGCTATCTAGTGAATGTTTATAACATTGCTACAATGTGTGCTCTTAGGAGATTATTCTTGTAGAGGGTCTGAAAGTTGAAGATATAGAAACAGGGATACATAATGTGCATTGCCTACCATTAAGGTTACTTGGAGCAAGGGGGTCTCTCATAAGATGTATCCTTATCAAGTGATATCAAGTGAAAATAAAAAAAAAATCTTTATTTTCTTTTAACATTTTTTGGTTTATATAAATTGTGTTTGTTCCATTCTCGTTAGTTTGTAAATTAACTGGTTGTCACTATTAACATACAAATAAGGGACATAATGTTTTAACTGGAAGAGTAGTTCTTTGTAAATTATAAGGGATATGTGGTATTTACTTGCAATTTTATTATAAACTACAATTTTTTTTTTTAAACAAATTATCTTTACATGTCACTTTCAGGAGACCTAGATATGTGAAGTGCAATGAAAACAAGTGTTACCAATTGAGTTATATCTTATGCCAAAATTCATGTGCCAATGTGAATTTCCTAAATAAAATAGCTAAAAGGGAACAGATCAAATCATGAAATCATTAAGATCTAAAAAGAATTAGTGAGCATAGATGTAGAGCCATCATGTCACTCGAATTTATCAATCTTTTTTTTTTTACAAATCAGAGAGTTCTTTTTTTTTCTTTTTCTTAAGGAAAACGTAAGTTTGAACAAAGAAATATTAATATAGCTCTAAAAATGCATTAGATTGTTGTATTAACCACCCTCTCGGTTGTTTTATTTTATAAAACTACAATACTGTAAAAATATTCATTTTTGTTAGTGTGATTATATATACTTATTTTTTTTTTGCTCTGTAAGAGGCATTTTTCGCCACATCAGTGTCATAACGTCTCTTCAAAATATGTTCAATGGTTAACGCTTCTTAATACCCTTTCAATCATTACTTTTGAATTTTATTTTCCTCATTTGACGTTATACTAAAAACGCCCCTCCCTCTTCATGCCTCTATAATGCCCAGGGGACGGTATTGGGGCATTATCAAGCCCATTCACGCCCCTATAATGCCCATTATATGTGGTCTCAGTAGTATAATTCCCCTCAAATAGAAAAATGAACACAAATTTTTTGTTTAGAATTAATTGGTGTCCATTTTAAATAAAAAGAAAAGAAAATCTATATGGGTCTATACTCAATGCCTTCAATAATAAGCCCATCAAACTTCTTCCTGTCACAGAGCATCAATCGAAGATCCATGTAAATGGTAGTAGTAGTAGTTCCCCATTCCCATGTTTGTACTTCCATCCAACCATCGCTCCTTTGTCGTGGAACACATTTAAATCTCGGCCTATTGAGTGGGTTGTGGGTGTTTTGATCATACTTTGGTCTAATAACTGGGGTATGAGCACTTACTAAATAGATATAGGACGTTTTATCTCGTGAATTGCATTGTCTATCATCCACTTCAACAGGAGCCTTAAATTCAGATTGGTCATTTGGTAATTTGTAGACAAGGTAAGATGCATATGCTGTTTCAGATGATAGTAGTTGGGACTGGACTTCGGTCTCGATATATATAGTGTCAGAATCACATTGAACGACTTCTCCAAATCTGAAAAATCTTAGAGAATCATCTTACATGTAAAAGATTTTTGAAATTTCTTAACTTGCACAAACTTGTAAAAGATAGTAATTTCTACAAGAAAACTAATGGGAAGATATAAAAGTACCTTGATTCGGGTAAAGATAGCATGTTGCTATCATAGATATATTTAAGAGCCACTTTTGCTGGTAGCATATGACATTTCTTTCCATATTTGTTGACAGAAAACCACTATCAAACAATAGTCATATAAATGTGTAAGTACGTGTTTTGTAGCCATGCCCTTTGAAACGGTGAAACCATGTTCATAGGCTCCACAACAACTTCACGTGTGAGAAAACAATAAACGGACTTACAATGTGCCTACTCGTCTTGTCATCAATGATTAAGAAGCCTTTGTGAATGATTGAGTAGGCTTCCTCCTTGGTTGTCCATTGCATACTATTTTCTGACCTTTTCATTATGTCTTCAAAATCAGTTGGTAATTTTTCTTCCCAATTTGCAGACGAATCTGAGTCTGATATATGTTGCTCCTCATCTATATGTTCCATCTGTAGAAACCATAACCATATTATACTTTGATCTAATCACTATGCACTAATATGGGTTTTCTTACGCTGAGAATAATGTTAAAAAGGGGCTTAAGAGTAAAGGAAAAGTAAAAGTAAAGGATATTAAATCAAACTTTAATTTGTAAACTTACATTCTCCAAGGGCTGAAATTCAATGCCTTCTGTTTCTACGTAAGAATTACTAACTCCCTCAAACAAAATTTGAAGATGAACATTTTTGTCGTCACAAGTAAACTGATACAATTCACACATCCACCATCCATCTTCTCTCTCAAACGCCAGGTGTGAAATTGAACTCTCTCTCCCCTTGTAATTTGTATGTGAGGAATATCGGTTCACATCTTGTCTCCATTTTTAATTCAAACTTGAACACAAGGTTCACCGTGTATGTGATTCCAGGTGACAAGAATTGAGTTCTTACATTTGTAATTTTGTTATACCCAACCAAATTGACTAATCCATAGGTGCCCATAGCAAATCTGCAGGAATTGAGTTGTTAAATACTTATCAAATACTCTCAAAAGCTAGAAATAGGAAAAGTCACCTTGAATTATTCTCAGATCTGATTCTGTAACTCAAATAAGCCATCAACACTGGATCCAAACATTCTGCAATAGATATCATCTCACAATGTTCTCCCTTCTTATTTAATGAAAACCACTGTACATCCATTAAACAAGTTCAAGTTAATTCGTGCATGTTAAAATTATAATATCTTTTTTCAATCTTGGTTGATCAAATTACTTATTATCTGAACATATACAATTAGGTCATGGACTCGGGTTAATATAATCAACGATGCCATGAGGTATAGTTATTTTTAGACACAGCAGTTAATTACGTACCGTGTTCCCGTTGTTAAGGAGGACCCCTTTGGATAAAAGGTCCATCAATTCATCTTTGGATTTGTAGTTTAGAGGAATTTTTGCAGTCTTAATCATCTCTTGGTACTCGTAAATTTGCTCAGAAGGTTCATCAGCTCTTCTTTGAATATTGAGTGCCATCTGAAGTTCTGTCACAACTTCAGCCATCTCTGGTCGATCTTCACGAGCTTCCTTCAAACAGTGATACGCAATGCCTGAAACTCTTTTTAAAACACTCTGATGCATTGGTTTAATATTTGGATTTCTCAAAATGATATCATTTAACTTGTTCTGTTCATAGCTGTTCATCCACGTGGGCACTAAGACCTCCTTAATATGACCCCTGCTATCAAGTGTATAGCATAACCTCCCGCATAAAACCTCGAATAAGACCACACCGAAAGAGTATACATCTGACTCTTTCGTTAAGGTATGCGTCATCCAATACAGTGGATCTATGTACCCCTCGGTACCTGCTGCTGGGATGACAATAACTGAGTGTTGCTCATTAGCTGACCCCATTGTTGATAGCCCGAAGTCCGAGACTTTAGCATTCCATTGCTCATCGAGAAGGATGTTGCTGCTTTTTACATCACAGTGGATAAGTCTTCGGTGTGTGTCCCTTGGATCATGAAGGTAGCTTATTCCCTTCGCGGCATCTAGGCATATTTTTAGACGTTGTGGCCATGTGAGATGTGGGAAATTTAAATAGCGGTCAAGGCTTCCACGAGATGCAAGCTCATACACCAGGATCTTCTCACCCCCATCGCAACAATATCCCTTAAGAGAAATAAGATTTTCATGCTTGTAATCGGAAAGCATCATTATCTCTTTTAAGAACTCAGGTACTCCTTGTCTACCGGTCCGATCCAGACGCTTGATAGCAACCACACTTTGCCCATCAAAACGAGACAAATCTCCTTTATAAACTTTCCCGAAACCACCACGTCCAATACGGTTCTTCTCATCGTTGAAGTCGTTGGTGGCCTCTTTTATATCTTCCAATTGGATTTGAAGATGTTGAAACTTCTGCAAGAATTTCTGCAAGTATGCTTCCATTTGTGTGGATGAATTCATAATTATAAAATTCAAATGAAGGGTTTCAAGCAATTGCAAGTGGACAGGAACTGAAAGATGGTTAAGAATGAAGAACACACAAGATAAATTTGGTGTGACTAGTTCAAGACAAAGCACTGCCTTTTATATAGGATTAGAGAAGCCAGAAATTGCGGTCTAAAGTTAAGAATGCCATTAAATTGGAGACCAAAGCTCAGGAACTGAAAGAAAGGATACACAAGATTATGGTTTGGTCTGATGAGTGGAATGAAAAGCAATGCCTTTAAACATGATTAATTTGAATACATTACAACAGTAATCCCACTAATTACACTTTATACCAATATAATAATGGGTGTGTCACCATACCAGCTGTTATCATCTCATCTTAAAAATATAATGTTGGTTGATGACGTGTGTCCTAAAACGACAACGTCCAGACCTCTCGTCAAAAAAGATAAGCAAAATAAGTTTGATTAAGAGGTTGCCTGACTTAGTGGAGCTGATATAAGGCAGCTGACCTGCCGCATCGGAGCCTCAGGGCAGAAAGCAAACAGTAAAATGTCTTGGAAATGTAAAAAGGGATTTTGGCTTATTATCTTTGCAAGGGACAAAACATCACACAGCTCCATACCTTGTGTTGGAAAAGATAAAAGCTGAAAATATCCCAAAAGGGAAAAGTCTCACTGCTGGGAACCAAAAGAGGGTCAAAATACATCCAGGTATGATAAGGAAGCTACCCTGAGGGAGCTCCTGGGCAGAATTCGACTGCCTATATAAGGAGACCCTTGGGTAGACATTCCACACACTTCTTACTTCTTCTCTCTACTCTTATACTCTCTACTTCATTAATTCCCAACTCCAAATGAATATGTACTTATTCTCACGCCGGAGTCCAAACGCAGGAGGCTCCCTCCTGCGTTAAGGCTAACGGTGTCTGCTACCTTTGTGCAGGTCCCTTCCAGGAGCTTGAAGACCCCCATTCTCAGAACCAAATCCAAAACCTTAACTGAATCCAACCTTAAAACCTAAACCTTAACGTGATATACCCTTAACCTATAATCCTAAGCATCTCCTAACCTAATACCGGTCATTTTCCTTGTTGTAGCAACAAGTGGCGCCCACCGTGGGGATGTCGCTACTTTGAACAAACTGTTGAGAGTCTCTACAGTCCCATTTGTTCCTAAGTAACCTCCTTTTGTGATGACTGGTGGAGATAACCGCCTAGGAGGGGGTCTTCCAGAAACACCGGCCACTAGCCACACCTCAGGTGATGTCTCTGGCCATGAAACGCCTGGAACGGACGGACAACAAGTCGAACCGTCTCTAGGGGACATGCTCAACTTCCAAACACCGCCATCCTCAAGGGCTGTTAACTCGTCTCCTAGAGACGACTTGTTGTTTCCAGTTGAACGAATGGATATCACCCCGGAGGGAGTACGAAGAAATTTCTTGCAACTCCGAGACCTCCTGAATGGTTATGTGCGAGAGGAGAGGTCTAGAGGAGTCAGGGTCAGGTTGTCCTATGACGAAGAGCCTGTTGTCACCCTCTCACCTAGCCCTCCGTTACTGGGAACCACCACCTCGCCAGCAACCCAGCGTGACTACAATCACCCCTACTTGAACAGCCGAGGGGACATTTACTCAGGAGGAGGAGGTCCTAGCAGCTCTGTGCTCTCTCCGGGGACCTCATTACCACTTTCCTATGAAGAAGCTTTAAGATCGTTACCGTTGGCCAGCAGTGCCGTATCCACCTCCCTTGCGGGAGCAGGGAGTCTTGCTGGAGGATTCGTCGTTCCTCCAGGAGCTATGTATCCTAACTACTCACAGTCTCAATACTTCCCTATATGGCCGGGAGGATATCCCTGGCAGTATCCTTCGCCTTTGAACCAAGTACCAGCAACTCCCCCTGTGGGAGGGCAAGGTCCCATGACCTCCCAACCCTTGGTTCAAACTCCTGTAGCTGAAGTTAGAGCAGAAACTACACCTTCTAAGCCGTACCGACCTAAGTCATTGGAATGCTTTGCTGAACACATCGCTCATTTCGATTTCCCCAACAAGATCAAGATGCCGGCTAATGTGAAAACATATGACGGCACAGAAGACCCGGATGACCACTTGAACGTCTTCTCTGGGGCAGCCACTGTAGAAAAATGGAATGATGCCGAATGTTGTCACATGTTCATGCAGACCCTGGTAGGGCCAGCTCGCCTATGGTTCAGCGGCCTACCGTCTCGGAGCATCTCTTCGTTTGATGATTTAAGGAGAGGTTTCACCTCAAACTTTAACCCCCTCAGGAAGTGTACCAAAGATGCCGCCATATTGCACCAAATCCAACAAGGGGAGCACGAAAACCTCCGTAGTTTCATTGAGAGGTACAAGAGGGAAGGTCTGCAGTATAGTGGCGCCACCGAGAAGATCCGGGTGTCGGGATTCATGGGAGCCATCCGTCCCAAGAAGTTACTAAGAAGATTTCATGAAGATGTTCCCCAAACCATGGAGGAAGCTTTCGAAAGAGCAGAAGCCTTCCTCAGGGGAGAGGAAGCACTAACTCGACAGGACACCAGGAAGAGGGATCGAGGAAGTTGGAGAGACAGCTCAACGAGCTCCCGGAGGTCTCACTTTCAACCCTACAACGAAAGACGATCAGGGAGATCCTATGACAATCAAAGGGGAGAAGAAAGACGACGGTCCCCAAGATCAGGAAGGTACCATGACAAAGAAAAACAGGTTTTCACTGTCCTCACTAAGACCCCTCAGGAGATACTCTCCACAGAGGAAGTCAAGTACACCTTCCGACCTCCCAGACCTCTGTCTAAGCCAGCTAGCAAGAGGGATGCCAGTAAACATTGTGCCTTCCACAATGATACGGGGCATCACACAAACGATTGCTACCAGCTGAAGAAGCGGATAGAAGAAGCTGTTAAGTCCGGGGAACTCGCTCACCTGATCAAAGACATCAAGGGGAGGAGAGATGAAGGGAAGAAAGATAAAGAGGTCAACATGGTCAATCTTGAAGGAAACCAGCAGGTCAAGAAGGCCCGAACCGAACCCTGGAACAAGCAATACATCTGCCTCCCACCGGCTCCCGATGAACTGATAGTTACACCCGTGATAGTGGAAGCCGAACTTGATGGCCTCCCTGTGGACAGGGTATACATGGACTGTGGAGCCTCGTCAGAGGTAATGTATGAACGATGCTTTGAATCCTTGAGCCCGGAGATCAAGTCCAAGCTCAAACCATCCGACGCCTCACTGGTGGGCTTCTCAGGGGAACGAGTACATCCCCTCGGAAAGCTCACACTTAGCGTCTGTTTCCGAGACGGAGACTTATCAAGGACTGAGGAGCTAACATTCTCCGTTATCAGGTACCCTTCAAATAACATTGTCATCTTTTCACTGTCAAAGACAGAAGAGTTGACTTGCTCTGTTATCAGGTACCCTTCAAGCTATAACGTTCTCATTGGAAGAATGGGCATCGCCACTTTCGGTGCGGTCGTATCAACAACTCATGGCTTAATGAAGCTCCCCACTCCTAATGGAATTGCAACCCTGAAGCCAACGGCAGAGGCTCTTTTGATAGCCTCCGTGGAAGAAAACAGAGGTTCCAAGAGTCCGGAAACACCAAGCAATGGTCCCATCCGGGAGGTTAGCATTAATGCTGCCTGTCAGGAGCAGACCATCAAAGTAAACAACCTGCTTCCCGATAAGGTTATGAGTGAACTAATTAACCTTTTGCAGGATAGTCAAGACGTGTTCGCTTGGTGCCCCGGAGACATGACAGGTGTCCCCAGAGATATGGCTGAACACTCACTCAACATAGCTCCCTCATATAAACCAGTTGTCCAAAAGAAAAGGAGCTTGGCCCCAGCAAGGAGCCAAGCTGCCTGTCAAGAGGTGGAAAAACTGGTAGAAGCAGGCATTCTATGGGAGGTTCAATATCATTCGTGGGTGGCGAATCCGGTCATGGTTGCCAAGCAAGACGGATCTTGGAGGATGTGTGTCGATTTCAAGGATCTCAACAAAGCCTGCCCTAAGGATTGCTATCCCTTGCCCGAAATTGATTGGAAGGTGGATTCTCTCGCCGGCTTCCAATACAAGTGCTTCTTGGATGCCTACAAGGGATACCACCAGATTCAGATGAAGCAAGAAGATGAAGAAAAGACAGCCTTCCATACCGACAAGGGGATCTTTTGCTATAAGAAGATGCCCTTCGGTCTGAAGAATGCGGGAGCCACCTACCAACGATTGGTGGACCAAGCTTTCTCGAAACAAATTGGAAGGAATATGGAAGCTTATGTGGATGACCTTGTCATCAAGAGCAAATCCGGGGAGGCCATGATCCAAGACATCCGAGAAACGTTTGACAACCTTCGAAGAATAAACATGAAGCTCAACCCTGTCAAGTGCTCCTTTGGGTTTGAGGAGGGGAAATTTCTAGGCCACATTGTTGGAAAACAAAGCATCAAAGCAAACCCAAGCAAGGTCCAAGCAGTCCTTGACATGAAGTCTCCTACCACAAAGAAAGAAGTACAGAGCCTCAACGGTAAAATTGCTGCCTTAAAACGTTTCTTGCCCAAGTCCGCGGAAAGATCCTTACCTTTCTTTAAAACACTCAAAAACTGTGTCGATAAACAGGATTTCCGGTGGACAGCTGAGGCAGAGGCTGCCTTCTTGGAGCTCAAAAAACACATAGCTTCCCTGCCTGAAGTGGCAGCCCCTGAGGTAGGGGAAGTAATAACAGTTTATTTGTCTGCAGGAGCGGAGGCTGTGAGCTCAGTCCTCTTGGTTGACCGAGGAAAGGAACAAGTCCCAGTATACTTTGTCAGCAGAGCCCTCAAAGATTCTGAAATTAACTACACTCCCATAGAGAAGCTTGTGTTGGCACTTGTGCACACCGCCAAGAGGCTCAGACGGTACTTCCAGGCCCATCCCATGAAGGTCATCACAGATCAGCCCATACGAGCCATCTTAGAAAAACCAGAAGACTCGGGGAGGTTAGCCAAATGGGCCATTGGCCTAGGAGAACACAAAATAGAGTACCTACCGAGAAGGGCTTACAAGGGACAAGTGTTTGCTGATTTCCTTGCCGAGTTACCCCACCTGCAGGCAGATGAAGAAATGAACGAGATTGAGGAGCAACCTGATCTTCAGGGGAAATGGTGCCTTTTCACTGATGGAGCCTCAAGTGTAGAAGGTTCCGGGGCTGGTCTTGTCATCAGGGACCCTCACGGAACCGAATACACTTATGCCCTCCGTCTGGACTTCCCCTGCACCAACAACGCTGCTGAATACGAGGCCCTACTGGCCGGGTTGCGATTGGCAAAAACAATGAAGGTACAAGAGCTAAAAGTCTTTGTTGATTCAAATCTTGTGGTCAAGCAGGTGAATGGAGGATACACAGCCAAAGAACCCTCAATGATTAGGTACAAGGACAAGGTCAAAGAACTCATCAAAGAATTCAAAGAGTTCTCATTGGAGCAAGTGTCAAGGACTAAGAACAAGCAGGCAGATGCCCTCAGCAAGCTGGCTTCCTTGACTTTCGCTCACCTTACCAAGAAGGTCCTAGTTGAGGTGCTGAAAGAACCATCCATTGATGACAGAGAGGTACAAGATGTGGTCACCGAAACAGACTCCACATGGATGACACCCATAATGTCCTACTTGAAGGAAGGGAAGCTGCCGGAAGACGAGCTGGAAGCTAAGCGGTTGGTCCTAAAGGCAAGGCAATATGTAATCGAAGATGACAAGCTCTACAAGAAAGGGTACTTGGCACCCCTACTAAGATGCGTGGGCCCTAACCAGAGTAACTACCTCATCAGGGAGGTACACGAGGGCATATGTGGCATGCATTCTGGGCCACGGTCCGTGGTATCAAAGCTCATGAACTTGGGCTACTACTGGCCCACCATGCACAAGGATGCCTCCGAAACAATCCGAAGATGTGAAGCCTGTCAGCTACAAACACCGATCAAGACCAACCCCAAGCATGACCTCGTCCCCATTATCTCAGCATGGCCCTTCTACAAATGGGGGATGGACATTGTGGGTCCCTTCCCGCAGGCCGCAGGAAAATTGAAGTTCCTTCTCGTGGCAGTAGACTACTTTACCAAATGGCCAGAGGTTAGACCATTGGCTACCATCTCAGGAAAACATGTGATAACCTTCGTATGGGAGCAAATAGTCTGCAGATACGGCCTACCAGGGGAGATGGTGACAGACAATGGGAAGCAATTTGCCAACAAACCTTTCAGCAGCTGGTGCTCCGAGCTAGGCATCAAGCAGGTCTTCAGCTCAGTAGCTTACCCCCAGTCCAATGGACAAGTTGAGCGGATGAACAGAAGCATCGTTGAAGGAATTAAAACGAGACTAGGGAGATATGGCAAGAAATGGATTGATGAGCTCCCCAGCGTCCTGTGGGCCATAAGGACCATGGAAAAGACAAGCCATCAAAGGACCCCATATAGCCTCGTCTTTGGAAGCGAAGCTGTCATACCAGCCGAGATAGGGGTAAGCTCAAGAAGAAGTACTCGCCAAGATGCTCACCACAATCAAAGGGAGGTCCTGCTCAATCTGGACCTACTCGAAGAATCAAGAGACCAAGCCTCCATCAGGGAAGCAAGGTACAAAAAGAAACTCGAAGCATACTACAACACAACGGTGAAGAAAGAGGCCTTCAGGCCAGGAGACCTCGTGTTGAGATGCAATGAAGCCAGTAAGCAGCAGAATGTAGGAAAATTGGGTCCCCGATGGGAGGGTCCCTATGTCGTAAAAGAAGCCCATAAAGGAGGATCCTATAAGCTAGCTGATCCTAATGGCAACATGATTCCAAGGCATTGGAGCGACAAGCATTTAAAACGTTTCTATGTTTGAAAGTTGTAAACGTCTCTATTGTACCATCAAAAGTTATGATGAATGAATGAATTATGTTTCAAATTATTAACTTGTCGCTTATCTTATCAAAGGGTGAGCCCCTCCAAACCAGGCTCCATGGGATCCGGCGCTATACCTACCCATGAAACGGGGATGAGCTCCCAGGCCACAACTGCTCAACAGGTAACAAGGCTAAGTAACCTTCCTGTATACAGGGTGAGTCCCTAATACAATCCACGACTCCATGGGACAAGTCCTTAGAAGGAATACCTAAACCCATGAAAGAGGGTGAGCTCCTCACACCAAGACAGCTCCCACATGTTCACACTTAATATAAAACGAACATAACACTAAGAAACCGTTTGAAAAAAGTTTAAAACATAAACGAAAAAAGCTGATAGGATGAGCATTGCATCGGTTCCTTAGCTAAGTATCCTAAGTTGGATGACTGCAGCATCCACCTTTGGGAAAAAAGTTAAAGACATTGCAAACACTATGAACGACAAGTAACAGAGTCAAAACAACGAAGCAATAAACATAGATAAAGCATCACCCCCTAAAGGGGGGAGCATTCCATTAAAAGACAATAATTAAAAGCCCCAAGGGCTGAGTACAGCATAGTTTGGTTACAAAAGACATGCTAAAAACTTGAAAACATAACTAAGGCAAGTCACGGGGTAGCTGGGTCTTCGGCTTCATGGGTGGCAGCATCCTCACCAGGGGGAGCCAAGGCTCGGTTACCAACATCATCGTAAAGGCCCTCTGTGTCAAGACCGGCAAAGGGATCATCTTCGCTAGAAGGAGGGAGAGACTCAACCTCCAGAGCCTGTAGGGGGGAAGGACTCTCAAATACCTGCTCTAAATTTGGAACCTTAGAAGAACTAGCAGGTTTCATACGTTTGGAACTGCCCTCCCCACCGTCGGCTCCCTCCAGCATGATCATAAGAGGCCTTTTTGACACATAAGAGCCAAACACTTGGTCGGCCACATCCTTTTTAAGGCCCTCCGGCTCCAAGTTTTGAAGGAAGGAGAGAGGCTGCTCAGAAGCCTTGGCAATAGCAGAGATATAGGGGTAAGTTGCAAGCTCCATTGCCTTCACAGCATTCACAAACTCATCACCGGAAGAAGGCTTAAAGGATGGCAGCTCTTCAATATCCTGACCCTCCCGAGCCGCTTTAAAGCCGGCTTGAATCCCTCCATGGCGACCGAAAGCTATGGCCTTTGCATAAATGTCAGCCAGGGGAGCATTAAATTCTTGGGAGTGCAGGAGGTTGGTGACAAAGCGAGCTACCCCCTTGGAGACTAACCACTCTTTCTCTTCGGTCAAACGGTCCACCTGGACTCGAAGCTCTGTACCCACCCTCTCCACCGAGGCCAACTCCTGCTTAACTGCCTGACGTGCCCGAGCCAACCCCTCCCTCTCCTCTGCAACTTTAGCCTTCTCATCATGAAGACCCTTGAACATCTTCTCAAATTTTTCCTTCTCTAAACCAAGCTGAGTCTTCGACACAGCCAACTCTTGAACCAAGTCTTTCTCCCGAGCAGCAAGCTTGGTCAACTCCTCCCTCGCCTTCACCAGCTCAGCCTCATGCTCTTCAAAAAACTCTTCCACTTGTTCCCTCCTTGCCATCAACTCACCCCATCTGGCCATACCATCCGGGAACAAAGATAGGAATTGCCCAAAGTGGTAATACATCTTCTTCATCACGTCCCTGTCTGTCCATTCCTTGTGGAGCTCTCTCTCAGCATCTGGAACACAATGGTCTATCAGATCACGGCACACAGAAGCTTTCTTCAACAAATCAGTAGACTTGATATCCCAATCTGGCACAAACACTCCTTCAACAGGCTCCTGCTGGGCAGGAGCATCAGAAACATCTTCAACGGCAGCTTTGGAACTTTCACCACCTTCAACTGACAATAACTTGAACTTGGACTTGGTGCAGCAACATCCTTTGGCTTCTTGAAAACAACATCGTCTTTCTTTGGGGAGGATAATGTCAGCTTGCCCTTCCCAGGGGCAGGGGTATACCCCAACGCTGAAGAAATCAGAGAAGAATCTTCATCTTCATCTCCTAGGACCAAGGGCACAGCAGTAGAAGCCCCCTGACCCGAAGAAGCAGTTTGAAGTCGCTTGCTGGAGCGACGGGCAGTAACAGACCTCTCCACAGGAGGCTCTGTAGCAGCAGCAGACGATGTGATCACACTTGTGTACACTCCCTTGAAACGAACATGCTCAGTCTTCACAACAACATTCTGACCCTCAGCAACACTCCGAACCTTGAATTTCACGTCAGCAATATCATCCAAAGCCAGAAAATCCAAAGTGCTCATCTCTGCAAAAAAGACACAAGGGTTAGACAACATAACAAGGATAAGGGTACCAAAGAGGAGACAGGGAGACACCTACCCTTCCCACCATGATATATCACCGGATCAGTCCCAAGATCATGCCAGTTGGCACTCAAACCCACCATCACCAGAAAATCCTCAGGAAAGGTACGAAGACGAGTAGGGAAGCCACGCAGCTTCTCCAACAACACTTGGTCGAGAGTACCAGGTTCAGGCTCCTTCTCATTCAGGGGAGCATCCGAAGACCTCCGAGGAGTTTTAAAAGGTAGGAAGTCAGAGTTTAAGAAAAAGAATTTGTCTTTCCAGGAGGAAACAATCCCGATGACACTAGAAATAAGAGCCGGTTCACATTGAGTCTTCTCAATGGTAAACCAGTTCCCATTTTTAGCCAATCTGAAAAACCGCCGGTACATGGCCAAGGAAGGCTTATGACCAAGGCAGCGACACACTATCTCGAAGTGCAAAATCCTTGCAACTCCGGATGGACACAACTGATCAAGGGAGAGTTGATGATATTCTAAAACGTTGAGGAAAAAGGTGGAAAAGGGATACCTAAGGTTACCCTGATCAAACTGACGGGTATACACCGCCACTTTGCCAGTAGGAACGGAGGTCACAGGGGTTTTCCCCTTTGGAACAGTAGGATTAAAAGACAGAGGAATACCGATCTCGGTACAGAATCGCTCAACATCGGACTTAGACAGCCGAGTAAATTGATTTGCGAGATCAGTTTTCGACATAATGAAAGGAAAGGTATGACAAAAGAGAGAAGTTACTTACCAGATTTATAGGGAAGAAAAGAGGATCGCCGGTTGAGAAATAATCGTGGGAGAGAATGTGACGGTTTTCTAGTTTAGGAATGAAATGGAGAAGAAAGAGGGTTTATCTCTTTATAAGAGATTTAAAATTTGAATTTAATGGCATTTAACGGTTATCAAGGGAAACCATCATTCAGCTGTCCTAGGGGATGACATCAGCCTAGACCCTTGTCATGTCAACAGTCGCCTGGAACGGCTGATGGGACACTCGTCTGCTCCCTAGGAAGTAATGGTGGATAGCCATATTAAATTAAAAAAATCAGGCCATCATGACAAATGCAAGGCCAAAAGCTTGCACGAAGTTTGATGAAGAAAAAAATAATAAACCAACGCTCCCATAAGGGAGCCAGGGGTTTGAAAAAATTACCCGGTGCTAACCTCAGCTCGAGCAGTGTTACCACCAGGGAATAAGACAATAAACAAGTCACAAGCACTTCTAACTTCTTTACAAATGCTTATGACTGGGGGGCTGATGACGTGTGTCCTAAAACGACAACGTCCAGACCTCTCGTCAAAAAAGATAAGCAAAATAAGTTTGATTAAGAGGTTGCCTGACTTAGTGGAGCTGATATAAGGCAGCTGACCTGCCGCATCGGAGCCTCAGGGCAGAAAGCAAACAGTAAAATGTCTTGGAAATGTAAAAAGGGATTTTGGCTTATTATCTTTGCAAGGGACAAAACATCACACAGCTCCATACCTTGTGTTGGAAAAGATAAAAGCTGAAAATATCCCAAAAGGGAAAAGTCTCACTGCTGGGAACCAAAAGAGGGTCAAAATACATCCAGGTATGATAAGGAAGCTACCCTGAGGGAGCTCCTGGGCAGAATTCGACTGCCTATATAAGGAGACCCTTGGGTAGACATTCCACACACTTCTTACTTCTTCTCTCTACTCTTATACTCTCTACTTCATTAATTCCCAACTCCAAATGAATATGTACTTATTCTCACGCCGGAGTCCAAACGCAGGAGGCTCCCTCCTGCGTTAAGGCTAACGGTGTCTGCTACCTTTGTGCAGGTCCCTTCCAGGAGCTTGAAGACCCCCATTCTCAGAACCAAATCCAAAACCTTAACTGAATCCAACCTTAAAACCTAAACCTTAACGTGATATACCCTTAACCTATAATCCTAAGCATCTCCTAACCTAATACCGGTCATTTTCCTTGTTGTAGCAACATTGGTTGTTATCATGGTTTCTTACTAATAGGTTCTAGAAGACTTTTGACCATAATAGTATACTTAATGATCAAAATCTGATTGATTTGCAATAAATAATGAATTATACTAATAAAAATGCATGTTACAATAATTTTTTTTAAACAACTAATGCTACTCTACTCCTGCTCTTAAACTACACCTATATATTTCTAATTGTAACCCATGCCAAGAGAATTGAACCATGGTCTTCTCCTCAAGTGGCGGATCCTGAATTTTTTTCCTGTGAGTTCACTGTTTTTAGATGCTCCGTTTTTTATAGGACCGACCGTAGAAATTTTCAGGGCGGTTTGGTGGTTCGAGTTTGGTAAGGTTTATCACATAAAAAAAAAGTTGGAAACAATATATGAAAACTTCAGCTACAAGAGACAATGATTATGTTATTCAAGTTCATGATTGACCTATACAGAATTGGTAAAGATCTTACGTGATTTAGATACAATTTTGTGGGGGAGATGTTGAATGTGTTTTGACGCTAAGTGGAATGTAGCTGGCTGTTCAAGGTTCTGGGAGTTATGTGCAGCTGCGTATTTGTTACATTCACTACTAGAAAAAAGGTCTTTCTTGACACGCAATGCGTGTCAAGAAAAGGGTCTGATGACAAGAAAAAAAACGTCAAGGATGGCGGTGTCATAAATTTAAGATGACATATTTTCACATGTCATCTGTTTATGACACACATTTATGACAACATTTATTGACACACATTATGACACTTTTTAATGACACATTTTTATGACAGTTTTTGTTGACATTTTTTCGACACATATTATGACAGAATTTTATGACGTTCTTTTGTGTGTCATAATTTATTAATCTAAAAAAAATTCTTGTAAAATTACATATTTACCCTCCTGGATTTATAGCCATTTTATTATATGCAAAGTAATTAACAAAGTAATAACCAAAACACCATTTCATTATATAATCCGGCCATATTTATCAAATTACAAACTAATCCGAGACGTTTAACGTTTACAAAAATATTGTATCGACATTAAATTGCCTTCAAACAAATAAGTTTGGATCATTTGAAAATAAATGTTGTGGCGTAGCCTAACCATTATTCGCGAAGGGCATCCATGTCTTCATCCCCGTAATGATCTGGTCCTGCACTATCTCTTTCATGAATTTCATGACGTAAAAAACACATTCTGTGATTCCCGACTGGCATGGACACTACACATTAAAAAAAATAAGAAAAATATTAAACCTAATTAGAGAATAACCAATATTGTGACATACTAATCGAAAACTAATAAAAACTAGGGTGTTTCAAAGAGTTGGTGATTGAGAAAATATTTTGCAAGTTTAATATCTAGGGTAAAGATAGGCATTTTTTTGCTGTTGTATACAGTATTGTAGCAATCTTGTTGTGACGTCAAAGAGTTGGTGACTGAGAAAATATTTAGGAATCAATGAGAGTTCTTGCTAGGTTGGCTATGGGTTTCCCTGAATCTGCTAAAATCAAAGCTATCATCAAACCTTTCATTTCATCTTATGGAATAAACTATAAGTTTAAATAAATAATTACCTATATGGTTAATATAAAAAAGTTGGACATTTAGAGAGCCTATTAACTCAGCTGGACATCCAGAGCTCTCGGGTCGTAATCCTTGTCTAAAAAGGCAAACAAAGTCCCAAACCACACGTATATTTTATTAGTAAAAACATCCAGAGCTCACAGTGGATAAGTCTTCGGTGTGTGTCCCTTGGATCATGAAGGTAGCTTATTCCCTTCGCGGCATCTAGGCATATTTTAAGACGTTGTGGCCATGTGATATGTGGGGAATTTAAATAGCGGTCAAGGCTTCCACGAGATGCAAGCTCATACACCAGGATCTTCTCACCCCCATCGCAACAATATCCTTTAAGAGAAATAAGATTTTCATGCTTGTAATCGGAAAGCATCATTATCTCTTTTAAGAACTCAGGTACTCCTTGTCTACCGGTCCGATCCAGACGCTTGAAGAATATAGATCCTGTCACAAGTGCGGGGAACGTGGGCATTTAGTTGTTGCGTGCCCTGAATTGAGACGAGAAAGGATCAAGGTGAATGATCCTCCCAGTTCTAGCAAATCCAAGCAACCTGTTTCCCCTAAACTCTTAGAGAAACAAAAGGGAAAGCAGGTCGTGTACGATAACCGCAACAAGATTGCTATGAACCAAAAGCCAGTTGATGGTAGGGGTCCACAGCTGAGGGGGAGCACTGTTTCCCCAAAGGTTGAAGCAGCGCCTAAGCCACCAGCAAAGGCTGCAGCTAAACCGCAGGGCAACCCCAAAGCTGCTCCACGTATAGTTAAGTCTGAAGTGGATCCAAAATCTGTTCCTCCAAAGGAATCCAAGGCTGGACCTTCTAGCCCACAGGCGAAGAAGAAGCCCAAGCCAAAGAAACCTAAACAGATTTGGAGACCCAAGTCACCAACCAAAGGAGGAGAATCATCTGCTGGAGAAAGCACTGCCGTAAATGCCTAAAGCCAATCTCTACTCGCCTGAAGTGTCCCAAACGTCCCGAAACGCGTATAAACATCTCCAAACACCCCGTAACACGTCCAAACAACATATATACTAGCCTAGGGACATCATGCACTTACAGACTCCCCTTGGACCAGGCTAGTATACGTACAAAGATTACATAAGACATCGTTTATAGCAACTACCAACAACTTTACAGACTCAAAATTGAAAACATACACAACAAACATAACATAAACAAAACATGCAACATCTTCAGTCTTCATCAAATCGACATTGTCTCGATCCTAGAATGTCTTGACCAGTCGCATCCCGCATGAACTTTGTTGGCGTGACAGAAACGAATCACCCGTTGAAACTTCAATGCTTGATCGGCTTCGGCCTTCAGATGTTGTATGGGATATAGGAACAATGTCTCCACGTCTTTCTCCGACCAGTTAATCAGCCACATTGGATCCCATATTCTAATTTTCCTGCACGGTTTAGGTGAGTTGCTCAAGACTATTACGGCTTCTGTTGTCTCTGCGTCATAATGCCAGTAATAAAACTTAGAAGAGAAGTCTTGTTCAACCGGAACTAATGGAATCTTCGATGCGGTTTCGGGTGGCTTGATGATGTGCTTCCAAATAGGACTCTTTGTGATGGGATGAATCTTGTTTGTCACAATGGATTTAGGGTACTGTGGTTGGAACTGGTCCCATCCCTCAACACTTTCTCTTCTCATAATATTGTAGAAACCTTGAAGTTCAAAGCGAGACTCATGGTACAAAGGAGGCTGCAATCTAACCAGATCACGAATATGCCTGAAAGGCAGACTGAGGACTTTCGTATATGGCTGAAAGTAGAGAAGACTATCCTACCATTTTACTCCCAACATCTTAGCATGCTTTTTGTAAGCCCAGCTGATCACACTTCCTGACATCTTTACCAACTGCTTCTTGAATATTGATGCTTGCACTGGATCTTTCTTCTTCTCAGACTCGCCTCCAGATGGAAACCAATCAGGATACTTCTGTCTGATCTTGTGATGTCGCTCTTTCACTTTGTCTGGGACAGGTGTAGGATCTGACTTTAGCTTTTCTTCAGACTGATTAAGCATCTCCTTAGAGATCTTAGGTATCCCGCTGCTCGACTCACCAACCACATACTCGGGTGTAGTGACATTGGTTCCATCTTCCATTTCCACTTCATGGTTGTCTCGATGCAGTTCTGGAGCAGTGTGGCCAGCACTGGAAGATTCTCCAGGTGCCAAGCTAAAGATCTTTTCCAGGTTCTCAGGTGTAACCTCAGGAGGTATTTCACCTTCTTCCAAATCATAATCAGAGGACACAGGAGGCACGTACAAGTTACCATCATCATCATAGTCAAAATAACTGTTCAGAGGCTCGACATTCTCCACAGGAACTATAGCTCGCTTCAGTGAGTCTTTGAGTTGCTGAATCTTGCTCTTCCTTGGATCAGGCTTCCCCTGAGCAGAAGAACCAGGCGAAGAAGAAGCCCAAGCCAAAGAAAGCTGAACAGATTTGGAGACCCAAGTCACCAACCAAAGGAGGAGAATCATCTGCTGGAGAAAGCACTACTATACCATCGAAAACAACACCAACTCCAAATGGAAGATGGGTTGACTTTTTGACATTAGATGAAGATGGTAGACCCAAGACCGTAAAGGCTTGGGGTCCCCCTTAACCACTGAACTTTGAATGTTTGTGCAGGGAGTTCCACATGGCCTTATCAGCAGCCTATGGATTGTTGATAGTGGAGCTTCAGGGCACATGACAGGCGATTTATCCCTGCTTTTTGACAAAAAGAATATCAACGGGGGTATGTTGCCTTTGCTGGTAATAAAGGGGGTTATATTACAAAAGAAGGAAGTATGAGCAACCGTATTGTTAGCTTTGAAAACATAAGCTTTGTCAAACAGATAGACCACAACTTACTGAGCGTTTCGCAGATATGTGACAAGAAGTTCACTGTGTTCTTTGATGACAACGCATGTTTCATTCTGAAGCCTGGATTCAAAATACCGAAGGAGTGGGTCATGATCTCAGCTCCCAGGGTCAACAACTTATACGTCCTGGATATGAGCCGAGCAATGACAGCGAAAGGTCAAGTCACTTGTTTTCTGTCAAAGGCGACAGAGAAGGAATCGATAATGTGGCACAGACGAATGGGGCACATCCATTTGAGGAAAATGAACCATCTGGTTCAGAATCAACTGGTGGAAGGTGTTTCTGTTAAGAACTTTCATTTAAACGACGTCTGTCTCTCATGTAAGAAAGGGAAGCAGAAAAGAAAGTCTCACAAGCCTAAGAAGACAAACTCAGTTAGTCTACCACTCGAACGACTGCACATGGACCTGTTTGGCCCGGTCAATCGGAAGAGCAAGAACGGTGACTTATACTTCTTGGTGGTTACAGATGATTATTCTAGGTTTTCTTGGGTTGTGTGCATGAAGCACAAGAGTGAAACTTTTGATTACTTGAAGAATCTGTTTACTAAACTGGAAAATCTATATCAGCTAAAGACCCATAGGATCAGAAGCGATAACGGAACAGAGTTCAAGAATCACGCTATGGAGGCGTTATGTGTAGAAAAAGGTATTCATCATGAATTCACAGCGCCATACACTCCTCAGCAAAATGGGGTTGCAGAAAGAAAGAATCGGACTCTTATTGAGGCAGCCAGAACTATGCTCGCAGACTCGAACTTGCCTGTGATCTTCTGGAACGAGGCAGTTCACTGCGCGTGTTATACTCTGAATAGGGTTCTAACAGTAAAGAAGCTTGGTAAAACCTTTCGGACCTCCATGCACCATGATACATCCCGATGGGAAGTTTGGTGCAAAGGCAGAAGAAGGTTTCTTTGTGGTTAAAGCACTCCCAATAAAAGAGTGTATAACAAAAGAACCAACAACGTTGAAGATTGGCTTAATGTCTATGTTCAGCGTTATACTACCAATGCACCTGGTGTTGGACCTGATTGGTTGTTCGACTATAAGAGTCTATTTGATTCCTTCAACGTGGAGAATTTGGTGGATGATGCTGTAGCGCAAATGTATTACGAATGTGAAAACGCAGCTAGCTCTCTGCTAATGCGTCCGATCGTGGTGAATGCACCTGCGCCTGCTCCATCTGATGCCTCTGCATCCACGGGTCCCCCTAATAAAACCGCGGCAACAGAAGTTGAGGAAGTCTTTTAGGAGGCGTCAACAGAGGTTCTCGAATCTTCATCTTCCGACGACGATTTTGCAGAGTCTCATGAAACTCTCACTGAGGAACAAGCTGGAAATGGTGAATCTACCACTACAGCTCTAGTTAATCCGACAGGAAACAATCAAACTGGTCCTTCTTCTTCAGCAGCTCCAGGGATAGGTCTTCGGATCGATCTCTCCGGTTTTAATATGCAACCCGCTGCTCCCTCTAGTTCAAGCGCCGCAGAGACTAATCTATCTCAAGGTCTGGAGAACCTTAATCTGCATTCGGATGATCCAGTGCCGGCACATCCGGAATCTCGGATTCACGACACTCATCCGATGCAAAATGTGATTGGTGATCCGGCTTGCAGAGTCATGACCCGCAGTCAGCTCAGAAATGCTAGTCCAAGTGACAATACAGGTACTCTGGCACTCTACTCGGAAATCAGGAAAGCAGGTCATCAGAACGATTGGTCCTTCGCCTTATATGTTTCTCAAACTGAACCAAGAACTGTGCAAGAGGCACTGAGGGAAGAACCATGGATTGAAGCAATGCAAGCCGAGCTTCAGCAGTTCCAAAAGCTAGGAGTGTGGGACTTAGTTGACTTACCTCCAGGCTCGAAGAAAATTGGAACAAAGTGGGTCTACAAGTGTAAACGGGATGATCGCGGGGTGATTATAAGAAACAAGACTCGATTAGTTGTCCTCGGCTTCCATCAAATCGAAGGAATAGATTACAACGAAGTATACGCTCCAGTTGCGCGCCTTGAAGCTATCCGGATGTTCTTAGCTTACGCTTCGTACAAACGGTTTAAGGTGTATCAAATGGACGTGAAAAGTGCTTTTCTGTATGGTGTCGTGAAGGAAGAGGTGTATGTTGCTCAGCCACCGGGATTTGAGGATCCGCTTCATCGTGAAAAAGTCTACAAATTGAACAAAGCATTGTACGGACTCCATCAGGCACCGCGTGAATGGTACCAAATGCTTAGCAACTATCTGATATCCAACGGGTTCAAACGTGGACTCGTGGACTGCACCTTATTCACCAAGGAAAAGGGTGGTGATCGTCTTCTGGTACAGATTTATGTTGATGATATTATTTTTGGGTCTACTAATGATGTCATGTGCAGGGAATTCGAAAAGCTTATGCAGGATAAATTTGAGATGAGCTCGATGGGGGAGATGCAATTCTTCCTCGGTCTACAAGTAGAACAACAAGAGTCGGGGATCTTCATCCACCAGACAAAATACGTTGCTGACATCTTGAGCCGGTTCCAGATGGAAGACTCTACTCCAGTAGGCACACCGATTTAGACCAATCACGGGATTGGGCCTGACGAGAAAGGACAAACCGTTGATCCTTTTCTCTATCGAGCTATGATAGGCTCACTCATGTACCTCACTGCATCAAGACCTGATATAATGTTCGCGACATGCTTACTATCAAGATACCAGTCAAGGCCGAAACAGTCCCACCTGGTTGCTGTGAAGAGGATCTTACGTTATCTAAAGGGTTGTCCGACCAAAGGTCTTTGGTACCCTAATGACGATAAGTTTGACCTCATCGCATTTAGTGATGATGACTATGGCGGATGCAAGACAGACTTAAAATCCACATCGGCTGGATGCCAGTTTTTGGGACCAAGACTAGTCTCGTGGCAGTGCAAGAAGCAAGCCTCAGTCGCCCTATCCACCTGCGAGTCGGAATATGTAGCAGCATCGAGCTGCTGCTCCCAGGTTCTTTGGATACAGCAACAAATGAGAGACTACGGTTTGAAATTTCTTAATACTCCCATTCACTGTGACAATGAGTCTGCTATAGCTCTTGCTAAAGACTCAGTTAACCATTCCAAGGCGAAACATATCTTGGTTAAGTATCATTTCATACGCGATTGCTATGAAAAGAAACTAATCGATATGGTCAAAATCCACACTGACTACTAACGTGCCGATTTATTCACCAAAGCTTTTGACGGTCCTCGTTTTGAGTACTTGTTAATCTTAAACGGCATTAAAGTTAAGCAGGATTAGATCCTCATCGGTAATAGTTTTTGTAAATATTTTTCTTTAAAAAAAATCAGAAAAATCCAAAAATATTGTCTTTTCGCAAATTTTTAGATTTTTAGGGGGAGAAAATTTCAGAAAAATACAAAAACATTCAGAAAATGCAAAAATTCAAAAAAAAAATGAGGAAATCCCAAAATCAAAAAAAAAATGATGAAAAATGCAAAAATGAGTTTCTTTGGTGAAAATAGGGAAGATGATATTAACCAATCAGTCGGACTGTCTAAACCCTTATCATCTTAAAAATATTGGAACTGATAGGTCGCCTCTACAATGATGTGTCGGTAGGCTCAAAATCATTTACAAGTTCGGCACGGTGATATAAACTTAAATCAACTGAATCTTGTGTGGATCAACGTGCGTTGGCATATTGTCTTGGTACCGAAATCACGTTTGATAGCATGCCAAAATCCGAGGTTTCATGGTCTTTAAGAAGTTGGTACATCCAGGGTGAACTGGACGTCTCTCAGAATAAATAGGAGTGGCACACGTGTCGTACGTTGGGGTCGCAGCCTACGACTGAGACACCCCTATGTCATTTCCTGAAGAAAAAAAAAAAAAAAAAAAAAATAGAATAAATTCTGATCAGGAGACGTCCGGGAATCCTAAAAGAGCAAAAAGATTCATATATGCCAAAACCCTATTCTTAATGAGAATTCGCTCTAAGGTATCAAATCATATACCTAAAGCATCGTACCGTGAAAAATCAAATATACGGTATTTGAGTTGAACCCTGGTTTGGATCTCACTGGTCTCTCTGTTGCAGCGTTTCTGCAGACCTGATCACCACTGAGTCCACTCCTTGTAAAATATGGATGACAACAGCTTACTCACCGGTTACGAGGAAGCTTTGTGCATGACTTGATACGGGAATGTGTCGCGTGGCGGGGAACACCTTGTATCTCAGTCTTAATATTACCTTAAACGTATCTAAATTGCCTAGCGATAAACTTGATTTTGAGTTTAGGTGGACAACAATATCTACAGTTGTTGTAGGATGCTTATTGGTAATTTAAGCGAAAACTGAAAATATAAGGGTTCTAGTAAAGTCCGTACACTGATATGATTCCCTAACCGTTGAAACTCGCAATAATATGATAGTGTATAGTTAGTTGATCTCCCGTTTTGTTTTATTTATGCTTATTTTAGCTTAATTAATCATTCTTGATTGCCGATGATGGAATCCTAATCCATTGTAATCTTACTTCTTCAAAAATAAAACGCCGAAAATCAACTTGTTGAAACTTGTGTTCTTGCCAGGTCAAAACCGAACTTTCTCTTAAGTACGGGGTTGAAAATGAAAGTTTTTCAAAGTCATGAGTCGTCATCTGTGTCGTGTGTTAAAACGAGGTGAAAAACGCATGTTTTGAACCTTAACGGGTCAAAAATGCGAGAATTGGTGCTGCAGGGGCATTCTGGCAATTACTGTGAAGTTTGGACACATTTAGGCTTCTACTCGCGTGATTCAGCACACGAGTAGCACAATCGCGTGATAAATTAGACGCATAAGGTTGCTACTCGCTTGCTTGTGTCCTAATCGTGTGCTTATATAAGCGATTAGTCTAATTGTGTGGAAAGACAAGCAAACAGCACTCCACTCGTGTGTTCTTTTTCTACTCGTGTGAATGTTTAAGCGAGTAGACATACTCGTGTGTTCCATCAAACGGTTATATTCCTACTCGTGTATAAAGTCATGCGATTAGGGACGGGTATATAAGCAACACTTAGAAATAATTGGTCTTCATACATTCAAACACCCCTCACTGTTGCTCCTTCGTCCCTCCAAACCTGACTGAAACTAAACATACTACCCGTGTATTTTTGCTCGTATAATCCTAGTCAGTATCATCAAGGTATCATATTTTCAATTTTTCAGATCATAACAACATGTTTTTAAGGGTTTAAATTGTGTTTAAAGGGTCGAAACCCTAGACCTTGTGTTCTTGATCGGGTAGCCTTATAGAGAGCTGTTTGATGATTAATAATGATGAGGGTTTATTAATCGGTGTCTATAGATTCTGTTTACACAAAGATTTCAATCCACGTCCTTCCAGAATCAAAACCCCCAATTTTGAACCTATAAACCCTAATTTTTAAACTTGTCCAATTGATCCCTGATTTTGTATCGTTAATGAAATATTGTTTAGGGGTTTTTGATGTTGGGTGCACTAGACTTCAATGTGACAAAAATCCTGAGTTAGTTCAACATATTCCAAGATTTGATTAAATTGATACTCGGCCGTACCTTTCAGGCAATTAGAGCTTCTAGTCGTGTGAATAATTATGCAATTGGAAGGTCTGAGTCCCTAATCGCGTGAACTAAGTAGCGATTAGGGCAACCCTTGTCCTAATTGTGTGTTTTGATACTTCTAATCGCGTATAACCAGGCCAAATCGTGTTTAAATCGGCTTACTCGCGTATTACAAGCATTTACAATGCTGTAATCGCGTTTAACAAGCTGTTGACCAAAAATTAGTAAAATTTTGTCCGTTGTTGTCCGTCTTAGTCCGTTTTTGTCTGGTTTATGAATATATGATCAACGTATGATACTTATTACGTGTTTTGGTGTTCAGGATGGAGAATTGGAAGACATCGCCAAAGCACAACTGTTGTGTGTTTCTCAGACCGATTACTTTGGATAAAGGCAAAATCTTTCAAGGCGTTATCGACTTCTTGAAGCGATCAAGAATACACTATGCGATATCCAAGCAGCACGCTGCATACAAGGATATCCTACTGGAATTCTATCGTAACGCCAAGGTTGATCCCAAGGCTGATCCGATCGTGATTACTAGTTCGGTTCAAGGAAAAGATGTTATTGTCACCGAACAGATAATTCGAGAAGTGCTACAGTTTGGAGATTCTGATGCTGATCCTATAGTGTTTGACGCTATTCTGATACGTGGCGGCTTTCTAAGGATAAAGTATTTGGGTAAAGTCGTCAAACAGACAATGCTTAAGAAAGGATTACTTCCGCCTGAGATCAAATATCTTACTCATGTGGTCGTGAAGTGCCTTGGTCCGAGAAAAGGTGCTTTTGATGCGATTAGAGATACATTGGCCTCTGTGATTGTCGCTCTGACACTCAACAAGCCATTCAATTTCTCCAAGAAGATTCTGCACCACTTGAAAGAAATCATACTAATGAAGCCGACAAAGAAGTCCTTCATTGTCTATCACCGGTTCTTACAGTTGATCATTGATAATCAAGTACCTGATTTGGTGAAGCATCCTGCTGAGTATATAGGGACTGATGATATTACTCAGGCTGAAATGAACAGGATGAGAAGTTACAAAGGCCGACCGAAGTCTGAATATCCTCCAAATAGACGACTATATGGGCACTTGAAGAGAGAAGACTATGTGTCACCACCAGGCAACAGGTGGAGACACGAAGATAGTGATTCAGAGGATGACTTCCGTATCCACAGGTTGGTGTTCAAAGAGGGGGATAATATAGGGCGTAAAACAGATGAATTGGGTGAAAACGCCCCGGGCAGGATCTCTGACACGGCTGAAGGTGATGAAGAGGAGTTTGATCCGAATTTATTAGATTTCTCTGAACATTCTGGTACTGCACAAGAACCTGATGCCTCTCAGTCTAGAAGAGGTAAAGCACATGTTGATGAAGACGCACCAGTTGACATAACTGATGCAGATGATGACTCTGATGAAACAGAAAGTGATTCCCCGACACAGATGCTGGAAAACAGCTAAGAATAAAGAGAAAGGCAGCGGAGGATTTAGCTACGACTGCTGCGATTAGAGAGCTTGCTAAAGATCCCACCTATGTTGTGGAGGCGGATCAAATAGCAGAAATAGATGCAGAGCTTGCTTCTACTCCTCCTGCAAAGAGACAAAAGACAACTGCCAAGAAGGACAGTGTTCGAGGTAAGAAGACGATGTCTGTTAAACCTCAAGCGGTGAAACCTCCATGAAATAGATGATTCACCCTTCCTGGAGCTTTTGGGGATCCAGTCACTCAATCCTCTCAAGCGGCAGCAGCAGCTACAACAACAGAAACAACAACAACAGCAGCAACGACATCTTCGGCTCCTATTACAGTTAGTGCAGCGATGCCTGCCAGTGTCACTATGTCGATGCCTGCTTCGGTAATCTTCACTGAGCCAGTCTCAGTTACCGAGGCAGCGACAAGCTCACAGATTGTTCCTAATACTATTGGTGACAGGATTCGAAGTATTAGACAGAAAGTTCGACCCACAGCTTCCGGGTCAACCGATCAGACCTCTTCGTCAGCTTCTACTACAAATGAACAACTTCAAAGAAAGATTAGCGAGCTAACTGCCATAGTAGCTGCGCAATCACGTGATATAGCAGTACAATCATTAACATTGATCAAGCCGCCTGTTTAGATTATAGCGCTATAGGTCTGACAAACCCACCCCCCCCGCATAAATTCAGGGATGATCGATAACAGTAACAACATTTAACTAACTTGCGAGTTAGTCATCAGTCGACACAAGGTTTGATTGTACAAAGACGCATTGTTACATGTCGGAATCATACTCTATCATCATACAACTGTGATTGTTGTACAAACTATTGTTATCAATTATATTCAAAAACCTATGTATTCTCACCAACTTTTGTTGACCCAAAAATGTTTTCAACTTAACATGTTTCAGGTTCTACTTGCTTGAAGAATTGAGTTGTTGCTTGAAGATGTGTACATAGTATTATTCATTTTGATGTACGAATTTTTGTAGAACAATTGTATGTAATTTATTTAAATCAATTAATGAAATTTATTATTCACCATGAGCTACTGAACAATCATCAATACGTGACATCCCGATGTTTCCGCCATCGGTTGGGGTGTTACATTCCTCACAATCAATACCCACAGTCTGAGACTTACCATTAACAACCAAACGTGCCTTGTATCATTCCAGTGTCCCGTCCGACTTAAATTTATGGTGAAAAAGCCACATGCAACGAATAACTGGACTGTCAGTCGGACGGGGAACCAAATCCCACGTTTCATTTTCCTGTAATGCATCAAACTCAGCCTGCATGGCATGTGTCCAATTCGGGTCCGAGAAGGCTTTGGCGTAGGTGGTAGGGATGGGTGAGATAGTGGTCGTGTGAAGGTTTAAAGGTGGTTTAAGAGAGCCTGTTTTGGACCGGGTGGACATCGGGTGAGTGTTAGTTGGGGCAGGCTGCTGGGTGTGAGAAGGGTATGAGACGTGGGTCGACTGAGGTGGAACAATGGGCGGATGTGTGGGCTGTATAGGAAACCCAGGTGGGCTGGTGACAGACGCAGGCCGAGTGGGTGCAGCAGCCTGTGAGTGGGCTGCCGGTATGCGGGCTTGCGGAGTGGGACGAGCCCGACGAGAGTAGGTGATGGGTGTTTTGGGCAGATTTATGTTGGGCCGAGGTGGGCTAGGAGGTGGTGAGGTTCGGATGGCAGGCCAAGTTGCGGGTTAGGGGAAAACATGAATGGAGCGGGTGTGTCATCTTCTAGGAACTTATATGAGGTAGGCGGGTTAGGAATGGTATATGGGAAAGTGGATTCGTCAAATGTGACGAAAGATATGAGCTTTACCCGTGGTGGGATCGAAGCACCGGTACCCACGAAAATCCGGTGGGTAACCTAGGAAAATGCAACGAATAGCCCGTGTGTGAAGTTTATGTCTTTGTGTGGCCGAAGTATTGTGGTAGCATGCACACCCGAAATCTCGTAAGTGATCGTATGTGGGGTGGCGGAGGTAAAGGGCAAAGGTAGGGGTAAAAAAGTTTAGGCGTTTAGTAGGCAGGATGTTATCGAGGTAAGTAGCGGTATGGAGTGCTTCCACCCAAAAGGAAGGGGGAAGATGGGCATGGATGAGGAGAGCACGTATGATGTCATTAAGCCGACGAATCATGCGCTCTGCACGTCCGTTTTGGGAGGACGTTTGAGGGCAGGCGAAGCGCAAAAGAAGGCTGTTTTGGTGGGCAAAGGTTTTAAAGGCGTTGTTATCAAATTCACCGCCCCAATCACACTGAAAAGTTTTAATAAGACGGTTAAATTGGGTATGTATAAGGCGATGAAATTTGACAAAGGTAGGGAAGGTTTCAGATTTATATTTTAACGGGTAAACCCAAACAAAGTGGGAAAAATTGTCAATAAGGACCATATAATATTTATAGCCAGATTTGCTAGGGACCGGGGAGGTCCACAAGTCGCAATGAATTATATCAAACGGTGCAAACGTATAAGTATTAGAAGCATGAAATGGCAAACGTTTACTATTAGAAAGTTGACAAGAGTTGCAAATATTAGACCTATGGTCTTTATTACAAGAAATATTAAAATGACGATGTAAAATATCTAAAACTTGGATGCCAGGATGGCCGAGACGGTAAAGAGGGGTAAAGGATCGGACGACGATTAAGTTTAAAAGAGCCGTAGCTCTGATACCATAAAAGTGGTCTATGGTATATTATTATTGATGAATCATAACAAGAGATTACATCCCTTTATATAGGGAGGTGAATACAATTGGGCTATGAGATTAAGGAGCCCATCAAAACCCTAGACAAAACATTCCTAAAATAGGATAATAATAATAATAAAAATACTATATGCTAAGACTAATCAGTTAACTGGTCTATAGCTGATATGAGATAACGTAAAACATATATTAATAGTAATATCAAAAGTCAAAGCTCAAAAGTATTAATATTTGAAACATGATCTAATCGTATGCCATGAAGTCTTCCATTAAGTCGACACCAACAAAGGCATCTAAAATATCGGTCAATATCTTTGAAAATATGGGGACCGATATTTGACATCAATATTTTGTAGAGAGTGATAACTGATATGCCAATCATATCCCACTAATATTAATTTCTTAGAGTAGGACTAAATTTCTATTAGATTAGTAGCAAAATCTGTTCAGATTTTACAAATAAAATGAGCAATTGGGGCTTATTGCTTTTGGTTGTTTATAATTCTTGCTTTTGGTAGTTAACAACATCATATTAACTTAAAAGACTGGCCAATTACAGAGATAATTATGCTTTCAATTTTTAGCAACAAGTTACAAGGCAAGTTGCCTACTTCACTTTCACATCTATCTTTTGCTGCTTCTTTTTTTTTTCATGTTACAACAAGTTACAAGGCAAGTTCACATCTTTCGTTATATATATTTTTCCCTTTTATTTTTTTGACATCTATATATCCTTGGATTTTTTTTGGAATAAGGATGCTAAGGTGTCATGTCATTTATTTGAGCTATTCTTGGATTTTTGTGGGGTGGGTTGGGGTGGGTTGGTGTTATTTTCTTTTTTTAATGTTTTTTTTTCTTGGGGGGTGGGGTGTTTGTAAATTTAATGTGCTCAGAGATTCTGCAATCAAGATAGTGAAAGGTGATTCTTTTCAAACCACAGCCAGCACATCTAACTTATATGTGCTTCTTTTCAAACTGTCTAGCTTAGTGAAGATGTTGGCAACAAAGATGAATCCTCAGTTTATATATCTCATGCTTTTCCTACCTTCTATGATTGTTTTATCACAAAATAGTGCCTACCCATCTCTATATGGTGATGAGGAGGGTTCTTGTGGAAACAGTGAGTTGATTCCTCCAAGGAGGGAAGTTTATGGAAATGGAAAAATATATGATATTACACATAGAATTACTCCGGGAACACCTTCCGGGATATCTGAAGATGGGATTGGGGATGAATACCTTAAACTCCATGAAAGCATGAAAAACGGATCAGATTATAATTTCTCAATTATAAAGTTGCCTGCTCGCGCCGGCACTCATGTTGATGCACCTGGACATATGTTTCAAAATTACTATGAAGCAGGCTTTGATATTGATAGTCTTGACTTAGAAGTACTAAATGGTATTAAACGGTCCCGTACAGAGATTATTATTAGATTATTATAAAGGTTATATGATTGATCAAAATATGGTTTTGAAGTACTTGTCCAATGGTTGGGTTACTAAGTTATCAACTAGATTTTAGAGATTCACCTATAAGATTTTGAGTTACAAATCATGTCTTTTTTTATTTTTCTGCAGGCCCAGCATTATTAGTTGATGTTCCAAGAGACAAGAATATAACAGGTACTAATTCAAATACGGTTCTGTTTTAAGTACTCCATATTCTTATAATTTTTTAACAAGTGGCTCTTTAGGCTTGCATGTGTGAGTTCTGTTCACACTTCTGAGTTAAATTTTGATTATGTTGTGTGTCATAACACTTACTTGAGTAAACCGTAAACTACAAAAATGGTTCTAAAAAGATTTTGAAGAGAAGCAGTTGAAAATAAATTGAACAATTGGGCAATAAGTTTTCAGAAATTGAACCATGTATATATATATACTTTTGAGAAATTATTCTTTGCTAAACTCAAACGTGAAATTAAGAGTAAAAAAATGTCCTTTTGTGTTTTCTCTGTGGATTGGAGGTATGTTTAACTGATGCAAAAGCACTATTATTAAACTTGTGAAATGTTTGATCTTCGTGAAAGCCCTCTTTTTACCGCGGACCACTTTTACTTGGTCGTGCTAGCCAGGAAAGATAACTGAAAGACACTTGCCTCATATTGTTTTTTGTAGCTTCTGCGTTAATTAAATCTTGACTGCTTAATAAATTAATGCAGCTGAAGTTATGAAGTCCTTGAACATTCCCAAGGGAGTAAAGCGTGTGCTATTCAGAACATTGAACACTGATAGGTAACATCCTTTCACTTTCTTGGGTCCAGATGTCGTCATCACATGAATTCATTGAAATTTTGTTTTGACTTTTGATTGTTGGGATCATTAATTTCAGGTGGCTGATGTGGTAAAAGCAATTTGACACAAGCTATGTGGGATTTATGAAGGATGGAGCCCAGCTGAAGGACAACACTGACATCAAACTAGTTGGTAAAACTCATGTTTTCTTTTGGAGAGGCTTCGTTGAATTAGTACAGTTACAGTTGATATACGACTATAAGTTCACTAAAATCATGAATTTAGACATTACATCAATTCTTAGTTTATAAAAGACTATTCCGAAAATGCTCTGTATATCATTCAATAAATACGCATTGAGATGTTTAAAAAGGCCAATCTAAATGGATATTACCAAGTCAAGATGAGTTAAGATACACAGAAAAAAGAGTCTATTGCAGGCTGTGGTGTATTACAACACCATGTAGTGATGCTTTGGAGGCAGTTTTTTTTTACTGTTCTTGTTGGGTCTGCTGACCTGGAGAAGAACAGATGATTAAAAGCCAAAATATGCTAACAGTTGATTCCACAAATAAACAGTCTTTACAACATACTCTTCCCAAAAGACTGCTGACCCTAACAACTGTTCCATCCAAACAACTGCTGTGACAACTGCTGATACAAAGGACTGATAGAGAACAACTGATAGAGAACAACTGCTGACCAAAGGTCTGATGAAGAAACAACTGCTGATCAAGTACTGAAGACTAAAGGTCTGTTGGAGTCAACAGCACTTAGACTCCAACAGATGTTACAAGACCATCAGAGTTTTCCCTTAGCAGTAGTTTACTTTACAGTGTTTTGTAATATAACAGTAGTTTGTATAGGGCAGATGTTTTATGTTGTTATTCTGTTAGAGGTCACTATCTTAGGTGACGTCAGCACAGGTTACCAGTGGTTTAGGTTTGTCTATAAATAGAACAGTGCTTGTACTGTTCTATCACATCACACAAACATTCTCTCAGACAAACAATCACTGTGTGATCAGGCTGAGGGGGAGTATTTGTACTGATTGTAATCTTTCAATTAATGAAAGCATTTGATCATTGAAAACATTTATTCCTGTTGTTTTGATTATAGTTTATCATTCCACTGTAGTTTCCATATATACTTACATCATTCATTTCTCATCTTATTCTAAATATATCAAAACAATCAAACTCGGATCCTAACAGTTCTAAAACGCCAATGCTTTTATGGCGTTGCAGTTTCTCTTTTAACTTATACCCAATTAGTTTGTGATTAAAAAAAATAGATCATTTAGTCAGGACTTTGAGAACCACAAAATGCTAGTGTTAGAGAACATTTGTTTTTGGAAATTCCTTGTACAACCTTATTCTTGTTATGCATGACATAAATACGTGATCATTGGTTTGGTTTCATTTTGTAGGTATTGATTACTTGTCAGTTGCTGCATATGACCATCTAATCCCTTCTCATCTTGTCTTCTTAGAGAACAGGGTAAGGCGTATACTCTTTAACATACTTTGCGTGTGAAGCAGTGGACATTTCATAACACTGCTACTATATATGTGTGCTCTCAGGATATTATTCTTGTGGAAGGCTTGAAACTTGAAGATATAGAAGCAGGGATATATATTGTGCATTGCTTGCCATTAAGGTTACTAGGAGCTGAGGGATCTCCCATAAGATGCATCCTCATCAAATGATATTAGGCAGTTCACAAATCAAACTTCTTTTTCTTTTAATCTTTTTTGGTATATCAAAATATGTTTGTTGTTTTCTTGTTAGTTTGTAAATTTATTGTCAGTATTGCAAACATGCTAAAACAGACTTAATGAATTAATAGCAAGAGCAGTTGTAGGAAAATTAATTAATCACAAAAAGCGCATCGTATTTGGTCTAAAGCTCTCATTGTGGGGCTGCACTTGCAAATTTATTATTGGGTACAAACTTGTTTATAATCTATGGATGGTTGTATGAACAAATCATTTTTACGCATCACTTGCATAAGACCTAGATATGTGAAGTGCAATTGTAACAAGTGTCGATGGTTTGAGTTATATCTTATGCCATAGTTTTTATGTCAAATGATAATTTCTAAATAATACCGCTAAAATAGAGCTTTAAATGTGCATTTTATAGTTGTATTTACAACCCTCCCGATCATTTTATTCATGAAATTGCATTATTTTTATTGTAATATTATTATTTTTGTATGATCATATCGTTTTTCTTATGTTCTGTTAGGCATAGCATCATAGAAAGACTTGTATCAAGGAAACAGGATTCCAAATGTACTTTCAATCAATAGGGAAACAAAAACAAATTTCGGGTCTTAGCAATCAATTCTTGTCAATTATATATAAAAAAGCGAGAATCTATATAAGTCTAAACTCAATGCCATCAATAATAAGCTCACCAAACTTCTCGTCTAGGTGGCTCAACCTAAGTTGCTTCTAGATGGTAGTAGGAGTTTGCGATTCCCAAACTTGTTTTTCTAACCAACTGTCATTTCGGCCAATTGGGTGGGTTATGTGTGTTTTGATTAGCCTTCGGTCTAATAACTGGAGTTTGAGGACTTGATAAACAAAGAAACCAAACTTCTGAACCACGTTTAACACTAACTAAAGCACGAGCCTCTAGATTGGTCTTTTAGTAATTTGTAGACGAGGTATATTGCATATGTTGTTTCGGATGGTATTAATTGCGATTGGACTCCGGTCTCAATACTGAAAAAGATTTAGAATCCCACTGATCGGCTTCTCTAAATCTGAGAAAACTATCTTACATGTAAAAAATTTGCAAAGATGGCAATTTCTACATGAAAATTATGGGAAGATATAGAAGAACCTTGATTTGAGAAAAAAAGTCTTCTTGCCCGATCTGCTCAGATGCCACATGGAAGCCATTGATAACATATAGCATTTCTTCACATTTTTGTCAATATAAAACCACTATATATCAAACTAATGCTCCCCTCCGGTGGAGCATTTTTGTCAATATAAAACAACTATATATCAAACTAATGCTCCCCTCCGGTGGAGCCATGTTCATAGGCTCCACAACTACTACCTACAATAAACAATAAAAACCAATGGACTTACAATGCCTCTCTTCTTCTCGCCGAAACTGATAAAATCCTTGGTTGTCCATTGCAGACTGTTTTCTGATAATTTCATTATTATGTCTTTATAATGGGTTGGCATTTTAGACCGATAGATAAAATGCAGCTTGACCATGGAAAAAATAGAGGTAAAAACATTGGACTACATACACACGTTGTGGTGTGTCAACTTGAAAAATTTGGATTGAAACATAAAACTAAAAATCTATTTAAGAAACATGGGATAAAGTTGAAAGTAAAAAAAGTGTAGGGGTTTAATGTAAAAGATGAAAACTATTATGATTAAAAAAAGTAAAGAAAAAACAAAGTAGGATACAATCTACATAGCATGCCATTTCATGCACACAATACTTGTTAAGCATGATATACAAAACTATAAAGCATAAACCACTTGTAATAACTAGTAAAATCTCATTAATTTTACGAATATTTATAAGGGCAGCTAGTGTGTATATTAAAATATGATAGTTGGATGGTTTGTATGGAAATTAAGTAGTAGATACGATTAAGGTTGAAGCCCTCCAAATGTATATGCATCAGTATCACACTCCTCATTACTTTGTTTATGCAAGCTTTTTAAACTCCATAGTCACACCCTGCCAAGTAAAGGATGGCCTCATATAGTCATGACGTTGAGAACCGCAAAATGCTATTAGAGAACATTTGTTTTCGGAAATTCGTTATACAACCTTATTCTGGTTATGCATAACATAAATACATGATCAGTGGTTTGGCCTCATTTTGCATGTATTGATTACTTGTCAGTTGCTGCTTATGATCATCTTATTCCTTCTCATCTTGTCTTCTTAGAGAACAGGGTAAGTCGTATACTCTTTAACATACTTTGTGTGTGAAGTAGTAGACATGTTTAACACTACTACTATGTATGTGTGCCCTCAGGATATCATTCTTGTGGAAGGCCTGAAACTTGAAGATATATATAGAAACAAGGATTTATAATGTGCATTGCTTACCATTAAGGTTACTAGGAGCTGAGGGATCTCCTATAAGATGCATCCTCATCATATGATATTATACAGTTCATAATTGAACTTCCTTTCTTTTAACCTTCTTTGGTTTATCAAATTGTGTTTGTTACTTCTTATTAATTTGTAAATTAATTGTCGGTATTTCAACCTACTAAAAGGGACTTGATGCATTATATTATTTACAAAAAGTCGCATCGTATTTGGTCTAAAGCTCACATTACTGATTTTTGAGATCTAGATATGTGCATCTCAAATACCAACAACTTCGTATACAGAACCAGAAATCATAGAGCAAGTTAGAAGACACCCTGGAACCAACTTTGGACAACGTTTGGTGGGTGTTACACTATGTGGCCTGCACTCACAATTTTGTTATAAAGTACAAACTTGTTTAAAATGTATAGATGGTTGTATGAACGAATCATTTTTACACATCACTTCCATAAGACCTAGATATGTGAAGTGCAATTATAACATGTGTCAAAATAGTTTTGAGTTATATCTTATGCCATAGTTTTTCTGTAAAAGGAGAATTTCTAAATAATGCCACTAAAATGGAACTTTAAATGCGCATTATATCGTTGTATTAAAAACACACCGATTATTTTACTCATGAAATTGCATTATTATTATTGTAATATTATTATTTTTGTATGATCATATCATCTTTTGTTCTGTTATGCGTAGCATCATGAAAGACTTGTATCAAGGAAATAGGATTCAAAATGTACCTTCACTCAATATAAAAACGAAAACAAACTGTGTGCCATAATTAATTATTGTCCATTATATATATGAAAAAAAGAAAATCTATATTGGTCTAAACTCAATGCCTTCAATAATAAGCTTACCAAACTTCTCGTTAAGGTGGGTCAACTTAAGTCGCATGTAGATGGTTATAGGAGTTTCCCATTCCCAAATTTGTACTTCCATCCAACCATCGTTCCTCTGTTGTGGAAAACCTTTCATTTTCTGCCTATTAGGTGGGTTGTGTGTGTTTTGATTAGCCTTCGGTCCAATAACCGGAGTTTGAGGACTTGATAAACAAATATACCACACTTTTGAGCTGAATAGTCCATCATCCACTAAAACAGGAGCCTCAAATCCAGATTGATCGTTTGGTAATTTGTAGACAAGGTAAATTGCATATGTTGTTTTGGATGATACTAACCGGGACTGGACATTAATCTCAAAAGTAAAATGTTCAGACCCCCACTGAGCGGCTTCTCCAAATCTGAGAAAATTATCTTACATGTAAAAGATTTGCAAAAGATAGTAATTTCTACAACAAAACTGATGGGAAGATATAAAAGAACCTTGATTCGGGAAAAAGGGTTTTCTTGTTGCCTAATGTGTCCGGACTCCACATGAGAGCCATTGATAACATATAGCATCTCTTCCCATTTTTGTCAAGATAAAACCACTATATATCAAACAATAAGTACATAGATATGTTTAGCAGTTCAATTCAATAAGTACATATATATATATATATATATATATTTAGCAATTCAGTTCAATATATAATTCAATTCATAGGCTCCACAACAACTACATACGAGAAACAATGAAAACCCACTGACTTACAATGCCTCTCTTGTTCTTGTCGACATTGATAAAGAAGCCTTTGTGAATAACCGAGTACGCTTCCTCCTTGGTGGTGCATTGCAGACTGTTTTCTGACAATTTCATTATGTCTTCATAATCAGTTGGCATATTTTCTTCCCAATTTGTATCTGAATCTGAATCTAAGATGGGTTGATTTTCATCTTTATGTTGCACCTATAGAAGAACATACCTAAATTAATTAGACTTTCATTTAACATTGACTGTTGACCAATATTGATTTTTTTACATTGAAGATAACTGATGTTGTTGAGGTTGATCACCTATTTTCCAAGACAATTTATAGCACGAAAGGAAAATTAAAGGATATTGATTAATTAATTAACAATGTACATTTGCATAAATAATCAAACTTTTATTTGTAATCTTACTTTCTCCATGGGCCGAAATTCAATGCCTTCTGCTTCCATGGACCAAAATCTCTTACTGAAGCCGTGAAACAAAATCTGAAGATCAATAGTTCTGTGGTCACTAGTAAACTGATACAATTCACACATCCACCATCCATCTTCTCTCTCATATGCCATTGTTGAAACTGAATTCTCTGTCTCCCTTGTAATTTGTAATTGAGGCCTATGTGAAAAATATTTCTCTCCATACCTGGGAGCTTGAACACCAGGTTCACCGTGTATGTGATTCCTGGCAACAAGTACTGAGTTTTGACACGTGTTTTCAAAATACTCCAATGGATGTAACCGTAGGTTCCCACAGCAAATCTGCGTGAATAGCAGCAAATAATGATGCAATGTAGGTGGCAAAAATTGAACTTTTACATGTGTGTTGAATATATATCAAATACACTCAAAAGTTAGAAACAGGAAAAGTCACCTTGAATTATATTTGGTGGATAAGTTATAACTCTTGACATCTGAACCCAAACATTCTACAATAGATATCAGTTCACAATGTTCTCCCTTCTCATTTAATGAAAAATACTGTTCATAAAACATGTTCAAGTTAGTTCGCTGTGCTCATAATAGTATATTTTTCAAATTACTAATTTGCTTCCTTTTATTTGAGGAGCAGCTAATTAATAGTAATTAAATAGTAATTATTTGTATTTATGATAATTTCTATATCTTTGGCATCTTTGTTGTAATTCCGAGATTTATGCCAATCATTGTACTAAATATGGGTTATTGTGTATAAGGAAAATTCATTCAGTCAATTGACATTAATTCCATTATGGTATCACATTCATCTTCCGATCCTTTTTCTTTCTAGCCTATCACCGTCGCTGCTCCTTTGCCGGCCACCCCACCACTTCCGCCATTATTACTTATTCCCCTTCTTTCTGTCTCTAATTCCCTCTATACCTGCAACCATGGATCATACAATTCATCCAGCCATGGCAATCACCAATATAAAAAATATCATTCCCCTAATTCTTGAAGACGAGTCCTCTCACTATTCAACCTGGACAGCCCTCTTCGAGGTGCATTGTCAGGCCTATCAAGTATACGATCACTTGCAGCCCCGTTCCGCCGCCTCTGCTCCAGCCGGTTCTTCCTCTGATGCCGACACAGCCAAGGCTATTGCTGCACAGGCCGAAGCCAATGCCCTCTGGGCGCGCCTTGATGCTTTGGTGCTTCAGTGGATTTATGGTACCATTTCCAAGCCCCTTCTTCATATCATTCTTGTACCAGGTCAGACCGCACACGAAGCATGGCTCACCATCGCCGACCATTTCAATGAAAACAAAAGTGCCCGTCAGATTCATCTCCAACAGCAGTTTTCTAACATCCATCTTGACGCTTTCCCGAATATGGCCGCCTATATTGTCAGCAAGTGAAACATCTTGCGGATCAATTGGCGAATGTCGGGGCACCAGTGGACAACCAAAGGCTGGTCACACAGCTGTTAGCAGGTCTCACTGAGGCTTACGAAAGCATCTCCACCGTCTTGCCGAATCGGGATCCTCTTCCGCCTTTCAACGAGTGCCGATCTCGTCTCACCATGGCTGAAACCACGAAGAAAAACCTCTCCACAAGGGCTGCAGTTACTTCAGCTACTGCACTGGCAGCCACCACGTCATCTCAGCCCCATGACACGCTGCAGTTTCTGTCCCTAACCAAGGCAGGAACCGTGGTAGATCCCGGGGCCGGGGTCGTGGTGTCTCCCGCAATACTCGCTCGTCCAGTGGCCAACCTCAACACCCTTATATAGTTTTTCTGAACTCGTGGACAGCCAACCAGTGGCAATCCCTCATGCAAACCCCTCAAGCTTCATGGTCCTCACGTGCTGCTACCCCACCGTGCCCGTACCCATCGACTCCTCGGCAAACAACAATTCTGCTGGGATCCTCGGGGCCGCTCCTGACCAGGCCTACACCGCTACACTAGCACCTACGGATATTCAGCAGGCATTATATGCACTCTCTCTCACTCAACCGGATCCGCATGGCGTCATGGACACCGGTGCTTCGGGCCACATGAAAACTCCTCAAGGTAATGAATCCCCGTCTGTTTTTTAATACTTGCACTAACAAATACATTGTCGTTGGAAATGGCATGACCATTCCTGTGATTGGTCAAGGCAACCTAACCCTACCACCGCCCTTTCCGCCCTTTAAATTAAATAACGTCCTATATGCCCTGAACCTAGTCAAAAATCTTATCTCGGTCCGCAAACTTACTACTGATAATTTATTGTCCATAGAATTTGACCCTTTCGGTTTTACTTTGAAGGACCTCAAGACCAAGGCACACCTCCTGCGATGCAATAGCTCGGGCGACCTATACCCACTGACAGCACCACTTCCTTCCGGCCGTTCCAGGACCACATCTACTGCTTTTGTCGCCACCACTCAAGATCGTTGGCATCAACGCCTTGGGCACCCGAGCCTCTCTGCCTTGCATTCTTTACCTTGCATTCTTCTAATAATAAAACTTTATGTCAAGCTTGTGTGTTTGGGAAAAGTGTACGTTTGCCATTTACAAATTCATGTAATCGTACTTCTTTACCTTTTGATATAATTCATAGCGATCTTTGGACCTCTCCTGTGCCTAGCACCGGAGGTCACCGATATTATGTTTTATTTTAAGATGATTTTACAGATTTTCTTTGGACATTCCCCTAACAAATAAATCAAATGTTTTCCTATCTTCTCCATATTTAACACCTTCATCACCACCCAATCCGGATGCAAGCTTAAACAATTTCAATGTGATAATGGCAAGGAATTTGATAATAGTTCCTTCCATAATTTTTGTCGGCTTAATGGCATGCATTTCCGATTTTCATGTCCATATACCTCGTCCCAGAACGGCAAAGCCGAGCGCAAAATCAGGACAATCAACAACATGGTTCGCTCCCTCTTAGCCCAATCCTCCTTGCCACCTTCCTTTTGGCATCATGCCCTCGAAACCGCCACTTACCTCCTAAATATCATACCCAATAAACATCACCAATTCCTTTCCCCCACCTCACACTTGTATCATTGTGACCCCACATACGAGCACCTTCGTGTGTTTGGATGTCTATGCTACCCCCTATTACCCTCCACCACCATTCACAAACTTTCTAATCGTTCTAAGCCTTGTGTCTTTCTAGATACCCCCTAATCATCGTGGGTATCGTTGTCTCGATCTCACAACCAACACCATCTTCATCTCTCGCCATGTTCAATTTGAAGAAACAATCTTCCCGTTCTCTACCACACTCCCTACCGAACCCAAAGACTACTCTTTTCTTGAGAGTGGCCTAAGTCCACTTCTATGGACTCACATTAGCACCACTTCAACTCCTCACACACATAACCAGCCCAATAATGACCAGCCCAACAGTCCTGTTCCTATTCCCACTACGGCCCACTCCCCCTCCTTAACCGCCGGCCCATCTTATCTTACACCCATACCGGCCCACACTGTTTTCCCCACACCCGAAACCACCCCTCACCTCACGGCCCAAGCCTCTAACCCCACCCCTCCAGCCCAACAGACCACTAACCTCCCGGCCAATCCGCTAATCCCACCCAACAGCCTTCTGTCACCACCACATCCACTACCCCTGCTCCGACCACACAACCACCGACACTTACCATGCGCACACGTGCCATGGACGGCATCTCCAAACCTAACACCAATTTAATCTTCATACCACTACGGTCATCCCATTACCAAGTCCCCACAGGTTGCCTTGTCCTCGCCCAAATGGTTTGCTACCATGACCAACGAGTTTTAGCACTTCTTAAAAATGAGACTTGGGAATTAGTTCCTCGTCAACCAAATATGAATATTATTCGGTGTATGTGGCTTTTCAAACATAAGTTTCGCTCAGATGGTAGTTTGGAGAGATATAAGGCCCGTCTGGTTTGTGATGGTAGGGGTCAATAGGTAGGCGTTGATTGTGGTGACACCTTCAGCCGGTGGTCAAACCGGCCACGATACGCCTTATTCTTACTTTGGCATTATCACGTTCCTGGCCCATTAACCAATGGATGTCACCAATGCTTTTCTACATGGCCACTTGGAGGAAACAGTTTACATGCATCAGCCCATGGGTTTTCGGGACACACGTTTCCCCAACTTTGTGTGCAAACTAAAGAAGTCTCTCTACGGGTTGAAACAGGCTCTACGAGCCTGTTTGCAATTCCCGTGGTACCAGCATTTTACCTGACTTTGTTTTAATGCAAGGGTTTCACACAGAGTAAGTCTGACCTCTCTCTGTTCATCTATCACCATGGCATAGGGACACTGCTTACCTTCTTTTATGTGGATGACATCATCCTCACCGCCTCATCCGCTACACTTCATAACCGCATTATAACATCCTTTATCTAGTGAATTTGCAATGAAGGACTTGGGTCCCTTATCTCACTTTCTAGGTATCTCTGTAACAAGGATAGGTGACACTAGATGTTCTTATCTCGCTAGTCATTATGCCAGGGACATCATACACAGGGCTCGCATGGACTCATGCAACCCAGCTGCTACTCCGGTCGACATTGGCCCCAA